>AP025050.1:14963460-15135603 GCA_036186865.1 Eustoma russellianum | reverse complement strand
TAAAATAAAAGAATAAGAACAGGGTGCGACGGCGCCGGCGGACTGGCCTGCCAGCGCAGACAGGCTGGACTCTAACGGGCCAGCAGGCAGACTGCAGCAGGGCCAGGCTTAATTGCATTAATTCTAAAAAAGGGTAGACGCGGGCGGCCGGCCAGCGGGCCAGACCGAAGGCAGGCCGGCCCAATAACTATAAATTTAAAAAAGGGAAAAAGATGAAGGCGGTAGCGGGACTGCAAGCTGGGCCGGTGTGGGGATAGCGAGCCGGGCCGGTTGATGAAGAAAAAATAAAAGGATAATTTAATTAATTAATTAATTTAAATCATTTCTGGAATTTAGAAAATAGTAAATAAATTATTTTAAATTCTTGAATAATAAAATTAAATACCAGAAAATTATAAATAAATTCCAGAAATTATAAAATGTTAAAATTTAATTATTTCCACTTAATTTCTGAAATGTGGTAAATTTAACTAATTATAAATATTTAGTAATAAGTATAATTAAATACGAGAAAAAATAGAGAAAAACGTAGAAAAATCTAGAAAATTTACGCAAGTGAAGGAAAAATACTGGTGGTGCTAAGTAAAACTTTTCATTAATTGAAAAATTTACGAAGCCAAATAATGAGTGTCAGAGATGGTGAGGATGAACGAACCCCAGGCGACTTTGTTGTTGCAATCATGGCACGTGTATTTGCATTTGGAGTGGGTTGAGATGTACGGGTCTCAGACGCTCGAGTGGAGTGGATCATGGTGTACGGATCATGGGCACTCGGTTATGGTGGATCATGGTGTACGGGCCATGAGCATCGGTCTGGGTGGATCATGGTGTACGGGTCAAAGGCATCGGTCAGAGTGGATCGTGGTGTACGGGCTACAGGCATCCAGTCAATCTCGGGATCATGCATTGCATATAGGTCTAGGGACATATAGCGTGACATGATTTTTGTTGCGTGAGACACGTGGATGGAGAATGCATCACGTAGTTGTGTATTTTTATGTGGAGTGCTTTACTTACCGCATTTACTTTATCTTCTGCATTTTATATCATATTTATGTGCTATGTGGTTATATCATTTTGGTATGCACGTTTTGTATTGGTTTGAGGCATGCATCTACTGGGTGATTTTCTGTCACTCACCCCTACTTCCCGGGTGAGCCGGATGAGGACTACGAGCACATCTTTCTTGAGGACAAGACGAACATAGCTGAGTGGGCCGGTTGATAGCTGCATCTAGGATACGAGGGGACTCTGCAGCTGATTGTTCTTGTTTATATTTTGGGGATTTTCACAGACTTCTTTATTACTTTTATTATCAGAACTCTTATTCAGTAATGTAACGATGTTTATTTGAGTTTAATTTAAGTTATAGTTTACGTTTCTGCGAAAAACATTTCTACGTCATTCTCGACATTTATGAAGTTTGTTCGACACGTTGTATTCTCTTTAGCGAGATACGGCAGGGGCACTGTTCCCGATGCTAGGGCCCAGGAGCAGGGCGCTACAGGTGGTATCAGAGCCGAAGTTTCAGATCCTCCTCGGAAGCGTAGGATTTGACTAGATCACTAGACAAAAGTTATGATCTTTCGTAAAATGATGATTTTACCCCTAATAAACAAAGTAGGCTTAAGGGATGATTTTAGACTTAGGCTATGATCGGGTTATGGGAGGTGTGTGCCGATGATGAGCTTTCTTTGTTTGATTTCTTTTTACCCGTTGTCTAACCTTTTTAACTCACCATTGACTAATCTAGTTTCTCTCCGTGAACTGAAATTTCAGAAATGTCTCCACAACGGGAGGCAGCTGGAAATAATGGCGACGATCAGCAGGGTCAGAGGACCATCCCCCAGGTATTGGCAGATATGCTAGCCACTCTGACTACATTGGTGGCCCAGCAGCAGGTGCAGATGGCTCACCTGCAACAGCAGCAGGAGCGACAGCAGCAGCACCCACCACTACCACAACCACCCCCCAGGCATTTCAATTTTTCTATCGGGAGATGAAGAACTCCCGGATACCTATGTTCAGGGGCACCACCTGACTAGAGGAGGCATAGATGTGGCTCAGGAATGTATCTGAGCAGTTGAGATTGCTGCAGGTCCCTGATGGCCTGAAGGTTGATGTGGTGGTACCATTCTTCGAGGGCGATGCAGAGCAATGGTGGCAGGGTGTGGTACGCAGACAGACTAAACCGCCGACATAGACCCAGTTTAGGGAGGAGTACCAGAGGCACTACGTTCTTGAGAGTGCCATTCAGAGCAGGATGACGGAGTTTCAGCTCCTGACATAGGGGTCCATGACTGTGCACCACTATGTCGAGAGATTCCATGCACTTGGGAGATACATGCCTGCCATTATGGGTGATGAGAGGGCGAAGATGTTGAAGTTCAAGACCGTCTTGAGCTCCCGTATTTAAACATTGATCATATGCGCCCGACCAAAAACTTTTGAGGGATTGCTGGAGGTGTGTCATGAGGTTGAGGGTGATCTCGTGAGAATTGCAACGGTCGACCGAGCTAAGAGACCACGAGAGGAGTTTTGTTCCGGGAGATCCGGGAGATGGCTGAAGATTCCATGCCGCCACCCGACCGGGCAATCTTTTGGGCCACCATAGCAGGGGCAGAGATTAGCGTATCGGTCATTGATCATTGATGGTTCTGCAGCGACGGCAGCGCAGCCACTCAGGGCAGTTGGACCGCCGCCTCCGGTTTGTTCGCAGTGTGGTCTTTCACATACAGGACCGTATTGGAGAGCTCAGAAGGTTTGCTACAACTGTGGCAAACAAGGAAATTACGCCAGATAGTGCCCTACACCGACACAAGCACCTCCACCACAGAGTCAGATGCAGCAGAGAGGAAAGGGGAAGACCAACGCTCGTGTGCATGTCATGACAGATGCGGAGCTACAGTTGGTTGGAGACGTAGTCACAGGTACTTTTGATTTAAGCGATTTCTATTTAAAGTCTTAATTAAATATTCCCATTTGTTTTGATGATTGTGATGTATGTATAACCATGAACCTGTTAGGGGAGATATTAATTAACCAAGTCCCAGCATACGTTCTATTTAATAGTGGTGCCAGCCACTTATTCGTCGCTAGGAGATTCATCAAGAACCTAGGTATTCTACCATAACGGCTCGAGATCCCTTATCGTGTTCAAGCCGCCGTCGATCAGGTGCTAGTATCCCATTATCAGTATAAGGACTGCCCGTTGGAGATTAATGAGCTTGAGTTCTCTACAACCCTGATTTCAGTCCAGATGCAGGATTTCGACATTATTCTGGGCATGGAGTTCTTGGCGAAATATCATGCTACCATTGAATGTCGCCAGAGACAGGTCAGTATGCAGACACCGGATAAGCAAGAAACCATCTTCAAGGGGGTGTCAAATTGAAGAAGTCATCCAGGAAGATCTACATGACCGCAGCACAGGCTTCTCGAGCATTGAAGAAAGGAGCTGAGGGTTTTCTTGTGTATGTCTTAAATGCCAGTGACGAGACTCCATCGATTGAGGATATTCCAGTGGTACAAGATTTTAAGGATGTCTTTTCTGATGAGCTACCAGGTTTACCACTGAGCAGGGAAGTAGAGTTCAAGATCGATCTTATACGTGGAGCCAAACTGATCTCGAAGGCGCAATAGAGGATGGCACCAGCAGAGTTAAAGGAGCTTAAGGAGCAGTTGCAGGAGCTACTGGACAGAAAATTTATCAGGCCTAGTGTTTCACCTTGGGAGCACCAGTGTTATTCGTGAAGAAGAAGGATGGCACCAAGAGACTATGTATCGACTATCGAGATCTTAACAAGATCACGATAAAAAATAAATATCCACTACCAAGGATTGACGATCTATTTGATCAGTTCAAGGGTGGTAGAGTATTCCCAAGATTCACCTCCTATCAGGCTACCACCGTTGAGGATTTGAACGGAAGATATAGCAAAGACGGTGTTCTGCACTCGGTATGGGCACTACGAGTTTCTTATAATGTCCTTTGGACTGACGAATGCACCTGCAGCCTTTATGGATATGATGAACATGGTGTTCAGGTAGCAGTTAGATTGTTTCGTAGTTGTGTTCACTGACGAAATCTTGGTGTATTCGCCTGATGAGGAAACGCATGCTGGACACTTGTGGGAGGTATTGGAGACTCTCAGGAAAAAGAAGTTGCATGCAAAGTTCAGCAAGTGTGAGTTCTGGTTGAAGAGTGTGACCTTCTTGGGCCACGTGATTTCTGAAGAGGGAAAATCTGTTGACTTGAAGAAGATAGAGGCGATTACAGAATGGCCCTGAACTACTAATGTCGCTGAGGTACGCAGCTTTCTTGGCCTTGCTGGTTATTATCGCAAATTTGTGTAGGAATTTTTGAGGATTGCTACACCACTGAGTCGATTGACTCAGAAAAAGACTAAGTTTGTATGGACCTTCGAGTGTGAGAAAAGCTTTGCGGAGTTGAAGCGGAGGTTGACGACCGCACCAATACTGGCACAACCCTCTGGCACTGAAGGGTATGTCATCTACACCGACGCATCGAAGAATGAGCTAGGTATATGTATATGAATTTTCAATTTACCATTGTATACATAAAAACTCTAGCTTAACATTTTCGTTGTAGGGTGCGTGTTAATGCAGGGAGATAGGGTTATTGCATACGCATCGAGACAGTTGAAGCTGTATGAGCAAAATTACCCAACTCATGATCTGGATTTAGCAGCGGCGGTGTTTGTGTTAAAGATTTGGCACCATTATTTATACTGTGTGAAGTACAAAGTCTTTGCCGATGATAAGAGCTTGAAGTATCTATTCACACAGAAGGAGTTGAATATGCGTCAGAGGAGGTGGCTTGAGCTACTGAAAGACTATGATTTGACTATCAGTTATCACCTCGAGAGGGTCGGTACCTTAGTCTACCGACTAGCGTTACCCCCTGCCTTGGCTCAGGTGCACTGCGTATTTCATGTTTCCCAATTGAGGAGATATGTTTCGGATCCGAGCCATATTCTAGATGTGCCACCGTTGAGGATTTGACCGTATACGACTTATGAGGAGGCTCCTATCAGGATAGTGGATCGTAAGGACCAGGTATTGAGACATCGGGTTATCCCATATGTTAAAGTCCAGTGGACCAATCACGCGGAGCGCAAGGCGACTTTGGAGCTCGAAGAGCAGATGCGTGAGAGATATCCAGAGCTCTTCGAATAAGGTACGTCAAGTTTCAAGGACGAAACTTTTTGTAAAGTGTTTAGGATGTTACAGCCGTGATTTTTTCTAAAAATAAATAATAATAATAATAATAATAATAATAATAATAATAATAATAATAATAATAATAATAATAGTAATAGTAATAATAATAATATTAATAATAATAATCATAATAATAATAACAGATAGAGGTTAAAGATAAAAGGAAAGGAAAGAAAATTATCTAATTTAAATCATTCAAGATAACTACCCTATCTTATTTCCATAAATTATTCCATCAAATTCCTAAAATCTTTCCCCTAACAAAAATAAAATCTCCCAAACCCTTTTACCCTAATTCCAGCGGCGCCTTTTGTTTCGTTGAGGGCAGGAAACGGCTAGAGTGAGGGCCAAAAGGAGAAGGAGATAAAAAAAGAGAGGAAAAAGAAGGAAGAAAAAGACAAAGGGAAGAAGAAGGCTAGCGAGATCTTCAAACCCGAGTTCTAATTCGTCAACCCTATTTATTTTAGCGCCAATCGAGGTAGGTTGCTTATTCTCCCCTCATCTGGGTACGGAATTTGCATGCTTTAGTGATATACGTTGATGTTTTGTGTGTTGATCGTTGAACTTGTGATGTTTTATGTTTTGATGTAAAAGTGCATGCATATTTGAAGTGATTAATGCCTTTTTCCGTGCGTATAAATGTGTTATATGAATTTTTGTTGCCAACAGATTGAATATGGATGGATTAGTATGAAAAGATAGAAAATTTTTATATAGAGAGCTTTTAAAATTTTCGTTTTGGCCTTAGAATAGGTTCCTATAGCCTGGGAATAGGGAAAATGTGATATGGAATTGAAAAACAGACCAGAAAGGTGGCGCGTGCGCCACAAGCACCGTTGGAAGCGACTGAGAGTGGGCTTCACGCGTGGCGTGAGCTGCACGCGCTGTGGTTGGGAAGTAAAAAAATTAATAAAATAAAAGAATAAGAAAAGGGAGCGGCAGCGCTTGCGGGCTGGCCTACCAACGCAGACAGGCCAGACCCTAACGGATCGGCATGCTGACTGCAGCAGGACTAGGCCTAATTGCATATATTCTAAGAAAAGGGTAGACGCAGGCGGCCGGCCAATGGGGCGGGCCAGATGGCCAGGGTCGGCCGACCCAATAACTATGAATAAGAAAGGGAAAAAGATGAAGGCGGCAGCGGGACTACGGGCCAGGCCGATTCGGGGATAGCGGGCCGGGCCGGTTGAGGAAGAAGAAATAAAAGGATAATTTAATTAATTTAATTAATTAAAATAATTTCTGGAATTTAAAAAATAGCAAATAAATGATTTTAAATTTTGAAAAAATAAAGTTAAATACTAGGAAATTCTAAATAAGTTCCAGAAATTAAAAAATGTTAAAATTTAATGATTTCAACTTATTTCTAAATTGTGGTAAATTTAACTAATTATAAATAATTAGTAATAAATAGAATTAAATAAGAGAAAAATAGGAAAAAAATAGTAGAAAATTCTAGAAAATTTATAAAAACTAAGAAAAACTACGGGTGGTGCTAAATAATAACTTTTCATTAATCGGAAAATTTATGGAGCCAAATATTTAGTGTCAGGCGAGGATGGGCGTATAGGCCCCAGACGACTTTGTTGTTGCATTCATGGCGCATGCATTTGCATTTGGAGTGGGTTGAGATGTACGGGTCTCAGACGCTCGATTAGGGTGGATCATGGTGTACGGGTCATGTGCACTCGGTTATGGTGGATCATGGTGTACGGGCCATGGGCATTGGTCAGGGTGAATCGTGGTGTACAGGCCGCGGGCATCGGTCAGGGTGGATTGTAGTATACGGGCTACAGGCATCCAGTCAATCCCGGGATCATGCATTGCATATATGTCTAGGGGCATATTGCGTGACATGATTTTTGTTGCGTGTGGCACGTGGATGGAGCATGCATCACGTAGTTGCGCATTTTTATGTGGAGTGCTTTACTTACCGCATTTACTTTATCTTATGCATGTTATATCACATTTATGTGTTATGTGGTTATATCATTTCGGTATGCACTTTTGATATTTGTTTGAGACGGGCATCCACTGGATGATTTTCTGTCACTCATCCCTACTTTCCAGGTGAGCCGGATGAGGACTACGAGCACATCTTTCTTGAGGATGGAACGGACATAGCTGAGTGGGCCGGTTGATAGCTGCATCTAGGATACGAGGGGACTCTGCAGCTGATTGTTCTTATTTATATTTGGGGATTTTCACAGACTTCTTTATTACTTTTATTATCAGAACTCTTATTCATTAATGTAACGATATTTATTTGAGTTTAATTTAAGTTAAAGGTTATGTTTCCGCGAAAAAACTTTCTACGTCATTCTCAACATTTATGAAGTTGATTCGACGCCTTGTATTCTCCTTAACGAGATACGGCGGGTGCACTGTTCCCAATACTTGGACTCGGGAGTGGGGCGCTACAGATTTGTTGTGTGATACATGCTGATATGCAGTTAACACCGAAGTCTTAAGATGGGAATCAGCAATTAAGATGATTAGTTGATGGTATGAGGTGGAACATGCGTGGGGGAATCAAGTTGGCACGGTGGATCAACGAATTCTGGAGGAGGTAACCAGAGGTGCAAAAAAAGAAGAAGGAAGTACGCGCGAAATATTTTAAATATGTAAAAAAGACAAGAATGCCCTTACTAGTTGTAGAGTAGAGTTGGCAATTGAAGGATTTTCTTGCAATTTCATTTACTTCTTCTTCCTTAAAACGTGAGGAATGCCTCACCTGCTGTGTAATTCTTGAAAACTCAATTCAGTTGTAATTTCGTCTGCAGCGTTTGTCATTCTCCCTCAATTCTCTCTTGAGTTTCATTTTGTGTTTGTTGATCATGTTTGGTTTGTTTGATTGTTGAATGAATTCGGTTGATAATTCACAAAATTTCTCATTTACCGTCTGTATTCAGAATCTATGACTCAAGCATAGAACTAAAGGTCCATCATCCTCAAGACCACTGGAATCAGCACTTAGCTGCTTGATACAACCTTCAAGAAAACCAAACTTAGGCCGAGGCTGCAGAGACCTTGTGCCGCTTGCGCGCATTCATCATAGTTGGCGCCTTTCAATTGAACCGGAGTAATCAGTGTCCAGGACTATCGCCTGAATTCAAGTCATAGGGAGCGGTATGCTTCTTAGACTGGTAAGCCGACGACCTTGCCGTTGGATCAGTCATGAATCAGAATCACAAGAAAGATGAAGGTAGAATATCTCGAAGATATGCGGAGTTTTAAGACTTTGGTACCATGACAAACAAATGAGGAAAAATTTCTTTGATTTCCATTACGTTAATCATGTGAGATACATACATGTTACAACCGTCTATCTCCGTCAACTTTAGGTCTCATCTCCTTAATCAAATAAAAAATTCAACCTACCCTCTAAGACGAGATACACAAGATTTATTTCAACAAGTTAAATATTTACAAATTGGAAAGCAAATATTGGATAATATGGAAATATATATTGTATATAATTCGACCACCATCAAAGATTGTTAAAAGTATAACCATAATTCTATCGTAAACAATTAATTGTATTTTTTGAGAATCTAACATCGAAATCCCCACATATGATTACAGGGATTTAAATATTCAAATAACTTGACGGCCAACAAAGGGTTTTAAAAATATGTCTAGGATTTTGGTTGTACAAATATCAACAAAACTCTACCACCAAAAAATATTTAACAAGTATACCGGAGTATCCCTATTATAAGAAAGTATGTGCATATTCCAAAAAAAACCAAGTAAAAATTGCAGTAGCATGTAAAAACAACGTACAATGCGGGTCAATTTTTCCAAACTTTTAGTATGGTCATAGTTCTGATTGGAGGAGAGGTAAATCTTATGTGTTGATTGTCGCAGCATAGGTCATTCTAATAGTTTAGTATTAGCCAGTCATATGTATCAATACAAACATACATACATATATAAATATATATACATATATATATTTTTTGATGAAAGACGGGCGGTACCGTCCTGATGTTTTATTAATAATATAACCCTCACTTGTGGCGGAGGAATACCGTGGTTACATTGATATCCTAGTAGGGTGGGAGACTCTCCCAAATTAAATAGAATAACATTGAAAAAATGTACATTTTGCGCAAAAAAGTAGCTAAAGATATAACAAGTTTAGTAAAAATAAAATCAGCTATAGAATGTGTAAGACTTTCAAGATGTAAGCGATGCGAAGTGATATGCCCTTGTTTCTGCCGCTGCCAGTCTTTTGCGTAGCATCCAATATCTTTGAAAAAAAGTCGTTGATGCCTTGATTCTTGCCAACGCCAATGTGACTCCCATATAATATATAATAACCAATGAGTAAGCCATAGATTATACGAAAAGAACATTTTGATTTTGTTGCAAGATTGATACATACCGGCGTTGCCTGCATTCGTCCAAAATACAGGCAACCAAAGATGAGGACGCAATGAGTGTGTAAGTTACTGAAGTCTTTCCATACTTGCAATTTTCCCCTCAGCAAAAACACACAAAAGATATTCATAAGATATACATATAATAGTCAAGATAAGAGAAAGTAAAGGATAAACCATTAGAGTAAAGTTATACCAACATTGCCTATGCCATATGTAGACATAGGCGACCATATGCATAGTACGCCAACCCATTGGGAGACATAATAATCAAAATCTAAAGGATGGCAACGCAGTGTCCAACATGATAGCATCTCTGACCTTATTTGGCAAGGACGCCAAAGAGGGATAAAGTGTGACTCCTGAAGATCGAAACCCATGTGTTGCTAAAGTATGAGCTACAGTATTGGCTTTACAAAAACAATGCTGAACCGTAGCACCATTTAATCTCAGGAACATAATTGTACGATTTAAATCAGCAGCATATGATCCCGTGAATATGGACGGGGATGAGATATTCTGAACAAGCTGTTTACAGTCTGTTTCTACCATTAGTTGACTATGCTGTGTCGCATAATATATAATGGCATATTGCAACGCCATGAGTTCTGCACGTAGTGGCGCTACCGCAGGCAAACCAAAACAAATCGCTGAAACCATATGACCATGATGATCACGCAAAATCGCACCTCCTGCTGCCGATGTATTAGACACTGCAGCATCAACGTTTAGCTTCAATTTACCTGTAGGTGGATTTTCCCAACGTACCAGTTTAGGCAGCCGCCTAGTAATGTTTGGAGAAAATTGTCGCGACACTAAGTGAGGAATGTGTTGAGAAAATTTGCAATCTTGTGTTGCATCACACAAAGTGTATACATGTTTCCGAACTCTTTCAAACAAACGGTGGTATGAGAAAACATCATCACCAAACTTGATACAAGCATATTCTTTTCAAATGACCCAAACCACTAAAGATCACAACAGCTCTCAACTGGCCTAGCATCGTATGTGTAGATGATGCACTCCACCATCGCATCAAATACACTCGGATGGAATCAGAAGATGGGATAGGACCAGAAAAAAGTATTGAAATTTCTTGCCACAATGGAAGAATGTCAAGGCAGTGTAAAAATATATGTATCCTGAGATTCTTGCCTGCAAAAAACACATTGAGAAGGAAATATGGCCTGCCAACTGCACAAGTTGTCTGGACTTGGCAGTGATCGTCTCCACAATTTCTATAAAAATAAGCATCCCCCTAGAGGCAAGGTTTTCCACCAGATGTGCATTGGAGAGGAGAATGTGGGCATATTAGATAAGACAATATAGGCTGATTTAAGCAAAAACTGACATTTATTGTCTGCAGACCATAGGTAACCATCTTGTGAGTTTTGGACGTGTTGAGTCATAAAAGAATCAATACTACATATGCGTTTCCAAGAAGGGGAATCATAGATATAGGCATACAATATTGATCTTCTCCCATATTTTGCACGGCTAAATTCAGCCCATAATGTTGAAGAGTGGTGATAATTCCACCATAATCGAAAATCATAAGCTTGTTGTAATGTGTTTAAATGTCGGATGTCTAACCCACCATATTCCTTTGGTCGGCATATGGCTTCCCAAGATTGCCAATGATTCCACCATGCCATAAAAAATTTGCCATTTTGCGCGAAAGAGTATTGAGCACACTCTTTGGAAGCTTAGAACTTGCCATGATATGTAGCGGCATTGAACACAAAACATGTTTCACCAAAATTAATCTCCCTACCATGGATAGTAGTTTCGATGAAGAAGAGTTAAGGATAAGGTCAAAATGCTGTTTTAAGGAAGAACAATACGCAGCTCGATTGATGCCCTTATATAAGTATGATCCCAGATATTTTATTGGAAAATTTGCTAACTGCATGCCTAGAGCTTGTGAGACTCTAGGACCCGGTACTCATGCACCCACGACTACCTGACTCTCATGAAAATTAACCAATTGCCCCGAAGCATTCTGATAAGAATCCAAAAAATGACGAAAGCGCTGCATATTTCTCAAGCTTCCATTCAGAAATATCACTAAATCGTCAGCAAAACTCAAATGAGATATTCTGGGTACCCAGGCCGCTTGAAAACCCAGTATAGTGCCATTATTCATAAGCGCATTGAGTCCTCTTGAGAAGCCTTCTGAGGCCAGAATGAATAAAAGAGGAGAAAGGGGATCACCTTGCTTAACTCCACGTGTAATGGAAAAAAAACCTGCTGGTTTCCCATTAATTAATATTGAACACCTTGTGGCCGGTAGATTGTTGATTATCATTCGAGCGAGTCGGATATGGAATCCCATCCGTTCTAGCAATAGTCTCAGAAAAGACCAACTAACTCTATCAAATGCTTTTGTCATAACTAGCTTAATAAGTATATGACCTCCTCGCAACGGTCTGCCCATAATATGTACCATTTCCTGCTCCAAGAGTATTTGTTCCGTGATATCCTGTCCTTTCATGAAGCCAGCCTGTTCTGGAGATATCAGCTTTGGTAATAAAATCGAAAACCGCGTGGCTGTTAAGCGGGTGATTACCTTAGCCATAAAGTTGGTTAAACATATAGGCTGATACTCAGAATATGAATTAGGATTAGCCACCTTTGGTATCAATGTAATGAGTGCAGCTGCAAATTTAACAGGCGGTCAAATCCCAATGAAAAATTATTGCACCGCTTTGTAAAAATCCATAGAGATAACCTTCCAAAAATGTCTGTAGAAATACCCAGAAAAGCCATCTGGTCCGGCAGCACTAGTTGGATTCAAAACTCACACTGTTTGTTTAACTTTCACTAATTGTGGCATGCGTAGCAAATCCATATTTTCTTTATTCCAAACCAGCTGTGGCACAAACTGTAGTATCTCCTCATAGTTTTTTGTTGCCTCTGCTTTAAATAACTGTTGAAAATATCGAATTGCTTCATTCTCAATATCTTGCTGCATATCCAACTCCACCTCATCATCACGCCTAATGCGCTGGATACATTGCCTTTGTCGTTGCTCCTTGACCTTTTGATGGAAAAATTTTCTGTTCGCATCCCCTTCTTCATCCATTTGACATTTGCTTTTTGCTTCCAATATAACAAAGCACGCTTTTGTGCCATGCGCAGGCGGCCCATAGCCAAATGGTATGCTGCTCGCGTAACATCCGAGTGTTGCGCGTTATATAACCTTCCACACTGCGTCACCTCCTCCTCAGCCGCAACAATAGCATCAAAAATATTACCGAATACCTCTTTGTTCCATCGTGCCAAACATTTCTTTAATTTTTGCAGCTTCGAATAGAATCCCCACATTCCTCCAACTGTAGGGAATGACTGCCAATGATGGATCACATACTCATCAAAGTCTCGATGTGTAGCCCAGACATCCAAATATCAAAATGTTGTTGATGAACGGCGCGATTCAGATGTGCATTGCAGAAATATAGGTGCATGATCCGAGGAAGTACGATTCAAATGCTGGTATTGCACAGTCTCAAATAAGTCAAAGAAACTTGCTGAACACAAATAACGATCTAGCCTGCGACTGACTCGTCCCAGGCCCCTACCATCTGTCCAAGTGAAAGGGGATCCTTGAAAACCAATATTTTGTAATGCAGTAGTAGCAACAAAATCATTAAAGTCCTGCAGCGTCCGCAAAGCCGGGACAGACCTACCTTGGTGCTCCTCTAAGGACAAATATGTATTAAAGTCTCCACCAATAATCCATGGTTTGTCTATCATAGTATGAAACGTGATAAGATCAGCCCATAGAGGGCGCCGGGCTAGAATAGAATGCAATGCATATACAAATGTGCACCAAAAAGATTCTCCTGTGGGTAACCATTTATATCGCATAGAGTGATTTTGCACTCCTGCATGTTGATCTTCTAACCGAACTATAGAATGTCTCCAAAAAATCCAAGTTTTATCATTAATAACCGACAAATAATTGGAAAAACCAAGCTGCAGTCGATAAGACAGTAACTTCGGTGGCCTTATCTTTGGTTCAATAACGACTGGTATATGAAAGTGATGACGACGATTCAAAGAAATTAATCTTGGCAATGAGGTACGAATACCTCTGATGTTCCAGATCATCATATTCATTGATTAGATAAGATATCAAAAGAGTTTGTGAGTGCCGCACGAGATCTTATAATGGGTGGTGACAATGGATCCATATTACGTACGCGACGGCGAAGAAGGCGAGGATGCACTTGAAATTGTCCATCTTGAACAGATACTGTCGGTGATGATGAGTATGGAGAAGACTGATCTTGTAACTGTTTATGCGCCTCATCAATAACCACGGATTGTACAACATTTGTGACATAGTTTATAAATCCATCTTCTGTTAAAATTTCTTGGCTGGAACTACTGGGAACGTGAGTATCATCCATTGAGGTTGCCAAATATTGATGATTAACAGGAACTTCACCTAAAATGATGTCATCAATGCTTTTTAAGCGTGGAAAATCCTGTGATGTAGTAAGCGTATCTTTTGCCAACTGATCAGGAGATAGCAGATTAATGCTTATTGGCTGAGTTGAGAGCGCGACATGAGTGTTCCCATCATGGATATGAACTTCTGCAGCATGGGAACAATTACCTGTGTCTGCAGGCAATTTTTTTGGTGTCCATCTAGTGCCTTTAGATTTTTGTTGGATGACAGACTTTGAGGGCCTTTTCTCTTCATTATCAACCGGAGTAACCTCTTTCCCGCAATCTTCAGTTTTATGCCCTAGACGCATGCAGGAAGAGCAATATTGAGGGAGATCTTCATATATCACAGTTTGTGCAATAGTACGAGTAGATAATTGAATATACACACGTGATGGCAATTCTTTTGAGATATCAATTTCAATACATAATCTTGCCACTGATGGACGCAGATGTTCAGAGGTAGCATTATCCAACTTCATCGGCGTTCCAACCATCTTCCCTATTTGAAATAATGCATCCTTTTGATGAAAATGAACGGGAAGGCCAGGTTGCTTGTATCAATATGATACAGGCAACAACGGTGTAAGCAGATCCAGTGTCGGAGGTCTCAATTCATGTTTCGCATTGCATAAGTTGTGATGTCCGTTAAATAATAACCACCATGCAGCGAATGGAAGACACTCTGGCGAAGTGAAAACAACCGTATGAGTGAATAGCCACACGTGCTGTGCCAAATGATGCGCCAACATATTGATCTCACGAGGAATGTGAGATATAGTGCTTGCTGCATGTCAGATGCTGAAAAGACGCCAAGCGGTTGTAATCAACCACGGAAATGAGAGAAGGATCTCCCGACATTGTTACTTTAATGCGATCAGATTCAACCAACATTTGAGGATGCCACTGCCCAAAGTAAACTAGGCTGAATAATATCGCCTGAAGCTTTGCACGGATCAGGGGAAGACATGCCAATGTGAAAGCAATGGCCCCTAACAAATGACCAGTATGATCCCGAAGGATGGTACCCACCGAAGCAGAAGACCCACCAGCTGAGGCGTCAACATTGAGCTTCATCTTCCACGCAGGAGGTAGCTACCATTTCAAGAGACGCTTCTTCTTAACCTTTTAAGTGTGGGGAAAGGCCCTGTTGAATGAGATCCAGAAGATTGACGGCCAATTTAGTGCCCGAGAAAGTGGATGCCTAAGTATAACACGATTGACGAGCCATAGCATGAAGACATTGGACCAAAAGATCAGCTGAGCCATAACGGAGATCAGTGTAGACTTTCCAAATATTCCAACAAATCATCGATGGAGCAATTACTAAGTAGTGGCCCAATAGAGAACGGTTCATAGAAGACAACCACCATTGTAAAAGGTATTGACACATAGGCGAAGGACGGGGAAGAGGACCATCCTTGCAATGCAAATCTTGTCCAAACATTCTGTATGAAGGGGGATGCAAAAATATATGAGAGATGTTAGCCAAAGAGGATCTACAGAATGGGAAAATCGTTGGACGAGCTTGTTGAAAACGACACAAATGCTCTTCAAATGGTAGCGCATTGTGAAAGAGTTTTCATATAAAGACACTGACAGATTTAGGTAGGTCTTGCACCAGATGAATTTGTGTGAATACCGAGTAGGATGGAAAATACAGAGGTCCATATAAGCCTGCCTGAGAGTAAAGTGACCTGGCAGGGAGGTATTCCAACTCAATGTTTCAACATGTGTAGTAAGAGATCAACATACCAAATGTATAGAACAAATCCGCTTCCAACCCGGTGAGTCGTTAACTCGGGGAATAAAATCAGAACGTGATCCATATTTCTGACGCATGTATTTGCCCAAAGGGATGACTTTGTGTGAAAATTCCACCATAGCTTGCAGTCATATGCCATTTGAATCATAGGAAGACTACGAATGCCCAAGCTGCCCTCAGCTTCTGGGGCACAAAATTTTTGCTAAGATACCCAGTGATATCTACGGCCCCAAAAAATGCAGCCATGGTCTGGGAGGTGGACTGTATCACACTCTTAGGCAGGCGAGCGGCGGCCATATGATGCAACGGAAGAGCTGTGAGGACCGCTTGTAATAGCACAATCCGACCTCCTGGGGTCAGCAAATGACGCATTTAGCTAGCCAACTTAACATCAAAATGCTGTAACAGCTGACAATAACGTGCGCGGTTAATCCCCCGATACAAATAAGAGCCCAGATACTTAATTGGTAGAGTTGATGGCCGCATACCCAGAACAAAACCCATGTCTAATAACGACTTGCACGTAACATAAGAACTGGCCACAAATTGACTTTTCAAATAATTAACCAACTGACCTGATGCGTGTTGGTAAGAATGAAAAAACGATTGAAAAACACGCAGATTCTATGTGTATCCATTTAAGAAAATAAGTAAATCATCTGCGTATGCCAAATGAAATACCCTTGGAACGCGACCCGTACTGAAGCCAACAAGTGAACCATTGTTGAAAAGTCAATTGAGACCCTGCTAAAGCCTTCAAAACCGAGAATAAATAACAATGGTGATAAAGGGTCGCCTTGTTTCACCCCACGCATAGGAGAAAAGAATCCAAGGCTCTTACCGTTGAATGCGACTAACAGCTTAGAGAAGCACATGGTGTTCAGAATAAGTCTGATAAAGCGATCATGAAAACTAAATTTATGAAGTAGTGTCTCTAAATATTTCCGATTAACTTGGTATAAAGCTTTAGCCATATCAAATTTAATCAAAACGTTTGTCCGCGTGTCTTTTTATCAACTAAATGAACCATTTCATTTGTCATTAGAACATGTTCGCTGAAATCATGGCTCTGTAAGAAACCAATTTGCTCAGCCAAAATTATTGAGGGCAGCAAGGCCAGCAAAAGGGTAGCCAATATCTGGGTAGTAACTTTGCTTATAAACTTGGAGAGGCAGATAGGTCGAAAATCAGCATAAGATGATGACTGCAATTTCTTAGGAAGTAAGGTAATCACTGAGGAAAGCATAACTTGTGGAGCAGCAATACCTAGAAAGAATTCCTGAACCACACACTGCACATCAACCTTTAATACATCCCAGCATGTTCGAAAAAATGCCCATTATATCCGTCGGGGCCAGCAGCACTGTCAGGATTGAGACCCCAAACAGCTTTCTTAATCTCGGCCTGATCATGAATAGACAGCAACATATCATTATCGGCAGGTGTCACCAAAGATGGTATAGATTGAAGAAAATCATCCATGTCAGTCAAGAGCTCACTTGTAAACAAATTTTGAAAATATTTCACAGCCGCAGTCCCTAACTCATCAATCTCATCAAGTGTATTACCTGCCTCATCCGTTGATTGGCGAATACGTTGACGACGATACCTGTCTTTGACCATGTCATGAAAATATGCAGTGTTTGCTTCACCCTCAGTAGCCCATCTAATCCGAGATTTTTGCATCCAAAAAGAGACCTGTTCATTATTCGCACGAAGTAACTAAGCTTGCGCAAGAGAGAAACCCGCACAGTTGTGCGAAGAAGGATGTTGATCATAAGTAGCTGCCTTTCGAGAATAAGTTGTTTCCGCATCTGCAACCCTACTAAATATGTTGCCAAAAACATCTCTATTCCAGTGGCGAAGAGCATGTTTTAATAATCGAAGCTTAGTATATAATCCACGCATCCCACCCACGGTTGGAAATTACTTCCAATTGTACTCAATAAATGAATAAAAGTCGTCATGGAAAGTCCATGCATTAAGAAAACGAAATGGCACCAAAGGTTTCTACACTATGAGGCGACATTTTAATAATAATGGAGAATAATCAGATGAAGCGCGAGGAAGATGATGGACCACCATATCGGCAAACATATCCATAAATGCAATATTACATAACATACGATCAAGTCGCCGTAATACACGATTCTGGCCACTACCCCGAGCCCATGTAAATAAAGATCCCAGTGTAGGAATTTCCCGAAACTGACAATCATGAAGACAATCATTAAACTCAGCAAGTGAATTACGTGTTGGAGTTGTACGTCCCATATGTTCCTCCTGGCGCAAGAAGGTGTTAAAATCACCACCAATAACCCACAGACTATTAACCTGCTGAGAAATAGATACCAATGAGTCCCATAACAACTTGCGCTCTAAAATAGTGTGTTGACCATAAACTACTATCCAGTGAAACATTTGCTGAGTGTGACGCCACATGAACAAAAAATGTGAAGCCTGAGCTCTATGAGACACACTATGAAATTGGATGTCCATAGAATGCCAAAAAAAACCCAAATTTTACCTTCACATGTATCTTGAGCATGACTAAAACCAAGTTTGAGACGATAATGGGCAAGCCAAGACCGCTACTTAGGTTCAATATGTACAAGTGAATATAATGAGTATGCAACAAAGTGAGTAGGCGCGATAATGAGGTGTGCAAACCTCCAACATTCCACATTAGAGTATTCATTGAGAACTAGTGAAAGAATATGGACGAAACTGACCACAACGAGTTGCATTACGAGTCATTACTGTCGATGGTGGCCAGGGAGGTAATTCTTTTCTAGTACGACGCTGCCGACAAGAAGGAACAGGGAGAAAACTGTGAAAATTCAAATGCATTCAAGCAGCACAGCACAGTACAATTCGAATACTGTGCTCTTACACCAAACGAACAACAAAAACACTAATGTGCATTTAATCAAACTGAAAACAACAAATATAAACGGGAAAACGCAATGTTTCCGTGAGGAGAATAACCAAGAAACATAGAGAGAATGAAGAACGAAATCAAAGCTTGAATTAATTCCAGAAAACTTCAGAATTCCTCACGGTTTCAATTCTGTCGAACGGGCCATATAAAGCAAGCTGAAGAAGAAGAAAAAATAACTGCCAAATTGCGAAATTACAAGAATATCCCTATATTAGACTGACTACTCCGTTTACACACGGGGGCACAACGGTAAAATCCCCCATTTAAACTGCTTCCCGCGTCCTGGAGCTCCCCTTTTTCCCCCGTTGGCTTTCCAACCACCGTGCCAACCGAACCATCCGTCTTTCTTCCTGCTCCCTTCGATCTCCTGCTCTTCAATCGCAATCCTCGTCATGTTGGTGCAGCCAATAGGATGATTATGCAAATTAACCCACCAATCGGATTCAATCTTTGCTGTCAACTCGGATTGCTCCATCCTCATCATCAAGCTCAACCTTCTTTGCCACGTTATGTTGAGCTGCAACACCATCACATTTTTGATCATCAACACCCCCCCTCAAGCGTGGCTTGCTATAGATGTTATGTATCCCCATCCTTTGAAGTAGCATCACCATCCTCTTATGATCCAACGCTTTGGTAAAAATGTCTGCAAGCTGGAATTCTGTTTTGATCGGCATGAGCTTAACAGTGCCCTGCAACACCTTATCTCGGACAATATGGCAATCAATTTCGATATGCTTCGTTCGTTCGTGAAAGACCGGGTTCTCTGCGATGTACAATGCACTTTTGCTATCACAAAAGAGCTCCACGGGCTCCTGCCTAGACAAGCCAAGGTCCTTCGCTAGATAGATCAACCACTACACCTCACACACTGCTAATGCCATGGCGCGATATTCAGCCTCTGCTGATGATCGTGAAACCGTGGTTTGCTTTTTGGCCTTCCATGATATCAAGCTGTCTCCAAGAAACATGCAGTACCCTGTGATTGACCTCCTCGTATCCTGGCATCCTGCCCAATCCGAGTCCACAAACCCCTTTAGCCTGAGCTCTCCGGAACTTGACAATAAAATCCCTTGTCCAATAGAGTTTTTCAGATATCTTAACACTCTATGTACACCTTTCCAATGATTGACTGTGGGACAGTCCAAAAATTGACTTAGTTGTTGTACACTAAACGCTATATCTGGCCGTGTGATAGTGAGGTATATTAGCTTGCCAACAAGTTTCCTGTAGCTTGTAATGTCATCCATAGGATCAGAATCACCCCGAAACAACTTCACGTGGCTCTCCATGGGAGTATGCGCAGGTTTACATCCCAGAAATCCTACCTGCTCCAGCAATTGCAGCGTATACTTTCTTTGGTTGATGATTGTACCCATCCGTGATCTAGCCACCTCAATTCCAAGGAAGTATTTCAACTCCCCTAAGTTTTTAATACGGAATTCTGAATCCAAAGCTCCTTTCACCTCTTCAATTTCACTCAAATTCTTGCTAGCTACAATCACATCATCAACATACACAAGTAACATGAGCAGAGACTCCCCAGATGATCTAGTAAACTAGGTGTAATCATTTTTGGACTGGGTGAAACCCAACGAAATCAGAAAATCAGTCAGCCTTGCATTCCATTCTCTGCTTGCCTGTTTCAATCCATATAAGGATTTCTGCAATCTGCAAACCATATTACCTTCCCTTACTGATAATCCAGGAGGTGCAGACATGTATATCTCCTCATGCAGGTCCCCGTGCAAAAACGCATTGTTTACATCCAGCTGGTGCACGTACCAGCCAGGCCTAGATGTCAAAGCCAACACCATCCTTACTGTGGTCATCTTAGCTACTGGAGAAAAGGTATCCTGGTAATCCACTCCAAGTTGCTGCGTATATCCCTTGGCAACCAACCTAGCCTTGTATCTCTCTATAGATCCATCAGGCTTGTATTTGAGCTTGTACACCCACTTGCACCCAATAGCCTTTTTTCCAGGGGGAAGTTCTGCCAAGACCCACGTATTGTTACTTTCAAGTGCTGCAATCTCCTCATCCATTGCCTTTTGCCATTCAGGAGACTGGCATGCCTCTGCAAAGGAGTCAGGCTCTGTGTACCTGCTTATGTTCAATGCATATGCTTTGTACTTTGGTGCTAACGAATCAAATGAAATATAATCATGTAGAGGATGAGGAGTAGTGAGTTTCGAAGAGGACAGTGACTCGAGGTGTGAGATTGTTTTAGATGTACTGGCGAGATTGCAGAAATATTGACTAAGATATTTGGGGGGCTGCCTTGCACGAGTTGGCCATGCAACAGGCATGTCAACATGTATGGATTGGATTGCTATTTCTGGAGATGGGTCAGCATTGGGGCTTACTGGTATGGGACAGTTATGGTTTGGGGAAGTAGGCTGTTGTGGAGCATCATGTGGGCTTGATGGCATGCTGGTCAGATCATTGATTGGAACTTGATTCTCAGGTGCGTGGGTGAAGTCATCATGGGTTTCAAAGGATGGCCTGTGGATTTGTGGATTAGGGAGCTATACAAGTGAGTTTGGCTTGTCTGTGGAATGAGTGTTGGCATTGAAAGGTAGTCTGTAGAGGTTGAGGACGACGTTGGAATAGATTCCCCTGTGCCCCTTTCCTTGAAAGGAAACACACCTTCGTGAAAAATTACATCTCTGGATACGAACACTTCTTTGGTGGTCAAGTCTTGCAATATATAGCCCTTTGTGGTATGTGACATTCCAAGGAAGACACTCTTCCTGGCTCTGGGGGTGAATTTTTCTTTGGACGGGTTGACATTTGTTGCAAAACACAAGCAACCAAATATTCTGAGGTGACTGTATGAGGGGCTTTTGTCGTAGAGTTTCTGAAAAGGAGTTTTATGGTCTAGAAGAGGTGATGGGGTCAAGTTGATGAGATATACTGCGTGTTGCACGCAAAACCCCCAGTACATGGCTGGAACATGGGACTGGAACTTCAGGGCTCTGGCAACGTTAAGGATGTGCTGGTGTTTTCGCTCAACCAGTCCATTCTGTTGTGGTGTGTATACACAACTGGTTTGGTGCACTATGCCTTTTGATGCATAAAACGGATTCATCTTGAACTCAATCCCATTATCAGTCCTTATGACTTTTATGTGTTTCTCAAACTGGACATTGACATATATGCAAAAACTTTCAATAATGCTCCTGGTTTCCGATTTAGACTTCATAAGGTACACCCAACAATATCTAGAGTAATCATCAACAATGGTAAGAAAGTAATGCTGTTTATACAATGTGGGATGTTTGTATGGACCCCATATGTCCATGTGCACAAGACAAAAGGGAGAATCAGAAACTGAATGTGAGATCCCAAATGGGGCTCTTTTCTGTTTAGCTAATGGGCATACAGTACATGTTGAGGGATGTGAGGGAGCTGATACAATAGGGTCAGATTTGCTAATTTCTAGAAGTCTGGAGTGAGAAGGATGTCCGAGTCTTGAATGCCAGAGATTTGAAGGGGATGAATCTGAGATAGCAGCATGAGCCTGGGAAGTGCTGTTCTGAACATTCATATGGTATAGGCCTTGTCTAACTTCAGCTAAACCAATCGTCTTCTTGCTGAAATGGTCCTGAAGTAGACATATATTAGAGTGAAAGGTCAGATCAATGCTACTGGTTTTTGTAAGCTGGCTGAGTGACAACAGATTAAAGGAGAAAGAAGGAACGTGTAGAACGTCTTTAAGTGTCAGGTATGGATTGATGTTGACTGTACCAACATGGGTGACTGGGGCAAGGTTATTGTTTGGTAACTTTACTGATACAGAACATACTGGACGATACGAGCTAAACAAAGATAAGGAATGACATATATGGTCTGTAGCACCAGAGTCCAATATCCATATGCATGAATCATAAAGAGGACCATTACCTGGCTGCTTGGCAGAGACACTAGTCTGCTGAGCTGACATCACGGCATGGTGCCCCTTGGCCTCATCATTGTGTCCACAGCCATCATCGTGTCTCCTCTCTTTCTTCTCCTGCAACAGTCTCATTAGTTGATCATATTGCTCAAGTGTGAGTGATGGAGCCATCTGTGAGGGTACACTCACTAAGTCATCATGCACACCATCAACATTTTGATACTGATCACACTGCCCTTGGCTGTATACATCTGTTTCCCTAATATTGTAATTCTCATTTTCAACACAGTTTACCATGCTTTTGGGCTTAAAACCAGGGGGAAAGCCATGCTTCTTATAGCATCTATCTACAGTGTGGCCTATCAAATTACAAAAGGTACACACAGGTGCCTTAGAGTTGTACGAAGAAGGTTTCTGAAATTCTTTCTTAAAACCCCTGCCAACTGATCTGTGCCAACCTGCACCAGACCCTGAACTGGCAGGTTTCTGCCCATAGGGAGCACCCTTATAACCACCATCAGCAACCATGACCATTGAGGGATTGTTAGTAAACGTACCTTGCACTGAAGAGTAGTTCAATTTTCTTTCTAACTTCACTGCCATTGCAAAAGTGGATTTTAGATCGGGCAACGGACTCATCAACAGGACCTGTGACTTCACAGGTTCAAATTCATCATTTAATCCCTTAATAAATCTGATTACATAGTCATCCTCAATGAATTTGTTAATTTGCGCAGAAACATTACAAGTACATCTATTGCATATACAATTCGGAATGGAACGAAGTACCATCAATTCTTCCCATATTACCTTCAACCGAGTGTAGTACTCTGTGACCGAACTAGTTTCCTGCCTAGTAGCATAAAACTGCTCCTGCAGGTCAGACATCCTAAACACATCCGCATTACCATACCTATGCTTCAAATCACTCCATATATCACAAGCATTATCAAACCACATAATGCTCTGACCAATCGAAGGTATAACAGAGTTAACAATCCATGATGCAACCATGTTATTTGCTCTGGTCCAGGCTATGTACTTACGATCCAATTCAGGAGGTTTGGGGATCATACCTGTGACAAAGCCTACTTTATTCTTCGACTCCAAGGCTCTTCTGAAGGCTCTGCTCCAACTATGGAAATTATTTCCATCAAGAAGAGGCTGAACAAGCACAAGAGAAGGATTGTCACTAGGATGCAAATACAACGAATCATCAGTAGGGTCCGTAGGCGCAAAATTTACTGCGCTATTCGAAGAGCTTGGTGTATTCTGAATGTTTGCCATAAAGCTACCAAAATTCATCAGACGTAACAAAATCGCTCTGATACCATGTGAAAATTCAAATGCATTCAAGCAGCACAGCACAGTACAATTCGAATACTGTGCTCTTACACCAAACGAACAACAAAAACACTAATGTGCATTTAATCAAACTGAAAACAACAAATATAAACGGGAAAACGCAATGTTTCTGTGAGGAGAATAACCAAGAAACATAGAGAGAATGAAGAACGAAATCAAAGCTTGAATTAATTCCAGAAAACTTCAGAATTCCTCACGGTTTCAATTCTGTCGAACGGGCCATATAAAGCAAGCTGAAGAAGAAGAAAAAATAACTGCCAAATTGCGAAATTACAAGAATATCCCTATATTAGACTGACTACTCCGTTTACACACGGGGGCACAACGGTAAAATCCCCCATTTAAACTGCTTCCCGCGTCCTGGAGCTCCCCTTTTTCCCCGTTGGCTTTCCAACCACCGTGCCAACCGAACCATCCGTCTTTCTTCCTGCTCCCTTCGATCTCCTGCTCTTCAATCGCAATCCTCGTCATGTTGGTGCAGCCAATAGGATGATTATGCAAATTAACCCACCAATCGGATTCAATCTTTGCTGTCAACTCGGATTGCTCCATCCTCATCATCAAGCTCAACCTTCTTTGCCACGTTATGTTGAGCTTGAACACCATCACATTTTTGATCATCAACAAAAACCTTCAGAATCTAGCACGGTGGAATCCAACAAGTCACACAAAAGCTTGTCATTCTCAGAACTCACTGGTGTCGAAGCAAGATGCTTACCAATTAGAGCGGAGGCATTACTCATTTGTCAAAGAAAATCTGCACGTGCATAGGTATCAAAAGTAGGGTTCCTCGGAATCAAAAAATTGACAATCTTCAGGATCATCAACAATTTCTTTATTTAACAAGACATCCTCCTTATCTGAATGCAACAGACTAATATCCTGTACCGATGGAATTGGGAGAATGGGATCAATCAGCTGAGAATCAGAGGGAACAACCGAGGGATGTGCAGACTAAGGATCAGATACGTCATCTGCATTTGAAGGCTGCTTAAGCAAGGTGACTGAATCAGGTGGGGGATCCGGAGCTGATGGCCGAGTTTTCTTGGGTGTCCAACGTGTAGCCGACTTCGGTTTAACAGGAGGGGGGGTGATGGATCATCACATGCACCAACCAAGTGGCCAAGGCGACAACATTCAACACAAAAGGATAGATTACCTGCTGCAAGAGTCATTTCTCCTTGCCTTGGATATAGATTTTCTTTGGAAGTTCATATGAAATATCAACCTCGACACAGACGCCTGCAACAGAGAGCCTCATACCATCAGCCTTCGCAAATCCAATTTTATCGGGTTCCTACCAGATGCGTCATCTCAAACAAGGCGGCTTTATGATGGAAGTGTAACGGCATTACCCGGAAAAGCAATCCAAATGGGAAAAATGGGGGCATCAGCGGCAGGATCAAAATCAACAGTCCGCTTAGTGACCCTCATATGGCAGCTGGATATTTGCCATGAGCGACAGTAGAAACACTGGATATAATCCAGTTCATGGGCGAAACAGAGAAGAAAATGCGATGGATCAAGCAGCGTGATCCATACATCCGAGCGAAAGACAATCCTTTCGAAGACTTGACAAGTCACCTTGATCGAAGGCTGGCCGTGCCAAAACATGCCAATGAGGGAAAACTGGTACGGGGTGGCCAAAGTATCAATTTCCTCATACGAAAAGGTAATCATGGGAAGGCCTTTATGTTTTGATGGTATTTTAGGAGAGATGGAGATTGGAGTGGGAGTGGTAGAGACGACGGCGGCGAACAACCTCTCTGTTTCTATTTTTCCCTTTTATTTGGGTTAAGGATTATTGCATGAAAGCTTTTCATTGATAACGTTGTTTGTCTATATATTAATTTATATACCGACAAATACTAGTCGAAACATGTCATAGCTAACACATAACTTTAAAGACAACATACAAGATTTGATAGGGAATTCATTAAACAATTCTTCCATTCAAGTTTCCTGAAGTCATCCTTTTATGAAAGGACTAATTTCCACACATAAATAATAATAAAGCAAAGAATCTATTGACTCAGTCATTTTGTCTTACATTTTTTTTCTTTCTTAGCATTACATAAAGATAGTAAATTGCTTCTGATTCTTTCGTAGACGATGACAGTTTTTAAAAATAAGATAGTCATTTGGATCATATAAGATAGTTGCTTTATACTTTGTTGGTCAACTCAACAAAATAATAAACTAATCTCCCTCGAAAATTGATGTCAACAGTTTTGTAGGATATACTTGTACGCCAGTATGGTAAGTGTTATGCAGGTCCAAACCACAAAACGAGCTCAGAGTTCACATATTAGATGACCAATATCTAAATTCACAAGTGTCAGACAATTACACAAATTTGATAAGGCGGTTAAGGTAATATTATGCATATATCCGCAATTTGTTTGGAACTAAGGGTTTCAGTGTGTGCTGAGTCAGCAAAAAACACCATCAACAGGCCAATACTCTTTTAATCTGAAGAAACGGACGAAAGTATGTCATACGTAATGACAGACCAAATGGCGTACCCATGTTTCCATAGATGATCTGTGTTTATGTTTTAGGCAAGTCAATGATTGTTCAAATATTATGTAATTGCATATCATTTGTACAAAACCCCATAAAATCTTGCCCAATGTTCTTATTAGTATAGATAACCATGGTATTGTTAGGTTGATGATTTAACTCTCTCACAAAATGGAGTGTACTTTAACTATGTAAAAAAATACTGCAACATTAAATTGTTCTTTCATTCAAATTGCTGAAAATACATTACAAATTTGAGAAAGGAAAGCCTAGCACACCAAACTAATTCAATACCAATCAAGATACAATATGGAAACTATCATAATCTACAAGATATCTGCAAATTAATTGCCGATGTATAATATGATATCGTAAGTGCTCAGTATTGGTGTTACGCACCGTATCGAATATAATTGATTAAAATGTTGTGCCACGTTAAATAATATATGTAAGAAATGTGATACATGTTAAATAAATAAAGATGAACTATGTAATAAATGATTTATTTTGGAATAATTAAATGAAGTTAAAAATATGAGAAACATTTTACCACACTTAAATTAAGAAAAACAACAGGGTTGGAAATAGAATAAAGAGGTAAGTTATTTATTCTACCCACTCAAACATCCCTCTAGCCGGCCACCTTATGACAAAAGGATGAAAAATGTTTCGTTAGGTTAACACTCCAACGACATGCACAAAGAGTAGAATTTATGTCAACAATCAAATGATAAATTTTTGTTTCTTACACCCTTCAAGAAAAAATCATTCCTCTTACAAAAGCTTCAACCATGTCATTTTCTTACACCCTTCAAGAAGCTAAATAATTTTCAATCATTTCTTCTCACAAAAACCTTCATCTTGTCAAAACCTTTCCATTCTTCAAGGAACAAATCATCCATCCTTCCCATCATCACTTGGCCGGCCATTCCATGACAAAAGGGGAAAGAATATTTTCTTACATCACTCAACCTTCTCCCACTCACAAGACATGAAACCCTTCCATTTGACCACTTTCTCCCTACACAAGGATTTCCACAATCATATTCTTTCATTTCGTCTATCATAAAAATCAGCCATAAGGCAAGATCACTTCTTGATTTTATTTTCAAACCAAGACTTCATTTCACCTCATTTCCTAAGTCCACTTGCAAGAACCTTTATTATCTTCTTCAAAGAAATAATCAACCTCTTCCATCTCTACCTTTAAAACCATGAGCCTCAAGGGAAAAAAGAAAGAATTTCTCCAGGTTTAAGAGAAGGAAAAGACATAAAGGTGTAGGTAATTTGCAACCATCACTTAAGGTATGAATCTACAACCATTAATCCTAGTTATTTCTCCTTCCATCATCCTTCTAATTGCACATCACTTTCCCCTCACCATGCATCCAAGGCCGTGACCTCCAATAAGGGAAAGGAGAAAAATTCTCCAAGCTAAGGTGAAGAAACCTTCCAATCTAAGACTTAAGTTCAAGAAAAAGCAAATACTCCACCTAGATCTTTCATGCATTGTGAAAATTAAAAGTATCTATGTGCATACTTAACCTTGGATCATTCATGAAGTATTTTTAGTGTTTTAGTAGCATGGATATACAAAAAGTATGTTTGCATGTAAGATATGGTGATATTGTGATGTGATGTGTTCACATATCTCGGATTATGACTAAGATGAAATGAAAAATAATCTTGCATGTGTAAATGAAGATGAGTCATAGGCTCTTATGTGATTGCATGTAGCGACTAGTGAAAGAATACGGATGCATGTGTCATATTATGAAAGGTGTACTAAGAGTCTAGCTTTGAGACATCTTCTTATGTATTTTTGCATGATGATCATCATCTATGTGTTTTCCTTGGTGTATTCGGTATCTATAATCTTTGATGTCCTCGGTTTAACATGTTTATGATGCATCATATTCATAGTTATAAGCCTTGACTACAAAAGTTTGTTTCTTGATGATCATCATGCCTATATCATGCATTCACACACTCGGGTGTGGGCTGTTTGTATCCATATCTCTTGATCTTGATCTTCCATATTCATAATGAAGCATAATCTTGATGATCATGGCTCAAGAAGACATATTTTCATGGTTTCCATCATCCTTTATGTTGTATGTATCTTTCATCATGAATGTTATCACGATGTAGGCACTTGATGTCACAATTTTGATGGAAACTAGCATGCATGTGATTAGGTGATACAAAATCATAAGTATGATGCATGATCTTGGAGAAAGAGAAATAAGTAGGATGAGTTGCATGTTACATATCATTGGACCATGAACTTATGTTAAAGACCATTGCACGGTAAAAGACTAACTGTTACAATTTTGATATATGTATGAACGGTGATTTATGTGGTTGTGTGGGTAGAAATACCCGTCGGCGGAATGCTTGTCCTTGATACCAATAAAGTTTGTTCATATATCTATATAGATATATGTATATGAAAATATGTGTACTATGCATCTTTTTACTTGCCATTGGATGTTGTGGAAAGTGTGTAGTTTAAGAAAGCGATGATAGGTGATGAGTCCAAAAGTGGATTGTTTTGGGGACTATAGGCGAGACTTTGAATTGGGGGTAAGATGGTGTTTCCTGCAAGTTTATGACATGCATAATGTAGATAAATTTTGGATTTATGATGATGAAATTTTTGAATGATTAAGAGGACCCAACAGAGAAGAAATTGACTGTATGAACCAAATGTTCTGGAAAAATGTTTTCATCGCATGATATGTTTAAAAGTTTCCTCACGTAACTGTAAAGAAAAAGGGGTTTGAGTGATTTTCAAATACATGATTTAAATGCGCACAAAAACGAGCATAAGATAAAACGTGCATGATATAAACAAACGTGTGCATGATACATTGCTATTAGTTGCCTTATTTAGCTTATATATAATGTTGCCGGACTAACGAGCCATGAAGCGTTAAAGCTTACATCATATGGCAAACATTTGTTGTGTTTATACTATTTTCAGGTGCCACCATTAATGAACTAAACTAGTTCATTAAGTGAAGTACTTAGTTTATTAAACTAAGTAGTTCATTAAAGGAAGCCATATTTGGAAAAGGCACAAAGGCAACAAGGCTAAGGAAGAAAAGTTTTCTCCTCCTCCCCTAATTAATATATATACACGCCTATATATATAATCATATATATTTTCAGAATTTTTGAAAAAGGCACATACACATGTATTCCAACGTACTACCGACACGTTATATATTTTACATACATACGTTAATGTCACACCACTATACTTAACTCATATTTATGAGTATATTCAGGTCTTATATCATATGATGTAAGATATGGTGATGACAAATTAAATACGACACGATAAAAGGTTCTAAACCAAAAATTGTCGTATCGAGCGAATACCGAAACTTCGCCAACGTGTCACGTACTTGCCATAAATAAATGGCCAGCCCCTATACTTAAAAAATTGATAAAAATTTCGTGCACATGACTATATATTCAGCCAAAAATACTTTCCATGTTGGCACACACAAATCACTCCACATTAAGGCCAAAATGTGAAGATTCCAAGTTTAATTTTGTCACATGTTAATGGTACCACTTTAGACCAGCCAAGTGCTGAGATTTAAACTATATATTATATATATATTATTTGTAACATAATATATATAACATGTGCAAAAGTTGGAATTTAAATTAGAGAAAAATCGGGTAATCGATAAATATCGAAAATTCGGTTTTCTACGCACACAACACATGGAACGTTTTTGGCACATCATGTGACATATACCTAGACACTTTTTACATATGATATACATCTTAAAGTGTTCTAGAAAATTAAATTAAGGGCTGATTGGAATAACATGTGTGTATTATCAAATGTGCACTATTTTACAAAGTTAGCAAAAATAACTTTCAGCATATGTATAGACATATCTAACGCACATTACAGCTGCAATGGATCTTATTTGGAGCCTTGTTGGCATATTGATTGGTCAAGGATCAATCATACAATGTTGGTGAATTAAAGAGAGAAGCTACAAATGGTAAGAATTCAAAATTTGTCTCTCTTATAACACATGCTGAAAAATTTCAGCATGCTAACAAGGCTGGTCGATTTTTTGACATTAAGTTGGTATATTTTATTATCTTAAATTATGTGATTGATTGGAAGAAGAAATGGAAGTGATTTGAATATTATTTAAATTAATAAAGTGTGATATTTTATATATCACACATGCTGAAAATTTTCAGCATGTGTGAGACATGTGTAGGCCGAATGGTTGAGCATAATGTGTCCAAGTTCATTTCTAATGTGAGATGGATATTTACCATCAATTGGTGATTTATTTTAAAAAGAAAAATCAAAGACAAACGGTAATATTTTGAATTATACAACCATGCAACACATGCTGAAAATTCAGCATGGTAAAAACAATTATGGCCGATTTTATGCCTTTGTGTGGAAGGAATTTATGTCTTGCAATTTATGTGATAATCTTATGCTTTATGGAAATTATTTTGTGATGATTTGGCACATGTTTTAAATGTTATTCTCAGATTTTTCCAAGTCATCAATGATGACAACATTCAACCAATCATGAAGTGCCAAGTAAGCAAAGCTTAAATGATCATCCAATAAGAAGATGCCAAGTAAGCAAGACCATGTCACAATGATGTCTTACATCCTCCCAAGGACTTTGAAGATAATTTTCAAGAGGGAGGCTACACCCAAGGTGGACGGCTGCACCAAGTTAAAAGGAAAGAGGTTGAGCAAAAACAAGACAAGCACAAGCATTGCAAAAGTCAAAGTGATCAAAAACGCCTAGCTCTTCTCTTCTTCTACATTTTTTTTCTTTCTTTCTTCTTGAAAGCCTATTGTATTCATATCTTTCAATCTTGAATAGGCTTGATATAGACCACCACATATTCCATATCTTTGTAAAAGATTGATCAAGGTGTGATCAATCTTCATTCTTGTGAGGTGATGGTGTTCGTGCAAATTGTATTCACCGTACAAGGTTTTGTAAAGGGTTAGAGTTAGGTGTAACTCTATCAACCCTGTGGTAAGGTGTGTTGTGTGTGTGATTATTGTGAACCAAGTAAGGTGTTCCTTGAAGACTGGAGTAGGTTGTTTATAACCGAACCAGTATAAAAATCTTGGTGCCATTTACTTTCAGCATTTACTTTCAGTTACTGCACAGTTTACTCTTCTTTTTCGCATTCGTAAAAATAGTAAACGAATTTCAAAAATCACAAAAATTTTCCAAAACATACTCAAACGTTCTAGGGTTAATTTGGCATAAGTTTCAACCCTTTTGGATAAGTATAAGTCGATCAAACATCAAAAGTTCTGAAACTAGTGCAGTCTGATTTTCAGACTTGCAAAGGTTGAGACTTTGATTGTAGTTGACCTACTTCCCAAAAGAATTTTGCAAAACTGTTTCAACCCAATTAAATATAGTATATAAGGAGTTAGCGGTCAAATTTTCAGAGCATTTGGACATACACACAAATAGGAATAAATTGTTCAAAAACCGTCTACCGTTTCTGGCAGATTCGAGCAATCTGATTACCAACGGTTTTTGAAGGGGTTAAAGGTTGAAGTTTAATTTGAAATTTTTAGGGGACCCTCATAACATCTGAGGCTAAGTTCTCTCAAAATTTCATAATTTTTGGAGACCTATAACCTGGTTTTAAAAACGTTTTAAAACTGGTCCTGAAAAACAGAATCTGTTTTCAGAAGTTGAATTGTTTAGGTTTATACAAATTTTAAAAACCACACTTTCCGCACCACCTATTCAACCCCCCGCCCCCCTTCTAGTGGTGCCTTGTAGATCCTACAAGTGGTATCAGAGCGCAGGAACACTCACTTCAAGGAATCCAACAATTCAGTGAGATGGCAACCACAAATCTCAAAACCGAGCAAGAAGGTATGTCGAGCCAAAGGCCTCCACTTTTTGACGGTGAGTCGTTTATTCAGTGGAAACTTAGAATGAAGCTTTTTCTTATGTCTATCGATATAGATCTTTGGTCAATCATTGAAGATGGTCCTTTTGTCCCATCTAAGTTATCTACAGTAGACAGAGTCACATTAGAAGTTGTTAAACCGAGACAAGAATATACGAGTGACGATAAAAAAGAAACTTAGTATGAATGCTAGGGCTATGCAATTGCTCCTAAACGGATTAAGTAAAAGTGAGTCTAGTTATGTTTCAAACTGTTCGAGTGCACAAGAAATGTGGAGGATACTAGAAATGAAACACGAAGGCACGAGTCAAGTAAAAGAGTCAAAAATAAAACATGCTTATGTCCACACTTGAGTCGTTTAAATTATTGCCTAATGAGTCTATTGTTGATATGGATCTTCGTTTGACTAACATCTAAACAAGGTAAAGCTATTGCTTTTAAATCAAATGAATACGTCTCCCCTCCCTCCGATCACGTAGATGATAGTGATTCTGAATCGGATAATGATGACCTAATTCTATTAGCTAAAGGCCTAAGAAAATTTATGAGAAGGTCATTTAGAAACAAAAATAAGGGTACTACAACCAAGAGAAATAAAAACAAGTCAAATGATAAAGATGTTAAATGTTATGAATGTGGCAAACTCGGACACTTATCATATGACTGCCCCAATAAAGAAAAGCAAACAAATAAATACCCTGACAAGGAGTGGAACAAAAATAGACTCGTCTCAGAACTCAAACAAAGGAAACATGCTCTAAAGGCCTCCACCTGGAGTGATTCATCGGATTCTGAAACTGAGACCGAAGAGGAGACTGCTCAAGTATGCTTTGCATCCAAAGCATCTAATGAGGTATCATCTGATTCTGACTCTGACTCTGAACCTTCTTATGATGATCTTTTTAGTCAGTATTTAGAATTGCATAAATTCAGTAAGACTCTCGCTAAGGAAAAGAAGCGATTAATTGAAGACAAGAAACTGTTAGAATCTTCTAACGAGAATCTTGTCGCTCAATTAAGCGATTCAAAGAAAGAGTCATCATGTGTCATTACTGCATTAAAGACAGAGATTTCATCATTGACCACTCAAAATAATGAAATAAAATCCGAGATTTCAAGTTTGAAATCAAGGAATACCAATTTAGAGAAAATGATGAAACAGTTGTTACGGGGTCCAACATGCTGCATCGCATTATATTATCACAAAAGCATGACAGCGACAAAACGGGTTTGGGATACGTTGATACAAATGAAGTATCAACCAAACCAACTAAGTTTGTGGTGTCTAAGAAAGTAGACACCCATAAGCCTCAAGTGGCGTCTAAGATGACGCAAAAGCCGTCCCTCTCCTCAACACGCCCCACTTCTTCTTCATATCATGTGAAATATAACTTTGTACCATATAAATACGAAAAGAAAAGAATAATGCATATACGAAATTCATATCATCCACGCATTACGCACACACACACACAAGGACATACCAAAAACGTCCTTCATTTAATGAGTATAAAGGAGTCCTTGGGCAAAGACCCAAAGTGCATGCACCACATGTCTACTATATCACACCTTCATCTACATTCTTGCCATTTGATAGACCGAGAAGGATCACCCAAGTATGGGTACCGAAAGGTACTTTTACCAAGAGGTGATTAACTAACTCTAAAGGACCCAAAGTTAAAAGGGTACCTAAATCATCTTTGCAAATTGCAGGGAGCCCACACATCGAAAGGTACAACTATTAAGTGGTTCCTTGACACTGGATGCTCAAGGCACATGACGGGTGACCCGACCTTGTTCACCAAATTAAAGAAGGTTACAAAAGGCGAATCCGTGACCTTTGGAGACAACAACGAAGGCAAGATCATCGGAAAAGGTACGATTGGAGATCCAAGTACTCTCCAAATCTCCAACGTCTTTTTGGTAAGCAACTTATCTTACAATCTTCTGAGTTTTTTTCAATTTATTGACAATGGTTTTAATGTGTGTTCCACCCACCCTTATTGCAATATAATAAATAAAAATGGAGAAACCGTTTTAAAAGGAAAACGAGAAGGTAACATTTTTACGCTTTCTATGGATGATGTGGTAGACGCTAGAGTTAAGTGCTTTATAACAAATGAACCCAATGTGAATTTGTGGCATAGACGTTTAGGACATATTGGTATCTCCACACTAGATAAACTTCAACGAAAGAACCTAGTACGAGGATTGCCCAAGCTTGATTTAGACAACTTTCAGTTGTGTGAATCTTGCATAAAAGGCAAACAAACACGTGAGTCACTTAAGCCTAAAAATGAAATAAGCACGACTAGAGTCTTAGAACTATTACATATTGATTTGTTTGGTCCTAGTCGCACTACTAGCCTTGGTGGGCGCCACTATGCATATGTGATTGTTGACAATTTTTCCCGTTATACTTGGACTTTATTTCTTGCACATAAGGATGATAGTGTCATTGAGATTGCAAAATTAATTAGACAACTTGAAAATCAATACGGTGTAAGTGTGAAAAAGATAAGAAGTGATAGAGGCGGTGAGTTTAAAAATAAAGAGATGATTTCATTTGCGAAGAAAAAGGAATCAAGCATGAGTTTTCGCCACCTAGAACTCCACAATTAAATGGAGTAGTAGAAAGAAAGAATCGTACATTACAAGAAATCGCTAGGACTATGTTATGCGAAAATAAATTGCCTAGATTTCTGTAGGCGGAATCCGTAAATTGTGCATGCTATATTGTAAATCGCCTGTCTATAAGAAAGAAAATAAACAAGACGCCTTATGAGATTTTGAATGATCGCATGCCTAAGATTGACTATTTTCGTTTGTTTGGATGCAAATGTTTTGTCTTAAATACAAAAGATAATTTAGACAAATTTGAATCCAATTGAATTGAGTGCATTTTTGTTGGATATTCTATAAATTCAAAGGCATATAGATGTTATGATCCTCTCACTAGACAAATCATGGAATCTATTATGTGAAATTCAATGAATTTGGTGAAATTGATAAAGATAAGGAATATGACGATGACTTTGAATTGAAACCCGTGTTGAATGAAGATGATGGTTCTTTTGATATGCATGATATGAATGACATACTAGAAATGCATGATCACATAGAAATGCATGATAACATAGAAAATAATCAACCAAGATGGCATAGAGATCACCACATGATCTCATCATAGGCGACCTCACTCATGGTGTGCGACCACGTAGAAGAATTACTTCGGACGAAATAAATGAATTTCATGCTATGATTTCTGAAATTGAGCCTAAAAATGTGCATGATGCTTTGAGTGATTCTTCTTGGATTGATGCCATGCATGATGAACTTAATCAATTTGTTAGAAACGATGTACGGGATTTAGTGCCACGACCACAAGATAAGACTATAATAGGCACAAAGTGGGTGTTTAGGAATAAAATGAATGAAGAAGGAAAGGTTGTTAGAAATAAAGCGAGACTTGTAGCACAAGGCTATAATCAAGAAGAAGGGATTGACTACGATGAAACATTTGCACCCGTGGCACGTTTAGAAGCTATACGACTATTACTTGCTATTGCTTGCATGAAAGATTTCAGATTATATCAAATGGACGTAAAAAGTGCATTTCTAAACGGATTTATACAAGAAGAAGTATACGTGAAGCAACCACCCCGGTTTTGAAGATTTGAAACATCCCGATCACGTGTACAAACTAAAGAAGGCACTATACGGCCTAAAGCAAGCACCAAGAGCATGTATGATCGTTTTGCTACTTTCCTTTTAGAAAATGAAATTTAAACGAGGTACTATAGATAGTACACTATTTTGAATCAAGATAAATCGGATTTACTTATTATCCAAATCTACGTTGATGACATTATTTTCGGTTCTACCTCACATAGACTTGTTGAAGATTTTGAAAATTGCATGAAATCTGAATTTGAAATGTCTATGGTTGGTGAACTTAATTATTTTCTTGGCTTGCAGATTAAGCAAACAAGTAAAGGGATTCACATATGTCAAGCAAAATATGTCAATGACATGATTTAAAAGTTTAACTTTGAAAATTTGAAACCATCCCCCACCCCTATGAGTGTCACCACTAAATTAGACAAAGACGAACATGGTAAGGCGTTGATAATGGCTTATATCGATCTATGATAGGTTCTTTGCTATATTTAACTGCTAATAGGCCTGATATCATGTTTAGTGTATGCATGTGCGCACGATTTCAGAGTCAACCTAAGGTGTCTCATTATAATGCGGTAAAAAGAATATTCCGTTATATTAAGCACACGCCCACCATAAGAATTTGGTACGATAAGGATTCTACATTTGACTTACATGCTTATACTGATGCAGATTATGGTGGCTGCAAAATAGATAGAAAGAGCACGAGTGGGACTTGCCAATTTATATGAAACTCGCTCATTTCATGGTTTTCCAAAAAGCAAGCAAGCGTTGCTTTGTCCACTACTGAGGCTGAGTACATGGCACTTAGCCTTTGTTGCACACAGTTGTTGTGGATAAAACAACAACTTTCGGACTTTGGAATTACTGTAAATAGAATTCCTATATATTGTGATAGTATGAGTGCCATTAATTTGTCTAAGAACCCCGTGTTACATTCTAAGGCTAAGCATATAGAAGTACGCTATCACTTTCTTCGTGATCATGTAAACAATGGTGATATCGTCATAGATCACGTACGCACAGAAGCACAAGTAGCGGATATCTTTACAAAAGCCTTAAATCAAGCCACGTATGAATCTCTCTTCGTTCCAAATTAGGCATGATTCCCGTTGATATGATTTGATTTGACGTGATTTGATTTTCTTTCCTTATTGACAGGAATCTTTTGATTTACTTTCCAAAATAAATGGGGAGAGAAAAGCATGATTTAAGGGGGAGAAAGAGACTAATTGATACTAATTGCACAAATCAAGGGGGAGCTGGATTTGAAATTTGAAATTCAAATTTCAAATTTGTGCATGTTTGAAGGGGGAGCGATAGAATTTAAATCATGTGCATAAGTTATTTTGAAAATCATCAAAAGGGGGAGATTGTAGAGAAAAAGGGGTTTGAGTGATTTTCAAATACATGATTTAAATGTGCAAAACGAGCATAAGATAAAACATGCATGATATAAACAAACGTGTGCATGATACATTGCTATTACTTGCCTTATTTAGCTTATATATAATGTTGCCGGACTAACGAGCCATGAAGCGTTAAAGATTACATCATATGGCAAACATTTGTTGTGTTTATACTATTTTCAGGTGCACCATTAATGAACTAAACTAGTTCATTAAGTGAAGTACTTAGTTTATTAAACTAAGTAGTTCATTAAAGGAAGCCACATTTGGAAAAGGCACAAAGGCAACAAGGCTAAGGAAGGAAAGTTTTCTCCTCCTCCCCTAATTAATATATATATACGCCTATATATATATAATCATATATATTTTCAGAATTTTGAAAAAGGCACATACACATGTATTCCAACGTACTACCGACACGTTATATATTTTACGTACGTACGTTAATGTCACACCACTATACCTAACTCATATTTATGAGTATATTCAGGTCTTATATCATATGATATAAGATATGGTAATGACAAATTAGATACGACACGATAAAAGGTTCTAAACCAAAAATTGTCGTATCGGGCGAATACCGAAACTTCACCAACGTGTCACATACTTGCCATAAATAAATGGCCAGCCCCTATACTTCAAAAATTGATAAAAATTTCGTGCACATGACTGTATATTCAGCCAAAAATACTTTCCATGTTGGCACAACACAAATCACTCCACATTAAGGCCAAAATGTGAAGATTCCAAGTTTAATTTGTCACATGTTAATGGTACCACTTTAAACCATCCAAGTGCTGAGATTTAAAGTATATATTATATATATATTATGTGTAACATAACATATATATAACATGTGCAAAATTTGGAATTTAAATTAGAGAAAAATCGGGGTAATCGATAAATATCGAAAATTCGGTTTTCTGCGCATACAACACATGGAACGTTTTTGGCACATCATGTGACATGTACCTAGACACTTTTTACATATGATATACATCTTAAAGTGTTCTAGAAAATTAAATTAAGGGCTGATTGGAATATAACATGTGTGTATTATTAAATGTGCACTATTTTACAAAGTTAGCAAAAGTAATTTCAGCATATGTATAGACATATCTAACGCACATTACAGCTGAGATGGAGCTTATTTGGAGCCTTGTTGGCATATTTATTGGTCAAAGATCAATCATACAATGTTGGTGAATTAAAGAGAGAAGCTACAAATGGTAAGAATTCAAAATCTGTCTCTCTTATAACACATGATGAAAAATTTCAGCATGCTAACAAGGCTGGCCGATTTTTTGACATTAAGTTGGTATATTTTATTATCTTAAATTATGTGATTGATTGGAAGAAGAAATGGAAGTGATTTGAATATTATTTAAATTAATAAAGTGTGATATTTTATATATCACACATGCTGAAAATTTTTCAGCATGTGTGAGACATGTGTAGGCCGAATGGTTGAGCATAAATGTGTCCAAGTTCATTTCTAATGTGAGAATGATATTTACCATCAATTGGTGATTTATTTTAAAAAGAAAAATCAAAGAAAAATGGTAATATTTTTGAATTATACAACCATGCAACACATGCTGAAAATTCAGCATGGTAAAAACAATTATGGCCGATTTTATGCCTTTGTGTGGAAGGAATTTATGTCTTGCAATTTATGTGATAATCTGATGCTTTATGGAAATTATTTTGTGATGATTTTAGCACATGTTTTAAGTGTTATTCTCAGATTTTTCCAAGTCATCAATGATGACAACATTCAACCAATCATGAAGTGCCAAGTAAGCAAAGCTTAAATGATCATCCAATGAGAAGATGCCAAATAAGCAAGACCATGTCACAATGATGTCTTACATCCTCCCAAGGACTTAGAAGATAATTTTCAAGAGGGAGGCTACACCCAAGGTGGACAGCTGCACCAAGTTAAAAGGAAAGAGGTTGAGCAAAAACAAGACAAGCACAAGCATTGCAAAAATCAAAGTGATCAAAAACGCCTAGCTCTTCTCTTCTTCTACATTCTTTTTCTTTCTTTCTTCTTGAAAGCCTATTGTATTCATATCTTTCAATCTTGAATAGGCTTGATATAGACCACCACATATTCCATATCTTTGTAAAAGATTGATCAAGGTGTGATCAATCTTCATTCTTGTGAGGTGGTGGTGTTCCTGCAAATTGTATTCACCGTACAAGGTTTGTAAAGGATTGGAGTTAGGTGTAACTCTATCAACCCTGTGGTAAGGTGTGTTGTGTGTGTGATTAGTATGAACCAAGGAAGGTGTTCCTTGAAGACTAGAGTAGGTTGTTTATAACCGAACCAGTATAAAAATCTTGGTGCCATTTACTTTCAGCATTTACTTTCAGTTACTGCACAGTTTACTCTTCTTGTTCGCATTCGTAAAAATAGTAAACGAATTTCAAAATCACAAAAATTTCCAGAAATATACTCACACGTTCTAGGGTTACTTTGGCACAAGTTTCAACTCTTTTGGATAAGTATAAGTCGATCAAACATCAAAAGTTCTGAAACTAGTGCAGTCTGATTTTCAGACTTGCAAAGGTTGATACTTTGATTGTAGTTTACCTACTTCCCAAAAGAATTTTGCAAAACTGTTTCAATCTAATTAAATATAGTATATAAGTAGTTAGTGGTCAAAATTTCAGATCATTTGGACATACACACAAATAGGAATAAATTTTTCAAAACCGTCTACCGTTTCTGGCAGATTCGAGCAATCTGATTACCAACGGTTTTTGAAGGGGTTAAGGTTGAATTTTAATTTGAAATTTTTAGGGGACCCTCATAACATCTGAGGCTAAGTTCTCTCAAATTGCATAATTTTTGGAGACCTATAACCTGGTTTTAAAAACGTTTTAAAACTGGTCCTGAATACAGAATCTGTTTTCAGAAGTTGAATTGTTTAGGTTTAAACAAATTTAAAAAACCACACTTTCTGCACCACCTATTCAACCCCCCCGCCCCCCTTCTAGTGGTGCCTTGCAGATCCTACAGTAACAAACAATACTGACAAAATGAATGATCCCAATGACATATGTTATGTTATGTTATCTTATGTTATTGGTAGCCGTCATGACATCGGGATCGGAGTGGTAGGTGTAATGGACATATGTTATCGTTGTGGCCAAATGTAACACCTTGTTTGGGACAAAGGATCTTCGCATTTTGAGTCACCGTTAGGAATATGTACATATGATGTAACACCATGTTTGGAACATTGGGATTCATATTTGTACATGTGACTGTATAGGGAATCATTCGGTCTGTTGTGCGATATTGTTCTTACGTCATGAAAAGTATTATAGCCATCATATGAAAATGTCATGTTTTGAATGTTTATCGAAATGTCACGTTAGATATGTTTATGAAAAATGGACAATGTTATGTAAATTTTTTGAAGACCAAATTTGATGAAATTTTCAAGCTATTGCTTTGAAACATCCTTGAGCCTATGATAAAATTAAGTTGACCAAAGAGGAACTTATGGCATAGAAATACACTTGATATGAATATAAAGAATTATGACCTTAGTATAAGATATGAAATGGAAATTTAAGAATGGATATGATTAAGGTTGTATTCATGTGGATCTACATAGAAGAAGATTGTTGGCTTTATTATGTGACTTTTTATATGAATGTGTTACGTGTTGATTGCTCGTATGATATGTCATTTTACAATAAAATGGATACGTGTTATGTGCTTTATTTATGCATCTAATGTTTTATTGCCCCGTCTCCCCATGTATGATTATATGACGAATCCGGGCAGATTCCTTGGTGGGGCGATTCATTATCATTGAAACCCTCTTTCTACAACCATTAAAGTGAACAAGGAGTACAACTCGAAATTCATAGAGGACGAGCCCCGAATAGCTTTCCCGTGACCAAGAAGTATGCCCAGGAGTTTACCTTATAGATGTATTTGACATTTTAATTATGGTGCACTTAGAATATTTGTGATTTTGGTACATTATGACTTGTACAGGTTTATGACAAAATGTAATGTGATATGCATGTCGATTGTAGTTTGTTTATCTTTATGTCGCTTCCACTATATCGATCTATGTTTTATGTCAACATGCACATGAATAGTATCGACACCTTTTACTTCTCATAGCAGAGTACGACGGGTGAACCATGCCGAGTCCATAGACTAGGGCGAGATGCTACAGGCGGTATCAGAGCCTAGGCTCTAGATCCATGATGGAAACATAAAGTAAAGACGGCATGAGAACCTAAATAAATGATCTTAGAATCTAAGTGGTGATCTTAGACATAAGAAATAATCTTAGACTGAGAGTGACATCCTTAGACTAAACCAACTAGAATGGTCTAGAATAAACGACCAAAAGAACCTTGCATTTACTTAATTAATAGACGGATACCTTGGAACCTTAACATTTAAAACTGTTCCATATATAATAGATAAACAACTCAAATCAAAAATCTCTTTACGTATATATGATCTGCTAAAGCTAATATGAATGTTCCTGATAGGATGTTTTCACGACCACGAGGGAGACCGTGTAGTGACAGATATGCACAGTGACCTTCTCAGAAGCAGGTACCACACCCTCCAGAGCTGGCACTGCTGCGACAGGAGTATGCACCACAACTATAGGCACATGTAACAGGAGGAATTCTGTAGGCCTTACTTGATGCCCTGATACACATTGGTCAGGCCGTTGGTAATAATCAGATTGTACCTCTGCCTCCACCGCCACCATAGCAGATGATACTCGTTTCTTCTTCAGGGAGTTGAAGAGAGCCCAAGTTTCTAATTTTGAGGGAAGTCCTGACCCGGATGAGACAGAAAAGTGGTTAGATGAGATTGAGAATTGCTTCGAGTTGATACATGTGCCAGATGAGATGAAGACACAAGTGATCTGGCCTTTCTTGATTGGAGAAGCCAATCAGTGGTGGAAGACTAATATCCGGCCACTACCACCAGTTGTATGGACTCGTTTCTTGGAGTATTTTTATAAGTTCTACAGTTCACCCTCCGTAACCATTCAGAAGATCGGTGCTTCCGAGTCTCTTAAGCAGGAGCATAGGGTGACAGTATCAGAGTACGCCAACAATTTGACCGCTCTTCGCAGATATATTCCATCTACTATGGGTGATGAACGAATGAAGATGATCAAGTTTGAACGCGGACTGAATTCACGTATCCGTACTTAGATTGTCAATGCAAGTCCAAGGAACTTTGGAGAATTGTTGGATGCTTGTTATCCTGTGGAGCGAAATATTCTGAGATGTGATGAGGAGGCAAGGGGCAAGGGGCCCTGAGACTTTAGAGATGATTGGTCTAGACAGCGGGCCAAGACACGGAGGAGGGAAGTTGGCCGACCCTAGCGTCGACAGCAGCCTCAATACCAGTCGCAGCCTCAGCGCCAGCTACAGCTGTAGGCTCAGCAGTCATCGCCAGCTATTTCTCGTTGCCCCACTTGTCAGAGACTGCACATTGGAGAGTGCTAATTGAGGACCAGTGCCTGTTTTAACTGTGGAAAGATGGGTCACATGATTAGGGACTGTAAAGAGCCGAAGAACGGGCCATAGAGAAATGCTCTGTCGTAGAAGGACCATCCACAGGCAAATGCTCAGTACATGTGATGACAGATGCTGAAGTTCTTGATGCCCCCGACGTAGTGAGAAGTATATTAAATTGTGAAATTTAAATATAGTTGTTAATTACCTGTATGAAACCCTATACTTGAATTATAAATTGTCCCAGGTGTGATATTAGTAAACAATATACCTGCAAATGTGCTGTTCGATAGTGGTGCAAATCCACTACTTCATATCTAGAAGGTTCTCCAAGAACCTTAGCAGATGTCTTACATGGTTGGAGACGTCTTATCGCGTTCAAGCAGCAGGTGATCAAGTTATTATTTTCCACCATCTGTACAAGAACTGTGAAATCATAATGGAAGGGCAGCAGTTCGATGCTACTATAATTCCTATACAGATGGAAGATTTTGACATAATTCTGGGCATGGATTGACTATTTAATGATCATGCCTATATCAATTACAAGAGGAAACGAGTAGTGATAAAGACCCAGCCAGAGAACAGGTTACCTATTAGGGTAACAGTAAGCTGAAGGAGATTTCGATGAACGTGTACTTGACCGCAGCCCAAGCACACCAAGCTCTGAAGAAGGGGGACGTAGGTTTTCTGGTATACGCCCTCAATGCTGAGAAAGAAATACCTTCGCTTGATAGTATTCCAGTAGTCAGGGAATTTCCATATGTCTTTCGGGATGAATTGTTTATATTACCACCAGACAGGGAGATAGAATCTGAAATCAACGTTATACCGAAAGGAGACCCGATCTCTAAAGAACCATACCAGATGACCCCAATAGAGCTATATAAGTTGAAAGCAGTTGCAATAGTTAATTGAGAAGAAATTTATACGCCCTAGTGTTTCACCTTGGGGTGCACGTGTACTATTCGTAAAGAAGAAGGATGGCAGCATGAGGTTATGCATCGACTACAGAGAATTGAACAAGATCACCATCAAGAATAAACATCTGTTGGCCAAGGTCGATGACTTGTTTGATCAATGAGGGTAAGTAATTCAAATTCTTCTATATCGCAATTTATACATGCATTTGTGAATATGTACTATAACCCTTGTATACAGGGTGTCAAAGTGTTCAATAAGGTTGATCTCCACACCGGATATCATCAACTGAAGATCAAAACAGAAGATGTTGCTAAGACCGCCTTCCATACTCAATATAGTTATTAGGAGCTCTTAGTGATGCCATTCGGGTTAACTAACACACGTGCAGCATTCATGGACTTAATGAACACTATTTTACCGAGCAGATGGACAAGTGTTTGGTTGTGTTTATTGATGAAATTCTGGTATATGCACCGGATAAAAAGCCCATGCCGAACATTTAAGGATCGTCCTAAGTATATTGCGGGAGAAGAAGCTCTATGCCAAATTCCATAAGAGCGAGTTATGGCTACATAGTGTAGCATTCCTGGGCCATATAGTTCCTGAGAAGGCATAACTTTTGACGCTAACAGGATTGGAGCCATAACAGAATGGCTAAGGTTTACGAATGTGACGGAGGTCAGAAGTTTCTTGGGTCTTGCAGGATATTATCAGATGTTTATTGAAGGGTTCTCTAGAATTGCAGTTCCCCTGACCAGATTGACGCAAAAGATTGAATGGACTTTGTAGGACCTGTATAACACCATTAGAAGGTGGGGGGTTGAATAGCGAGTGCAGAAAATTTGGTTTTTAAAAGTTTTTGACCCAAATTACTCACTTCTGAAAACAGTTTCTGTTTTCAGATTCTGATTTGAATTATTCCAATGGCCTAGTTGTAGATATTCAAAAATTATGAAATTCGGTGAGGATGTACTCTTAGATGTTATGAGTGATTCATGAAAATTTCAAATTAAAACTGCAAGCCTAACCCCTTTAAAATACGTTTTGGTAAGATTGTGTAAATCTGCCAGAAACTATACTCCGAATTGAAAAATTTATTCCTATTGATCGGTAAATCTAAATGGACTGAAACTTTCATGATAAGACTCTCAATATGTGTATTTAATGGTTTAAATATTTTTTGAAAATTCTTTTGGAAAATATGTCAACCACGTTGATGTTCTTAACCATTGCAAATCTGAAAATCAGATTGTACTAGTCTCAAAACTATTAACATTTGTTTAAAATATACTTATCCAAATGAGGTGAAACATATGCTAAATGAAAACTAGGATGTGTGTCTATGTTTTTGCAAAATATTGTGATTTTTGAAAATTGTTTACTATTACCATGGCAATGAAATCGATGCAAAAAACTAGGAACTGAAAGTAAAGTGCTGAAAAGTAAGAACACTAAGATTTTATACTGGTTCGGTTAAAATAACCTACTCCAATCTTCGAGGACACCTTCTTCGGTTATCACTAAACACAACAAACACCTTACCACCAGGGTGACTGGAGTTAAACACTAACTCCACCCTTTTACAACCAAAACAATCAAGCAAATCAATCATGAACACCACCACCGATAGAATGATGGTTTGATCACACCTTGATCAACCTTTTACAAACAAATAAACATGTATGGGTGGTATATCCAAAGCCTATATAATATTTAGAATATATGAACAATAGGCTTGATACTAAGAATAAGAGAAAGAAAAGAAGAAGAAGAGAGTAGACTAGTTTTTTTTGCACTTGAGAGAATATGAATTGTTGCTTGGCCTGGCCTTGCACTATCTTCTCCTTTTTATCACACCTTGCCTGCCCCATAGGGCTTTCTTCCTACCTTGAGAATTGTATTTAATGTCCTTGGAAGATTTCCTTGTGTAGAAGATGACACAATCTTGCTTAGTTGGTGCAATATAATTGGAAGGATGACTTGACCTTGCATAGTTGTCACTTGTTGATTCGTCAACCTTGGCACCCTTGTAGTGAGCTGTAAATTCTAAAAAAAACTGAAAAATAATGCTCAAATTGTACTCAAATAATTACCATACAGTCATACATTAATCCCCCTTCAATTTTGGATGACAATTGAAGACATTTCAAGGCACAAAATCCCCCACTATAACACATGTGCTGAAATTTTCAGCATGTGTTTTCTTTTGAATTATTTCCTTGTGTGGTGTCCTCTTCAATGTCACCAACCTTGTGTAGCATATCCTCCACCAATTGAAGTGTCAAATAAGCTCCACCTTGGCTCCAACAAGATGTAATAGGCATGTGAAAATTCCTGCACACGTGCTGAAATTTTCTTTTGGCAAGCTTTGTCAAATAATGCATAATATTTCACATATATGGTAAATAATAATTAGACATATTTTGAATTTTCTAGAACACTTTAACATGTCTTGTATGTGTAAAAAGTGTCTAGATACATGTTACATCTATTCAAAAAACGTTTCATATGTGCATGTTCGTAGAAAACTGAATTTTCGACTTTCGTCGATTACGCGATTTTTCTCCGATTAATTTCAAACTTCCTACACATGTAATATATATTATGTCACACATAATATATATCACATGAAGTGTATATTCAGCTATAGTGTCTGATAAAAATAACGTCCCATGTGTAAACAATAAAGTTTGAGTTTGAATTCTCCATAAATCTAGGCTAAATTGTGGGTGATTTGTGTGCGGCAACATGGTATGACTCAGTGACTTATTGTAACATGTGAGCCACCACATTTTGAAGTATTTTTGATGTATATAGACTGGCCATCTTTATATGGAAAGTCGTGACATGTTAGTGAAGTTTGATAGTCACCCGACAGACAATTTTCAGTTTATGACCTTGTAACATGTCGTTATAATTTTGACGTCACCATGACTTATGCCATATGATATAAGATCTGAATATACTCATAAATATAATGATATATTGTTGTGATGTCGACGTACGTTTATAATATATATGACGTGTCGGTGGTACGTCAGAATATAAGTGTATAGTGCCTTTAAGAAAATATAGATATATATATATATATATATATATATATATATATTAAAATAAAGTATATTTTAGTAAATATAATCCTCACTTATGGCAGAGGGAAACCATATTATAGAAATGGTCATCGTATGTAAAAAGCGAATGAAGTGATCGAACGATTGTCAACCTCCAATCATATATGATATGCCGCATTAAAACCTTTCCAAGTAAAACCACCCTTGTGGATAAAACCTTGGCGAAGGAAAAAACGTACATATTTATATCATTGGAGTGTTGATCTATTACAATATGCACTAACGAATAAAACAGAAATAAGTCAGATACAATAGGTGGCGTGAAAAGGTGGCCAACAGAACCAGTTCTAAGTATGCCCTGTATAGTCCATAGCAGCGCCCAATAGTCCCCCGAAGAAAGCCAATGTAATCCCGTGATACGAAGTCTAGCTAAATACAGCTGATGTAACACCACGTAAAAATCCACAGTTCTGGACAAAAATACGTCCGCCATCCTTAATGTCAGCATATGAGGTCCTCATGCAGTGTCATTTCGAAGCGCACATGCCAAGTTAAAGAATCAGTGAAGCAGAAGCAAATAGCATGTAGGTAGAGAAATGCGAAAGTCTCGAACATACCAACATTGTCTGCATTCATAAGGAACACAGGCAACAACAAAAGAGACACGACTGGAGCATGTATTCGGTGCAGCCTAAGAAATCTGCCATCAACCTCATCCTCGATCAAATCAGAATAAAGACATTACTGTTCATATCGCAGATAAAGTAGACTAGAAGTGATAAAAGAGACAGTAACATCAAATAAAACATAACCACGTTGCCTGTGCCAATGAGACATAGGCAACCAAAACTGTCGAATGCCAACCCTTTGGGAGACATTCAATGCGTATGTGTAGTCCAACGTTGCCTATGCCAAGATGGCATAAGCAACCGAATAGATCATGAGCTAACCCATCGAACGAGGTCAAAGTCAGAAGGTAGTAGTCGATGCATCCAAAATAACAATGCTTCGAACTTCACAAGGCAATGATGATAAGGCTGTGTATTCCTTTGCCCCAGTAGATCGTAACCCATGACAAGACAATGTATGTGCTGCCGCATTAACTTCCCGAGGACAGTAGAGCAAAGAAGATTGTTTAAATTAACAAACTGTATAGTTCGCTTCAAATCAGCCCTATATAATCCCACAAATCGGTCTGGGTAAAATAAATGATCCAACAGTTGCCGACAGTCCATCTCGATGATCATGTTATCATAAACTCGGGATTAATAAATCAATGCGCATTGGAGTGCCATAAGTTCAGCCTGCAATGGCAAAACCGACGGTAAATAGAAACAAAGTGCAGAAACAATGTCACCCTGATGATCCCTTAAAATTGCTCCTGTTGCTGAGTTAAAACGTCCAACTGCTGAACCTACATTTAGTTTAAATTTGCCTGACGTAGGTAGAACCCAATGCACAAGCCGATGCCGACGATGTCGGAGTGGAGGAGAGAAGTTACGCTCTATTAAGTGCAGTATCGGCTGCGAAAATTTTCTTCCGTGTGGCTGAACACCAAATATGTATGTGATCACGGACCCTCTCAGATAATCGACCATACGAAAAACTGGCATCACCAAACCTTATAGAGGAATACTCTTTCCAAATAACCCATGTGACTAATGAGGGCACAATGGCTCTTAGCTGCCCAAGTGTATCATGCAAAGAGGAAATGTGCCACCTTCTAAATAAATAGGCTCGTATGGCAGATTGCCGAGGCATTGCACGAGAGAATACAATAGTCACCTCCTGCCATAGTGGTTGTATCAAAGAACAACACAAGAAAATATTATCTTGACTCTCACACTGTATCCTGCACAATACACATTGTGTTGGAAAGATAGATTGCCAACTACATAAATTATCCGACAAAGGTAATGAACACTGCCATAGTTTCCAAAGAAAGACCCTGCCCCCTAATGGCAAAGTCGGCCACCAAATGTGTTTTGGAAACACCAATGCGGTAGGGTTAGTGACAAGTAGCTTATAGGAGGATTTAAGTGTACACTGACCCAACGCGTTTGGTAGCCAGTAGGGACCATCTGGCGTGAATTCCACATGAAGAAGCATCTCTGGATGAATATGGAAAATTCTTTTCCAAACAGAAGAATCATAAGTATGTCCATATACTGCATCACATCGTCCGTATTTAGCCCTCATATATTGCACCCATAAGGACTGAGAATGATGATATTTCCACCATAAAAGATAGTAATAAGATTTTTGTATTAAGCATAAATTCTGAATGTCCAATCCACCTTGTTGCTTTGGTCTACAAATTGAATCACAGTATTTCCAACGATGACGTCCATTCCACAAAAATGAAGACATTTTGTGATTCAAAACATCCAATATACTTTGTAGCAATCGTGAACTTGCAATAATATGAAGTAGCATAGAGCATAATACATGGAGAATTAGAATAATTCAGCCAGCCATTGAGAGCAATTTAGCAGACCAACAGTTTAGAGTGGCATTAACATGATCAATCAACGATGTACAATAAGCTGCACGATTAATACCCTTATACAAGAAAGAACCCAGATATTTTATAGGTAAAGTAGTCAACCTCATACCTAAATCTTGACAGGCTCGCCTTCCTGGCAACAACCGTGACCCACAACCACCTGGCTTTTGTGAAGATTCAATAGTCGTCCCGATGCTAGCTGATAAGCATCCAGAAAAATGTGGGAATGCTGCAAATTACGAGAAGACCCATTAAGAAATATCACCAGATCATCAGCAAAGGCCAAATGTGAAATAGCTGGAACATGACCTGCATTAAAGCCCCGAATAACACCATCCCTCATCAGAGTATTCAATCCACTAGAGAACCCTTCCGATGCTAGAATAAATAATAAAGTTGAAAGTGGATCACCCTGTTTGACCCCCCGTGATACTGGAAAATAACCAACTGGTTTGCCATTGACTAATACCAAACATCGAGTAGCCGCCAGGTTATTTAAAAGTATGCATATTAATCGTGAATGAAAGCCCATTTTCTTTACAAGTTTTTCAAGATACGACCAACAAACTCGATCGAAAGCCTTTGCCATATCTAACTTCACAATAACATGTCCTCCGTGCACTGGATTATCCACTAAATGCACCATTTCCTATGCCAATAGAATTTGTTCCATGATATCCCGCCCCTTCATGAAACATGCCTGCTCTGGTGAAATTAAGCATGGCAAGAGGCTCGATAACCTTGTTTCTAAGAGCTGCGTAATTACCTTTGCCAGCAAATTCGTGAGACATATCGGTCGATATTCAGAAAACATGGTTGGGCTTGCCATTTTAGGAATCAAAGTAATTAACGCCGCTGCCACCGTTGCCTGGCAGCTTAATCTCTAAGAAGAACTCTTGGACTTCTTTATGCACATCTGACTAGATGACATACCAAAAATGTCTATAAAAAGATCCTAGGAAGCCGTCAGGGCCGGCTGCACTAGTTGGACTTAGATCCCAAACCGCCTGCTTAACCTCCTGTATCAAAGGTAGTTCAAGTAAAGTGTTGTTATCTTCTACAGTGATCAGATGTAAACAACGTCTGATAAAGTGTCCTCATAATGCTCAGTTTGAGAGGTTGTAAACAACGTCTGATAATATTGAATGGCTGCTTGCTCAATATCCTGTGCACCGTCACATTCCACACCGTCTTCCCGAATGATGCGTTTTATAGTTTGTCTTCTCCTCCGCTCCTTAACAGTATTATGGAAAAATTTGGTATTGGCATCTCCCTCACGCATCCACTTAACATTTGCCTTGTGCTTCCAATACAATAGTGCTCTAGACTGTGCGAGTAATAATTGAGACATACTTAACTGATACTCGATTCTTGACGCCTCCAAAGGTAAGGAATCAAGTTGACGCTCACGAAATGTGACTTCGGCTCAGCAGCAGCGAAAGCATAAAAAATATTATCAAATACAACTTTATTCCACTGACGCAAGTGACGTTTCAGTTGATTTAATTTCGCATAAAATCCCCATATACCGCCAACAGTAGAAAATGAGGGCCAATGAGAAGCAACAAAATTATCAAAATCAAGATGCGTTAAACATCTAACTTAAAGCTGCCGGAGTGCTTGCAGGAATCATTGAGCGATCCAGATATATAGGAGAATGATCTAATGTAGTCCTATTAAGATGTTGACAACTTACATTGGAGAAAAGATCCAAGAAAGATGCGGAACATAGATATCGATCAAGATGTCGCCATACACAGCCAAGACCATGACCATCACTCCATGTATATAGTGACCCTTGATAACTAACAGACTATAATGAACAGGAGGAGACAAAATCATTAAAATCCTGCAAGGTACGCAAACAGGGAAAAGAGCTACCCTTATGCTCGTCAAGTGTCAGATACGTGTTAAAATCTCCTCCTAAGATCCATGGAATATCCATTGACTGATGAAACACATTTAAGTCAGAACATAATGGACGACGGGCAGCAATGTTATGAACGCCATACACAAAGTACACCAGAAAGATCTCTTGTAGGCAACCAGAGAAATTTCATCGAATGATTCTGAGGACCCGGGCATGGCTCTTCTAATTGAAGAAATGAGTCTCTCCAAAAAATCCATATGCTGTCATTATTTACTGACAATGCTTGAGAGAAGCCAAGCTTAAGATGATAAGATAATAATAATGAAACCCTTGCCTTAGATTCAATAATAACAAGAATATTTAAATGATATCATGAACTAGAGACTAAAGTCGATTAATAGAGGTTCGAATACCTCTGACATTCCATATTAGAAGCTTCATTGTGTTGACAATATATCGAAAGAGTTTGAGAGAGATGCTGCTTGTGACCTGGTAAATGGTGGAGATGAACGTTCAATATTTCTATTCGATGGACGCCACAGTTTGGGAGGGATTCGAAGTGGCACTGCATCTGCGGAAGATGAAGGCGTAGACGGATCATGCTGTTGATCAAAAAACTCTTTCTCCTGCGCGTCAATAACATCCGCCTGTACTAAGTTTGCAATATAATTATATATGTCATTATCGGCATTAAAGGGATCAAGAGACTTTCCATTTCCAATTTGCTGCCATATAGCTCTCTCCAAATATGTCTTCACTTAATGAACAAGTTAGTTCATTAACTTAAGCACTTCACTTAATGAAATAGTTTAGTTCATTTACCATGGCACCTGAAAATAGTATAAAGACAACAAATGTTTGCCATATGATGTAAGCTTTAATACTTCATGGCTTGTTAGCACGGCAATAATATATATAAGGATGTAAAACATGTTTATCACATAAGCGTGTCAAGTAACAATTTATTCATGCATTTCGTAAGTACGTAACATTTAAATCATGCATTTGTCAATCACTCAAACCCTTTTTCTCAACAATCTCCCCCTTTTGATGATTTGCAAAATAACACTAATTCATGATTTAAATATGATCGTTCCCCTCCAATTATGCACATATTTGAATTTTTAATTTTGAATTTCATATCATCGTGTGCTCCCCCTTAAATCATGCTTCTCTCCCCCTTAAATCATGCTTTTCCCTTCGCCTTTATTTTGTAAATGTCATCAAAAGAACAAGTAAGAATAGAAGGAAATAGCAGTTTATAACATATTAACAGAAATCATGCGTTTTTAGTGCGTCCTTAAGAGTTATTTATTCAACCCTTTGCAAATGTACCTTTTGGTACCCAAACTTGGGTGACCTTCCTCAGTCTTGCAAAAGGTGAGAAAAGAGATGAAGAAGCAATATAATAGATGTTAGGTGCAAATCCGTTTGGCCTATAGCCGAGAATGCCATCATGCCCATGATAAGATTTTCGTTTTTGATATGCCTTTGTGTTAGTGTGTATGGTACGTGATCTAGATGCATTTGTGTTGTATGAATGTCGTGTACGCATCAAAGGTTTCTTTACATATCTATACGACACATAATTATATTTCATATGAGATGAAAAGAAGAAGCATGATGAGATATAATGTATGGCGTACCAGAAGTCTTTTTAGGTTGTACGCTTGTCTTGAACACATCCGGTTTCTTAGATGAGGATAAAAAAAATTGGTTGACTTATTTTGTGTTTCATTTTTCTCAACATATCCTAATCTGGTTTTGTTACTTTCATGCTTTTGTGAGGAAATGAGATGATCTAGCATGTTCGTATCCGTATCGAACTGTTTTACCATTCTTTCTAGATCCGCATTTCTTGATTTCAAATTTGAAATATCAACTTTGCTTTCATTGTTTACAAACAAATGAACGTGTATGAGTGGTATGTTACGCCTCAATGTTTTTTTCGAAAATATAAATATATTATTAGTGCAAAGGTGTGTGTAACGGTTGTGTTTAAAAATATATATAATAATGAAATATAAATTATATATGTATTGTGTGTGTAACTGGTGAAGTTTAAAAAAACAACAATTAAATCCTATTAATTCTCACTACCCCTATTATCTTCCATAACCCCAACCATTACACCCATTAATCCCATTATTTCCCTTAACTGCTTACTTAAACACACAGCTTCTTCTCATCTTGACACAATTCACAAACCGGCTGTGCACTCAAGAAAAGAAAGAAGGAGCCGAGATTCAGAGGTGGGAGGGGAAAAAAGAAGAGGAAGAAGTTTGTTCTAAATCCAACTCCGATTTTAACTACGGTATAGTATAGTCCAAGCAATGTAAGTAACCTTGGTGTATTTACTATGATTTTGTCAAACTATATGTTTATATTTTCGGTACTAACTTGGATCATGCATTAGTACTTTTGAAATGTATAGATGAATTTTATATATGTTTGTACCATGTGTATATGTGTAGATATATGAATTATGTCTAAGTGTTTTCTTTTATTTTTGGTCACTGTGGCCCCTCTGTTGTTTGTTTTTAAATTCATATGTGCACTGTGTTATGTATATGCAGTTGTGAGAGTTGAAGTAAAAGTGTGAGGTAATATCAACATTTCTAAATTAACAGATGATTGTAAAACTTAAGTGAAATGTAAATATCAATTGTTAAATTGCCAACGTCATTTTCTAAATTAATTACAGGCTCATTTTCCAATTGTTGAGTAAGTTCAGAGATAAAGGACCGTTGATTTCTTATTTCTTTTGAATGAAGTGACTTGTGCATTGTCTTGGGAAAGGGAATAAATTAAAAAAAATGAATATGAAGATTGGTGTGGGTGTGTGCTTCAGTGTATAAATAGTGGCTGGTCTTTGTATATAAGATTCATATGTGCCCTCTAATTTGTATATGCAAATGTGGGAATTGAAATCAACGTGTGTGGTATTTTGGTGCATGGTCGAGTGGCCACTGATGTTACATATGTGGTATATAAGTTTATGCAAAATGGTAGTAATCATTACATGGTACGTAATTGTACAAAGTGAACATTAAAAGAAACAAACAATTTTCAAATGACAGAAGTTGGTAGCTTAACTATCTAGCTAATGTGGTATATTTTTTTTGTAGCTTTTGTGTGTGCTGGGTGTATACAGGGATATTGGTGGCAGTGGCCATTGTTGGTGCATGCATATTGTATAATTTTATGCATATTGATGATATTCATTCCTTAATCAATTAGCAAACGAAATTGCAGCAAACTGAATAGCATGGCCGAATTCCTTCGGGGTAACCAGTGTGGTATATTTTTTTGTGTTCTGATGGGCATAAACGTTGATGTGAATGTAGTGTGATTACATATATTTTAAATTAGGGTTTTTGATGTATGTGTATGTCTATACGTGTATATGCGCATGTATAGACGTGGGCATGTATTTTTATATACATACATGTGAGTGATGGTTATTAGGACATCGATATCGTAATTTGGTATGTGATAGTATTTGAATATTTGTATTGGATGCGATCGGAATTGATTGGACTTTCGTTTGGAAAATATTAGAAATATTGGACTTTTGAAAATAATTGAAACATCGAGCATTTGAAAATCGTTTTGGAAATCATGCATTGCATATTTTGCAAAATTCACCCTTACAAGGGAAATATATCGGTAAGCTGGGTTGATTCCTATTTTGGTTATCGAGAGCTGCAGATGTAACTACCTCGTCAAGGACAGGGTTTCTGTATGCCTATTTGGATTGCTGCAGATATAACTACCTCGTTAGAGATAGGGCTTCTATATGCATTTTTGGGCCTGAGCATAATTACCTAGTCTGGGACAGGGTGAAAAGGCATATATTTGGTGCTATAGACGTAACGACCTAGTCTGGGATAGGGTGTCTATAGTATATTCGGTTTTGGTGGAATCAATTCGTAAGTCTTACGGTATAAGTCACTTGTAGGGAAAGTGCTATAGCCATTGCATTTGATTTTGGACTTTGGACCGATTAAACCAGATTTTGGATATTTGGATTTTTGGACCGGTTTAATCGGATATGGATATTGGTTTTGGACATCGGACATTGAAATTGAAAGCTTTGGTTTTGAAATATTGGAACATTAGCATTGAATTGTTTTGGAAAATTGCATCACGTTTTAGCTTGGACTAACTTTTGCTTGGCTATCGTTTGGTTTGACTTAGTTATCGGTCTATTCAATTGTATGTCTTTGTTGGGGTCTATTTGTTAACTTTGTTTTGCACGATAGAAGTAAGACTGTAAAATCATTTGCGAATGAGAAGCATGTTATTTGCAGTACTGATATTTATTGTTATTATCATTACTTCTCCGTGCATGATCCCATGGTAAATATGTTAAGGTTACTTGCTGGGCGAAGTGTCGTTCATACCACTCTTTATCATTTTTCAGATGACTAGGAGTACGATTTAGTGTACATCGAGGATAATGCTGAGTGAGGACATTAATCGCTGGACCGAGGGCATTATTGATATTTGGACTAGAGAGGGCAGTTACATTTTATGTACTTACTGGAGACTTAGACATTTACCTTTATTTTCGATGATGTATTGTTGACTATTGAGTAGACCACTGTACGTACTTATTATTTATTATGATTTGAGGTTTTATTTGACTTTCGCTGATTCCGACTTGCATCACGTGGATGACGTGTTTTGCATCGATATCGACGCGTTGTATCTTCATTAGCGAAATACGACGGGTGATTCGTTTCGAGTACTACAGCTCGGAATGGGTCACTACATGGTATATCCAAAGCCTATATAATATTTAGAATATATGAACAATAGACTTGAGAATAAGAATAAGAGAAAAAAAAAAGAAGAAAAAGAGAGTAAACTAGCTTTTTTGCACTTGAGAGAATATGAATTTTTGTTTGGCCTTGTCTTGCACTATCTTCTCCTTTTTATCACACCTTGGCCATCCCCTAGTGCTTTCTTCCTACCTTGAGAATTTTCTTTAATGTACTTGGAAGATTGCCTTTTGTAGAAGATGAGACAATCTTGCTTACTTGATGTAATATGATTGGAAGGATGACCTGACCTTGCTTAGTTGTCACTTGTTAATTGGTCCACCTTGGCACCCTTGTAGTGAGCTGTAAATTCTAAAAAAAACTGAAAACATGTGCTAAAATTCTAGTCAACAATCACACATTAACCCTCTTCATTTTTGGAAGACAATTGAAGACATTTCAAGGCACAAAATCGCCCACCATAACACGTGCTGAAATTTTCAGCATGTGTTTTTCATCTGAATTCTTTTCTTGGATGGTGCCTTCTTCAATGTCATAAATCTTGTGTGGCATATCTTTTACCAATTTAAGTGCCAAATAAGCTCCACCTTGGCTCCAACAAGATGTAATAGGCGTGTGAAAATTCCTGCACTTATGCTGAAATTTTCTTTTGGCAAGCTTTGTCAAATAATGCACAATACTTACATATATATGGTAAATAATAATCAGCCCTATTTTGAATTTTTAGAACACTTTAACATGTCTTGAACGTGTAAAAAGTGTCTAGATACATGTTCCATCTATGCCAAAAACGTTTCATGTGTATGTTCGTAGAAAACCGAATTTTCGACCTTCGTCGATTACGCGATTTTTCTTCGATTAATTTTAAACTTCCTGCACATATAATATATATTATGTCACATATAATATATATAAAATCAAGTGTATATTCAGCTATAGTGGCTGATAAAAAAACGTCCCATGTGTAAACAATAAAGTTGAGATTGAATTCTCCACAAATCTAGGCTAAATTGTGGGTGATTTGTGTGTGCCAACAAAGTACGACTTAGTGGCTGATTGTAACATGTGAGCCACGAAATTTGAAGTATTTTTGATGTTTATAGGCACCCATCTTTACATGGAAAGTACGTGACATGTCAGTGAAGTTTCTGTAGTCACCTGATAAGACAATTTTCGGTTTACGTCCTTGTAACATGTCTTTATTATTTTGACGTCACCATGACTTATACCATATGATATAAGACCTGAATATAGTCTGAAATATAAGGTGTATATATTGGTGTGACGTCGACGTGCGTTTATAATATATGTGACGTGTCGGTGATACGTCAGAATATAAGGGTATAGTGCCTTTTAAAAAAATATGGATATATTACATATTTTTTTTTATGGATATATTACATATATATATATATATATATATATGGCATGTGAATTAATGGGATGAAGAGACTTTCCATATATATATAACTAGTTAGTTCATTAACTTAAGTACTTTACTTAATGAACTAGTTTCGTTCATTAATCATGGCACCTGAAAATAGTATAAAGACAACAAATGTTTGCCATATGATGTAAGCTTTAATGCTTCATGGCTCATTAGTACGGAAAAATATATATATATATAAGCATGTAAAGCATGTTTATCACATAAGCGTGTCAAGGAACAATTTATTCATGCATTTCGTAAGTAAGTAACATTTAAATCATGCCTTTGTAAATCACTCAAACCCTTTTTCTCAACAATCTCCCCCTTTTGATGATTTGCAAAATAACATTGGTTCATGATTTAAATATGATCGCTCTCCCTCCAATTATGCACAAACTTATATTTTTTAATTTTGACTTTGCACTTGTTTGTTTATGTTTTACCGTTGTTTTGCATTACATATACATATACACGTTATGTGTATTTTAATATCGAAAGCCTCTTATTGGTACTTCTTGAATTCACTCACTAACACACTAGCACATCATATCTCTATTATTATGTCATCTATGCAAGTACATATAGAGCCGTGTGTCTCACTGGAAGCAGACTCTCTATCCCTTGGGACAGAGGTATTATTTGGCTACCACTTACCCTCTCCAGACCCTAGCGATGGCTTTTGCTGTCGTTAGGATACACTAGGTACGAATGATGATGATGATAATGATGATGATGATGATTATCGTGTGCTCCCCCTTAAATCATGCTTCTCTCCTCCTTAAATCATTCTTTTCTCTCCCCTTTTATTTTGTAAATGTCATCAAAAGAACAAGTAAGAATGGAAGGAAATAGCAGTTTATAACATATCAATAGAAATCATGCATTTTTAGTGCGTCCTTAAGGGTTATTTATTCAACCCTTTGCAAATGTATCGTTTGGTACCCAAACTTGGGTGACCTTCCTCGTGTTGAGAAAAAGAATTTGAGTGATTCACAAATACATGATTTAAATACCACGTGTTTAAGAAATGCATGACAAAATTTATTACTTGACACGTTTTTGTGATATACATGCCTTATATGCTTTATATATATTGTTGCCGTACTAACAAGCCATGAAGCGTTAAAACTTACATGAAATGGAAAACATTTGTTGTGTTTGAACTATTTTAAGGTGCCACCATTAATGAACTAAACTAGTTCATTAAGTGAAGTACTTAAGTTAATGAACTAACTAGTTCATTAAATGGAGATATATTTGGAGAAGACATGATGGCAACAAATTGAAAAATAGAAAGTCCCCTCATTCATCCCTCGGACATGCCATTTATACATGCCATGTGTATATTTATGTTTTTGATAAAAAGGCATAATACACATATATTCCGACGTCCTACCGACACATTAAATATGTTACAAACGTACGTCACCGTCACACCACTATATGCACCTCATATTTATGAGTATATTCAGGTCTTATATCATATGATATAAGTCATGGAGATGACAAAATTATAACGACACGTCACAAGGTTATAAACCGAAAATTGTCTTATCGGGTGACTACCGAAACTTCGCCAACCTGTCTCGTGCTTGCCATATAAAGATGGCAAGCCCATATACTTGAAAAATAGCAAAAAAAATCGTGGCTCACATGTTAATTCAGCCATGAGATCTTTCCATGTTAGCACACATAAATCACCCATAATTAAAGCCAAATTGTGAGATTCTAAATTCATCATTTTAAGAACATGGGGGCGCCACTTAGTACGGAATTATGAGCTGAATAACTACTTTATTTTATTTATATTATGCATGACATAATATATATAACATGTGCAAAAAATGAATTTAATCGGAGAAAAATCGCGTAATCGACGAAAGTCGAAAATTCAATTTTCTACGATCATAATACATGGAACATTTTTGGCATGACTTGTAACATGTATCTAGACAATTTTTACACATTCAAGACATGTCAACGTATACTATAATATTCAAATAAGGGCTGATTACAATTTACCTTATATGTGTAATTATTGTGCATTATTTTAGAAAGTTTACCAAAATGAAATTCAGCACATGTTCATGATGGTTTACACGCCTACTACAGCCTAAATGGAGTCTATGTGGGGCTTAGTTGGCATCTCAATTTGTGGAGAATATGTCACACAAGGTTAGTGACGCAAAAGAAGGAGCTACACAAGGTAACAATTCAAACATTTTGAAAATGTAACACATGCCGAATTTCAGCATGCTGGCCGGTTTTTGCCTAATAATGGTGACTAATTGACATCCCAAAATTGAAGAGATTAATTGATGATTATTTGGCAAAATTTTGAACTCTTTTTGGCACATGTTTTGCATCTTATTCTCATATTTTAAGCACACTAAATGGTGACAAGATTGGACCAATCATAAAGTGCCAAGTATGCAAAGCCAAGTCATCCATCCAATCAAAATGTGCCAAGTGAGCAAGATGGTGTCATGTCTACACAAGGAAATATACCAAGAGAATTCTCAAGATGGTAGTAAACCCTAAGGGGGCGGCCACAATGATTTAAAAAGAAGAGAAGTAGTGCAAAGTGAAGCAAGACAACTCTTATTTTCTCTCAAGTGCAAAAGGATTTTCTACTCTCTTCTTCTACATTTCTTTCTTCTTCTTCCTCTCTCAAGCCTATTGTTCATTATATTAAAAATATTGTATAGGCTTTGATTATACCGCCACACATGTTTCATTTGTAAAAGGTTGATCAAGGTGTGATCAAACCTTCACTCTTTCGGTGGTGGCGTTCGTGATCCGGTGTGCTTGATGGTATCGTTTGTAAAAGGGTGGAGTTAGTGTGTAACTCCAGCAACCCTTGTGGTAAGGTGTTATATTGTCTTTAGTGATAACCGAGGAAGGTGTCCTTGAAGACTGGAGTAGGTTGATTTAACCAAACCAGTATAAAATCCTTGGTGTCTTTACTTTCAGCACTTTACTTTGAGTTTTCAGTTTCTGCATTGATTTCGCTGCAATCGTAAAAATAGTAAACGACTTTCAAAAATTACAAAACTTTGCAGAAATATAGCCACATATCCTAGCTTTCATTTGGCGTAAGTTTCAACTCATTTGTATAAGTCTAAGTCTATCAAACGTGATTAGATCTGAGACTAGTGCAATCTAATTTTCAGATTTGCAAAAGTTGAGAACTTCAATGTGGTTGACATACTTTCCAAAGGAATTTTCAAAAACTGTTTCAACCCAATAAAATAAATATCTTAAGGGTTTGTCATTAAATTTTCAGACTAATTGGAGTTACCAAATAGGCGGACTAAATTTTTCAAGCCAGAGTAGGGTTTCTGGCAGATTCGCGCAATCTGACCAGAAACAAATTTTCAAAGGGTTAGAAGTTGAATGTTAATTTGAAAGTTTTATGAGATACTTTAGAACCTCTGAGATAGAATCTCACCAAGTTTCATAATTTTTGAAGGTCTCTAACTAGGTCATTTAATTATTTCAAATCACAATCTGAAAATAGGGACTGTTTTCAGAAGTTATGTTTTTGGTTCAAAACTTTTTAAAAACCAAATTTTCTGCACCTACTATTCGACTCCCCTCCCTTCTAGTGGTGCTATACATGTCCTACACCTCAGTCTTACAAAAGGTGAGAAAAGAGATGAAGAAGCAATATAATAGATGTTAAGTGCAAATCCGTTTGGCCTATGGCCGAGAATGCCATCATGTTCATGATAAGATTTTTGTTTTTATATGCCTTTGTGTTAGTGTGCATGGTGCGTGATCCAGATGCATCTATTTTGTAAGAACTCATGTATGCATCAATGGTTCCTTTCATATCTATACGGCACATAATTATATTTCGTATGAGATGAAAAAGAAGAAGCACGATGAGATGTAATGTATGGTGTACTAGCAGTCTTTTTGGATTGTACACTTGTCTTGAACACATTCGGTTTCTTAGACGAGGATAAAATAAATTTGGTTGACTTATTTTTTGTTTCATTTTCCTCAGCATATCCTAATTCGGTTTTGTCACTTTCATGCTTTTGTGAGGAAATGAGACGATCTAGCATGTTCGTACCCGTATCGAACTATTTTACCTTTCTTTCTAGATCCGCATTTCTTGATTTCGAATTTTAAATCTTGGCCTTCATTCCATTGTTTTCGGATGTTAAGGATTGAATTTCATAGCTCAATGAAACAATCAAATTAGACGGCTCCTCTTTTCAATCGTTTAATTGAGATACAAGATTTGTGTTAGAGGATTCTAACAATTTCTTGTCTTCAATTAAGCGTTTCTTTTCTTTGGCAAGTAATTCAAGATACTGAACATATAAATCATGATCTGATGGTTCAGAATCAGAATTTACCTCACTATCAAAATGTGGAGGCCTTTGGCTTGACATATCTTCTTGCTCAGTTTTGTGTCTAGTGGATTCCATCTCACAAATATTGTTATATCTTCTTGTTGTGAGTGAACCTTGTTCTGATACCACTTGTAGGACCTGTATAGCACCACTAGATGTTGGGGGGTTGAATAGTGAGTGTGGAAAATTTGATATTCAAAAGTTTTTGACCCAAATTCCTCACTTCTAAAAACAGTTTCTAGTTTCAAATACTGATTTCAATTATTTTAATGACCTAGTTGTAGACCTCTAAAAATTATGAAATTTGGTGAGGATGTATTCTCAGATTTTATGAGTGACTCACAAAATTTCAAATTAAAACTCCAAGTCTAACCCCTTGAAAATACGTTTTTAGTCAGATTTCAGAAAATGTACTCCCAATTGAAAAATTTATTCCTATTAATTGGTAACTCTAAATGGCATGAAACTTTTATGATAAGATCCTCAAGATGTTTATTTTAATGGTTTGAAACAGTTTTCGAAAATTCCTTTGGGAATTATGTCAACCACGTTGATGTTCTCAACCTTTATAAATCTGAAAATCAGATTGCGTTAGTCTCAGAATTATTAATGTTTGATTGACTCATACTTATACAAATGAGGTGAAACTTGCGCCAAATGAAAAATAGGACGTGTGGCTTTGTTTTTGAAAAATTTATGATTTTTGAAAATCGTTTACTATTTTTTACCTTTGCAATGAAATCGATGCAGAAAACTGGAAAATGAAAGTAAAGTGTTGAAAAGTAAGAAAATCAAGAATTTTATACTTGTTCGTTTAAAACAACCTACTCCAGTCTTCGAGGACACCTTCCTCGGTTATCACTAAACACAACAAACACCTTAGCACTAGGGTGATTGGAGTTAAACACTAAATCCACCCTTTTACAACCAAAACAATCAAGCAAATCAATCACGAACACCACCACCGATCGAATGAAGGTTTGATCACACCTTGATCAACCTTTTACAAACAAATGAACGTGTATGGATGGTATATCCAAAACCTATATAATATTTAGAATATATGAACAATAGACTTGAGACTAAGAATAAGAGAAAGAAAAGAAGAAGAAGAGAGTAGACTAGCTTTTTTGCACTTGAGAGAATATGAATTGTTGCTTGGCCTTGTTTTGTACTATCTTCTCCTTTTTATCACACCTTGGCCGCCCCTAGGACTTTCTTCCTAACCTGAGAATTTTCTTTAATGTCCTTGGAAGATTACCTTGTGTAGAAGATGACACAATCTTGCTTACTTGATGCAATATGATTAGAAGGATGACTTGACCTTGCTTAGTTGTCACTTGTTAATTGGTCCACCTTGACACCCTTGTAGTGAGATATAAATTCTAAAAAAACTGAAAAAATGTGCTTAAATTCTAGTCAAAATCACACATTAATCCCCATTCAATTTTGAAAGACAATTGAAGACATTCCAAGGCACCAAATCGCCCACTATAACACGTGTTGAAATTTTCAGCATGTGTTTTTCTTATGAATTCTTTTCTTGTGTGGTGCCCTCTTCAATGTCACCAATCTTGTGTGGCATATCCTCCTATAATTGAAGTGCGAAATAAGCTCCACCTTAGCTCCAACAAGATATAGTAGGCGTGTGAAAATTTCTACACATGTGCTGAAATTTTCTTTTGGCAAGCTTTGTCAAATAATGCACAATATTTACACATGTATGGTAAATAATAATCAGCCCTATTTTCAATTTTCTAGAACACTTTAACATGTCTTGAATGCATAAAAAGTGTCTAGATACATGTTCCATCTATGCCAAAAACGTTCCATGTATGTATATTCGTAGAAAACTAAATTTTCGACCTTCGTCGATTACGCGATTTTTCTCCGATTAATTTCAAACTTCCTGCACATGTAATATATATTATGTCACACATAATATATATATAATGAATTTTATATTCAGCTATAGTGGCTGATAAAAAAACGTCCCATGTGTAAATAATAAATTTGAGTTTGAATTCTCCACAAATCTATGCTAAATTGATGGTGATTTGTGCATGCCAATATGGTATGACTTAGTGACTGATTGTAACATGTGAGCCACGAAATTTTGAATTATTTTTGATGTATATAGGCTGGCCATATTTATATGGCAAGTACGTAACGTGTCGCTGAAGTTTCGGTGGTCACCCGATACGACAATTTTCGGTTTATGACCTTGTAACATGTCGTTATAATTTTGACGTCACCTTGGCTTATACCATATGATATAAGACCTGAATATGCTCATAAATATGAGGAGTATATATTGGTGTGACGTCGACGTACGTTTATAATATATGTGACGTGTCGGTGGTACGTCAGAATATAAGTGTATAGTGCTTTTTAAAAAAATATGGATATATATATATAAAAAATGGCGTGTGAATTAATGGGATGAAGAGACTTTCCATTTGCAATTTGTTGCCATATAGCTCTCTCCAAATATATCTTCACTTAACGAACTAGTTAGTTCATTAACTTAAGCACTTCACTTAATGAACTAGTTTAGTTCATTAATCATGTCACCTAAAAATAGTATGAAGACAACAAATGTTTACCAAATGATGTAAGCTTTAATGCTTCATGGCTGGTTAATACGGCAATAATATATATAACCATGTAAATCACGCTTTCACATAAGCTGTCAAGTAACAATTTATTCATGCATTTCGTAAGTACGTAACATTTAAATCATGCATTTGTAAATCACTTTAACCCTTTTTCTCAACAAACTTCTGATTGTGAAATGAGCTTTACCGAACTCAAAAAGAAGTTGAGTTCTGCCACAGTTTTGACACAACCTATTCCTGGTGAAGGATTTGTAGTATACAGCGACGCCTCCAGAAATTGACTAGGTAAATAAATAAGTGACTCTATTTTTGTAAATTCCTTGTAACATATACGTGCCTTAATCCGTTTCTTTAGGCTGTGTACTGATGAAGAAGGACCAAGTAATTGCTTATGCGCCAAGGAAGTTGAAACCTTGCAAGCAGAATTATCCTACTCATGATCTAGAGTTGGCAGCAGTGGTGTTTGCTTTTAAATATGGAGACATTATCTATATGGTGGGGATGCAAAGTGTATATAGATTACGAAAGTCTGAAGTATCTTTTCACCCATAAAGAGTTGAATATGAGACAACATAGGTGGTTGGAGTTTATCAAAGATTATGAACTTGCAGTCCACTTTCATCCCGGCAAAGAAAACAAGGCGGCATACGAATTAAACAGGAAACTGAGTCATGCGAGGCAGACCTCACTTGAAAGAGAGATGGCTGAATTCGGATTAGACATGGTCGAGTCTACTGCTAATATCCTTGCTACGTTGGTGATCTCCCTACCTTGATTGACTGAATAAAGGATGCTTAGAAAGGTGATGCCAAGTTGTTCAAGACTGTCGAGAAATTGAAGAATGAGAATATAGATGATTTTCAGACTTAGAATGACGACAGTCTTTGGTTCTAAGGAAGATTGTGCGTACCCGACAGTGATTAGCTTAAGAAAGAAATTTTGAAGGAGGCGTATAGCTCTCGACTGTCTATTCATCCGGGGGCCACTGAGATGTATCAAGATCTGAAACTGAACTATTAGTGGAATGGTATGAAACACCAGATTGCGGAGTTTATTGAGAGATGTCTTGTATGCCAGCAAGTTAAAGCAGAACATCAGCAACATGCCGGTTTACTGTGGCCACTGGAGATTCCCAAGTGGAAGTGGGAACACATCACCATGAAACTCTTTCTTATAGCTATTGATATTGATTTATGGTCTATAATAGAAGTCGTTCCTTTCATTCCCTCTAAGTTATCTATTGTTGATGGTGTCACACTAGAAGTCATAAAATCGAAACAAGAATACACTAGTGATGACAAAAAGAGATTAAGTATGAATGCTAGAGCAATGCAACTACTTTTAAATGGGCTAAGTAAAAGTGAATCAAGTTACGTGTCAAATTGCTCTAGTGTCCAAGAGATGTGGAGAATTCTTGAGATGAAACATGAAAGGACTAGCCAAGTTAAAGAGTCAAAAATAAATATGCTTAGCTCCACTCTTGAGTCTTCCAAATTATTGCCAAATGAATCTATTGTTGATATGGACTAACGATTGACTAAAATTTATAATTCTCTTGAGTCTCTTGGAAAAGCTTTTTCTACACAAGAAAAGGTTCAAAAGGTACCAAGAAGTCTTCCATCCGAATGGGACCCTAAAGTTACAACAATTGATGAGAGTAAAAAAACGAGATCAATAAAAATGGAAGAACTAATCGGATCTCTAAAGGTATACGAAAACAAACTTACATTAAGAGAATCGGAATCAACGTCAAAACAAGGTAAGACTATTGCTTTTAAATCAAATGAATACGTCTCTACTTCTTCTGATCACGTAGAGGATAGTGATACTAAATCAGATAATGATGATCTAATATTATTGGCTAAAGGTTTGAGAAAGTTTATGAGAAAATCATTTAAGAACAAACCTATGTCTGTTTCGACTAACAGAAATAAAAATAAAATTAATGATAAAGACATAAAGTGCTATGAATGCGGTAAACTTGGACACTTGTCATATGATTGCCCGAACAAGGACAAACAAACAAACACATTGAAAAGGATCGGACCAAAACTAGACTTGTGTCAGAACCTAAACAAAGGAGAAGAGCTCTTAAGGCCTCCACTTGGAGTGATACATCTGACTCTGAGACTGATACCGAAGAAGAGACGGCACAAGTATGCTTTGAATCCAAAGCATCAAATGAGGTATCTTCTGATTCTGATTCTGAACCTTCCTATGATGACTTGTTTAGTCAATATTTAGAGTTGCACAAATTTACAAGGACTCTTGCTAAAGAAAAGAAACAGTTAATTGAAGACAAGAAGTTGTTAGAATCATCTAACACAAACCTTGTTTCTCAATTAGACGATTTAAAAGAAGAGTCGTCTTGCATAATCAATGTATTGATATTAGAGGTCTCATCATTAACGACACAAAATAATAAAATGAAATCCGACATTTCAAATTTGAAATCAAGGAATGCAGATTTAGAAAAATGATGAAACAGTTTGACACAGATACAAACATGCTAGATCTCATTATCTCTTCATAAAAGCATCATAGCGACAAAAATGGATTAGGATACATCGAGAAAACCGAGACACTAAATAAATCAACCAAATTCATTCCATCTTCATCTAAGAAAACCGATGCTTCCAAGATAAATGTGGCGCCTAAGAAGACGCATAGACTCCCCCCTGCTTCATCTCATCGTGCTTCTTCTTCATATCATAAAAGATATAATTATGTGCCGTATAGATATGAAAAGAAACCATTGATGCATACACGACATTCATTCAAAATAAATGCATCTAGATCACGCACTATGCACACTAACACAAGAACATATCAAAGACGCCAACCATACAATGTTTACAACGGGATTCCCGTTCATAGGCCAAGTACATTCCCACCTAATGCGTATTACATTGCTTCTTCATCTATCTTCTCACCATTTGTGAGACCTAGAAAGGTCACCCAAGTATGGGTACCAAAAAGTACGCTTACAAAGGAGTGAAGAACTAACTCGTAAGGACCCAAAATAAAAGGGTACCTAAATCGTTGTTTCACATTGCAGGGAACATATACATCTAAAGGTACATCAATCAAGTGGTTTCTTGACAGTGGTTGCTCGAGGCACATGACGGGTGACCCGCGCTTGTTCTCAAAGTTGAAGAAGGTTACAAAAGGTGGATCGGTGACCTGTGGAGACAACAATGAAAGAAGAATCATTGGAAAAAGTACGATTGGAAGCCCAAGTACTCTTCAAATCTCCAACGTCTACCTGGTAAGTAATCTATCCTATAATTTGCTTAGCATCTCACAGTTTCTTGACAATGGTTTTGATGTGTATTTCATTCACCCATATTGCAACATAGCAAATAAAAACGAACAAACGGTATTAAAAGGAACAAAGGGAAGGAAATATTTTTACGCTTTCTATGGATAACATGTTAGAAGCTAAGGTTAAATGTTTTATGTCAAATGAACCTAACGTAAATTTGTGGCAAAGGCGATTAGGACACATTGGCATGTCAACGCTTAAGAAACTTCAACAAAAGAATCTAGTACGAAGATTGCCTAAACTTGATTTAGACTACTTTCAGTTGTGTGAATCTTGTATCAAAGGCAAACAAACACGCGAGTCACTTAAACCTAAAAAAGAAATTAGCACATTTAGAGTGTTAGAATTATTACACATTGACTTGTTTGGTCCTAGCCGTACTAGGAGTCTAAGTGGGCGACATTATGCATGTGTTGATTTTTCTCGCTATACATGGACTTTATTTCTTGCGAATAAAGATGATAGTGCCGTTGAGATTACTAAATTAATCAAACAACTTGAAAATGAATATGGCTTGAATGTGAAAAAGATTAAGAGCAATAGAGGACATGATTGCTTTTTGTGAAGAAAAGGGTATTAAACACGAGTTTTCGCCACCTAGGACACCATAATTAAATGGAGTAGTAGAAAGAAGAGTAGGACACTACAAGAAATAGCTAGAACCATGCTATGTGAAAACAAGTTGCCTAGATTTTTGTGGGGGGGAAGCCGTAAAATGTGCATGCTATATAGTTAATCGGTTATCGGTTAGAAAGAAAATAAACAAAACTCCTTATGAAATTGTGAATGATCGCTTGCCTAAAATTGATTACTTTTGTGTGTTTGGTTGTAAATTCTTTGTCTTGAATACAAAAGATAATCTAGATAAATTTGAGTTTAAATCAATTGAATGCATCTTTGTTGGATATTCTGTGAATTCTAAGGCATATAGATGTTATGATCCTATCTCTAGACAAATTTTAGAATATATTCATATGAATTTTAATGAATTTGGCAAGTCTGAAAAAGATAAAGGATATGACGATGATTTTGGACTAAAGCCCGCGTTAGATGATATAGAAGAGAATGTCGTACATGATGAGCCTACACGGTAGAAATGCATGATCACTTAGATATGCATGAAAATTTAGAAAATAATCAACCAAGATGGCATAGGGATCACCCACACAACCTTATTATAGGCGACATAACTCAAGGTGTCCGACCACGTAGAAGAACAAATCCGGATGAAATAAACCAATTTCATGCTATGATATCCGAAATTAAACCTAAGAACGTTTTTGATGCTTTGAATGATCTTCTTGGATTGATGCTATGCATGATGAATTAAATCAACTCACAAGAAATGATCTATGGGACTTAGTGCCACGACCACAGGATAAAACGATAATAGGCACAAAGTGGGTCTTTAGAAATAAAATGAATGAAGAAGGTAAAGTTGTTAGAAACAAGGCAAGACTTATAGCACAAGGATATAATCAAGAAGAAAGAATAGACTACAAGGAAACATTTGCACCTGTGTCACGTTTAGAAGCCATAAGATTATTACTTGCTATTGTTTGCATGAAGGATTTTAAACTTTATCAAATGGACGTAAAAAGTGCATTTTTAAATGGTTTTATACAAGAAGAAATATATGTTAAACAACCACTTGGTTTTGAAGATTTGAAATATCTTGATCACGTGTACAAATTAAAGAAGGCATTATATGGTTTAAAACAAGAGCCTAGGGCTTGGTATGATCGTTTTGCTACTTTTCTTTTAGAAAATAGATTTAAAAGAGGAACCATAAATAACACCTTATTCTTGAAACAAGATAAATCGGATTTACTTATTATTCAAATTTATGTTGATGGCATTATTTTTGGATCTACATCTCATAAACTTGTTGAAGAATTTGAAATTTGCATGAAATCCGAATTTGAAATGTCTATGGTTGGTGAATTGAACTATTTTCTTGGCTTGCAAATTAAACAAACTAGTAAAAGCGTCCATATAAGTCGAGTGAAATATGTGAATGACATGATTAAAAAGTTCAACTTTGAGAACTTGAAATCATCCCCCACCCCTATGAGTGTCACCACTAAACTAGATAAAGATGAGAATGTAAAAGACTTTGATAATGGTTTGTATAGGTCTATGATTGGCTCTTTGCTTTATCTTACTGCAAATAGACCCGATATCATGTTTAGTGTTTGCATGTGTGCATGTTTTCAAAGCAAACCTAAAGTCTCTCACTATAGTGCTGTAAAAAGAATATTTCGACACATTAAGCACACTCCCACTTTAGGAATTTGGTGTGATAAAAATTGTGAATTTGACTTACATGCATATACTGATGTGAATTATGGCGGATGCAAAATAGATAGAAAAAGCACAAGTGGCACTTGTCAATTTATAGGAAATTCATTGATTTCATGGTTTTCGAAAAAGCAAGCAAGTGTGGCATTATCTACCACTGAAGCTGAATACGTGGCACTTAGTCTTTGTTGCACAAAACTCTTGTGGTTAAAACAGCAACTATCTGATTTTGAAATCACGGTAAATCACATCCCCATCTATTGTGATAGTATGAGTGCTATTAACTTGTCTAAGAACCCCATACTACACTCTAAGACAAAGCACATAGAAGTACGATATCACTTTCTTCGTGATCATGTAAATTGTGGTGATATCATTATAGAACATGTACGCACTAAAGCACAAGTGGCCGACATATTCACCAAATCACTAAATCAAGCCACGCACGAAAATCTACGCTCAAAATTAGGCATGATTTCTGCTGATTTGCTACAGATTTATATTTCATTCCATCTTTACATGCACTTTTGATAGAAGAGAGCATGATTGCACAATTCAAGAAGGAGAAAATTCAAAATTCGAATTTGTACCAAATTGGAGGAGGAGCTGTTATATTTAAATCATGAACTAATGTTATTTTGTAAATCATCAAAAGGGGGAGATTGTTGAGAAAAAGAGTTTGAGTGATTCACAAATACATGATTTAAATACCACGTGCTTAAGAAATACATGACAAAATTTATTACTTGACACGTTTTTGTGATATACATGCCTAATATGCTTTAGATATATTGTTGCCGTACTAACAAGCCATGAAGTGTTAAATCTTACATCAAATGGCAAACATTTGTTGTGTTTGAACTATTTTCAGGTGCCACCATTAATGAACTAAACTAGTTCATTAAGTAAAGTACTTAAGTTAATGAACTAACTAGTTCATTAAATGGAGATATATTTGGAGAAGACACGATGGCAACAAATTTAAAAATGGAAAGTCTCCTTATTCATCCCTCTCACATGCCATTTATATATACCATATATATATTTATATTTTTGATAAAAAGGCACAATACACATATATTCCGACGTACTACCGACATGTTACATATGTTACAAACGTACGTCAACGTCACACCACTATATACGCCTCATACTTATGAGTATATTCAGGTCTTATATCATATGATATAAGTCATTTTGATGACAAACTTATAATGACACTTTACAAGGTTATAAACCAAAAATTGTCGCATCGGGTGACTACCGAAACTTCGCCAACCTATCTCATACTTGCCATATAAAGATGGTCAGCCCATATACTTTAAAAATAGACAAAAGTTTTGTGGTTCACATGTTAAATTCAGCCATGAAATCATTCTATGTTAACACACACAAATCACCCACAATTAAGGCCAAATTGTGGAGATTCTAAATTCATCATTTTAAACACATGGGGCTCCATTTAGTATAGCCTTATGAGCTGAATATCTACTTTATTTTACTTATATTATGCATGACGTAATATATATAACATGTGCAAAAATTTTGAATTTAATCGGAGAAAAATCGCGTAATCGACGAAAGTCGAAAATTCTATTTTCTACGAACATAATACATGAAACGTTTTTGGCACGACTTGTAACATGTATCTAGACAATTTTTACACATTCAAGACATGTCAAAGTATACTATAATATTCAAATAACGGCTGATTACAATTTACCTTATATGTGTAATTATTGTGCATTATTTTAGAAACTTTACCAAAATGAAATTCAGCACATGTTCAAGATGGTTTACACGCCTACTACAACCTAAATGGAGTCTATGTGGAGCTTAGTTGGCATCTCAATGTGTGGAGAATATGCCACAAGGTTAGTAACACAAAAGAAGGAGCTACACAAGGTAACAATTCAAACATTTTGAAAATGTAACACATGCTGAATTTTCAGCATGCTGGCCGATTTTTGCATAATAATGGTGACTAATTGACATCCCAAAATTGAAGGGATTAATTGATGATTATTTGGCAAAATTTTGAAATTTTTTTGGCACATGTTTTATATTTTATGCTCAGATTTTACAGCACACTAAATGGTGACAAGATTGAACAAATCATAAAGTGCCAAGTATGCAAAGCTAAGTCATCCATCCAATCAAAATGTGCCAAGTGAGCAAGGTGGTGTCATGTCTACACAAGGAAATCTACCAAGGGCATTAAAGAGAATTCTTAAGATGGTAGTAAACTTTAAGGGGGCGGCCATAATGATTTAAAAAGAAGAGAAGTAGTGCAAAGTGAAGCAAGACAACTCTTATTTTCTCTCAAGTGCAAAAGGATTTTCTACTCTCTTCTTCTACATTTCTTTCTTCTTCTTCCTCTCTCAAGCCTATTGTTCATTATATTAAAAATATTGTATAGGCTTTGATTATACCGCCACACATGTTTCATTTGTAAAAGGTTGATCAAGGTGTGATCAAACCTTCACTCTTTCGGTGGTGGCGTTCGTGATCCGGTGTGCTTGATGGTATCGTTTGTAAAAGGGTAGAGTTGTTGTGTAACTCCAGCAACCCTTGTGGTAAGGTGTTATATTGTGTTTAGTGATAACCGAGGAAGGTGTCCTTGAAGATTGGAGTAGGTTGATTTAATCAAACCAGTATAAAATCCTTGGTGTCTTTACTTTCAGCACTTTACTTTGAGTTTTCAGTTTCTGCATTGATTTCGCTGCAATCGTAAAAATAGTAAACGACTTTCAAAAATTACAAAACTTTGCAGAAATATAGCCACATATCCTAGCTTTCATTTGGCGTAAGTTTCAACTCATTTGCATAAGTCTAAGTCTATCAAACGTGATTAGATCTGAGACTAGTGCAATCTAATTTTCAGATTTGCAAAAGTTGAGAACTTCAACGTGGTTGACATACTTCCCAAAGGAATTTTCAAAAACTGTTTCAACCCAATAAAATAAATATCTTAAGGGTTTGTCATTAAATTTTCAGACTAATTGGAGTTACCAAATAGGCGGAATAAATTTTTCAAGTCAGAGTAGGGTTTCTGGCAGATTCGCGCAATCTGACCAAAAACAAATTTTCAAAGGGTTAGAAGTTGAATGTTAATTTGAAAGTTTTATGAGATACTTAGAACCTCTGAGATAGAATCTCACCAAGTTTCATAATTTTTGAAGGTCTCTAACTAGGTCATTTAATTATTTCAAATCACAATCTGAAAATAGGGACTGTTTTCAGAAGTTATGTTTTTGGTTCAAAACTTTTGAAAAACCAAATTTTCCGCACCTACTATTCGACTCCCCTCCCTTCTAGTGGTGCTATACATGTCCTACACCTCAGTCTTACAAAAGGTGAGAAAGAGATGAAGAAGCAATATAATAGATGTTAAGTGCAAATCCGTTCTGCCTATGGCCGAGAATGCCATCATGTTCATGATAAGATTTTTGTTTTTTATATGCCTTTGTGTTAGTGTGCATGGTGCGTGATCCAGATGCATCTATTTTGTAAAAACTCATGTATGCATCAATGGTTCCTTTCATATCTATACGGCACATAATTATATTTCGTATAGATGAAAAAGAAGAAGCACGATGAGATGTAATGTATGGTGTACTAGCAGTCTTTTTGGATTGTACACTTGTCTTGAACACATTCGGTTTCTTAGACGAGGATAAAATAAATTTGGTTGACTTATTTTTTGTTTCATTTTCCTCAACATATCCTAATTCTGTTTTGTCACTTTCATGCTTTTATGAGAAAATGAGACGATCTAGCATGTTCGTACCCGTATCGAACTATTTTACCATTCTTTCTAGATCCGCATTTCTTGATTTCAAATTTGAAATCTCGACTTTCATTTCATTGTTTTCGGATGTTAAGGATTGAATTTCATAGCTCAATGAAACAATCAAATTAGACAGCTCCTCTTTTGTATCGTTTAATTGAGATACAAGATTTGTGTTAGAGGATTCTAACAATTTCTTGTCTTCAATTAAGCGTTTCTTTTCTTTTGCAATAATCTTCGCAAACTAATGTAATTCAAGATATTGAACATATAAATCATGATACGATGGTTCAGAATCAGAATCGGAATCAGAATCAGAATTTACCTCACTATCAAAAGGTGGAGGCCTTTGGCTTGACATATCTTCTTGCTCGGTTTTGTGTATAGTGGATGCCATAAGATTATTATATCTTCTTGTTATGAGTGAATCTTTCTTTGATACCACTTGTAGGACCTGTCTAGCACCAGTAGATGCTGGAGGGTTGAATAGTAAGTGTGAAAATTTTGGTTTTTAAAAGTTTTTGACCCAAATTGCTCGCTTCTGAAAACAGTTTCTGCTTTCAAATACTGATTTGAATTATTTTAATGACCTAGGTGTAGACATCCAAAAATTATAAAATTTGGTGAGGATGTATTCTCAGATGTTATGATTGACTCACGAAAATTTCAAATTAAAACTACAAGCCTAACTCTTGAAAATACGTTTTTAGTCAGATTGCACAAATCTGTCAGAAAATGTATTACGAATTGAAAATTTTATTCCTATTAATTGGTAACTCTAAATGGTCTGAAACTTTAATGATAAGACCTTCAAGATGTTTATTTTAATGTTTTGAAACAGTTTTTGAAAATTCCTTTGGGAATCATATCAACCACGTTGATGTTCTCAACCTTTGCAAATCTAAAAATCAGATTGCACTAGTCTCAGAACTATTGACGTTTGATTGACTTATGCTTACACAAATAAGGTAAAACTTGCGCCAAATGAAAAACAGGACGTGTGGTTTGCTTCTGCAAAATTTTATGATTTTTGAAAATCTTTTACTATTTTTTACCTTTGCAAGGAAATCAATGCAGAAAACTGGAAAAAGAAAGTAAAGTGCTGAAAAGTAAGAACACCAAGAATTTTATACTGGTTCGGTCAAAACAACATACTCCAGTCTTTGAGGACACCTCCCTCGGTTATCACTAAACACAACAAACACCTTACAACAAGGATGACTGGAGCTAAGCACTAACTCCACCCTTTTACAACCAAAATAATCAAGCAAATCAATCACGAACACCACACCGATCGAATGAAAGTTTGATCACATCTTGATCAACCTTTTACAAACAAATGAACGTGTATGGGTGGTATATCCAAAGCATATATAATATTTAGAATATATGAACAATAGTCTTGAGACTAAAAATAAGAGAAAGAAAAAAGAAGAAGAGAGTAGACTAGCTTTATTTGCACTTGAGAGAATATGAATTGTTGCTTGGCCTTGTCTTGCACTATCTTCTCCTTTTTATCACATCTTGGCCGCCCCCTAGGGCTTTCTTCCTACCTTGAGAATTGTATTTAATGTCCTTGGTAGATTGCCTTGTGTAGAAGATGACACAATCTTGCTTACTTGGTGCAATATGATTGGAAGGATGACTTGACCTGGCTTAGTTGTCACTTGTTGATTGGTCCACCTTGGCACCCTTGTAGTGAGCTGTAAATTCTAAAAAACTGAAAACATGTGCTCGAATTCTAATCAACAATCACACAATAATTCTCCTTCAATTTTGGAAGACAATTGAAGACATTCCAAGGCACAAAATCGCCCACTATAACATGTGCTGTAATTTTCAGCATATGTTTTTCTTATAAATTCTTTCCTTGTATGGTGCCCTCTTCAATGTCACCAATTTTTTGTGGCATATATTCCACAAATTGAAGTGCCAAATAAGCTCCACCTTAGCTCCAACAGGATGTAATATGTGTGTGAAAATTACTGCACATGTGCTGAAATTTTCTTTTGGGAAGATTAGTCAAATAATGCACAATATTTACACATATATGGTAAATTATAATCAGTACTATTTTGAATTTTCAAGAACACTTTAACATGTCTTGCATGTATAAAAAGTGTCTAGATACATGTTCCATCTATGCCAAAAACGTTCCATGTGTGTATGTTCATGGAAAACCGAAATTTCGACCTTCGTCGCTTACGCGATTATTCTCCGATTAATTTCAAACTTCCTAAACATGTAATATATATTATGTCACACATAATGTATATAAAATGAAGTGTATATTCAGCTATAGTGGCTGATAAAAAAACGTCCCATGTGTAAACAATAAATTTGAGTTTGAATTCTCGAGAAATCTAGGCTAAATTGATGGTGATTTGTGTGTGCCAACATGGTATGACTTAGTGGCTGATTGTAACATATGAGCCACAAAATTTTGAATTATTTTTTATGTATATAGGCTGGCCATATTCATATGGAAAGTACGTGACATGTCGCTGAAGTTTCGGTGATCACCCGGTACGACAATTTTCGGTTAAGACATTGTAACATGTCGTTATAATTTTGACATCACCATGGCTTATACCATATGATATAAGACCTGAATATACTCATAAATATGAGGTGTATATATTGGTGTGACATCAACATACGTTTATAATATATGTGACGTGTCGGTGGTACGTCGAAATATAAGTGTATTGTGCCTTTTAAAAAAATATGGATATATATATTTGTGTGTGTGTATATATATACACATATATATATATACATACACATATATATATACATTACGATCAGCCTATAGTCTCTGTCGTACGACACGCGCTACACTTATTTCGGCAAAATTTATCTGGCATCCACATCATCGACCAGTGATCAGAATATTTCTTTGGTGCCTAGATCATAAAGCCCTTCCATTGGAGGATTATATTGCTCATTTTATGACATGTATGCCTACACAGTGCCCCTTTTGTAAGGTTGCTTCTGCTGGGATTGATCACGTTTTCCTACATTGTACATACATTCGGCCAGTATGGCGATATTTCTCCGAGATCATACATGAGAACCTACTATATTCTCCGCATTTGTGGCCTCAATTGTTGGCTTGGTGGTTTCGGTCCACAACAAATACACTCATCGGCACATTGAGGACTGTGATACCAGGTATTATTGTCTACAACATATGGCGCGCATACGCATCCTTAACATATGGTGTGACATCTCAATATACTTCAGATGCTCTTATTGTTGTGATTAGATCGGATATTTACTTGTGGGTTAAATCCATTGATGGTACTAAACTTGCATTGGATTATTGCAAAATATCACATTTACACTTGTTACCACATATTCGTCCGAATAGATCCATTGTGGTCTGTTGGCTCCTTCCCCATTCGGGCCGCATGAAGCTCAATGTAGATGCGGCTGTGGGCCGAACTTATGCTGCAGGTGGAGCAATTTTACGAGACAGTTATGGAACATGTGTTGCAGCAATATCTTTCAGGCTCCCGCCTTACCCTCCGTTTGATGCTGAAGTGCAAGCTGCATTATTTGGATTACTATATGTTTTACCGTTCCATCGACATATTATTTTGGAGACAGATTGCAGCCAGTTAATCACAAAGCTTTACCGGCAAAACACGGCGGCTGCTTCGTATTACCTATGCATACTTCGGCGGCTACAGCTATTTACCCGTTACAAAATACAACATGTTTTTAGGGAGGCCAATATGGCTGCACATTACTTGGCACAGCATGGTTTGCTGACTCCTACGACAGGTGACGTACACTTTCATCATTGGTTCACAGTTGCGTTTCTCTTGATGTCTCCACAGTGCAACTTCGATCGACGGCACTTCTGACTTCTTCACATTACACATAACTGTCTTCCATATGGATTGGCTTTCTTATACATATTTTGCCTGCTCTCTATGGAGTGCAGGCGAACTCGGTACGATACACTCCTGCCTCAACATGATTTTATTCTGTTATTGGATTTACATTCTCTCTGACCTTGGACATTATGGTTTTGCATGGACACTCTTGGATGGCATCGGTGGCATTGATTGGCGTGGATGTTATGCTGGCTCGCTGGATATGGAGATTCCCTTCAAATGTGGTAAATATGTACTCTTTTTCCTTCGAGCAGGATTTTATCCACAAAGGTGGTTTTGCTTGCCAAGGTTTTGATGAGGCATATCATACCACATTTGAACAACCCCCCTCTACTCCGTTGATTTTACAAAACTGTATTTCTCGTCCGTCGATAGTTACATTCAATTATGTTTTGCCTTCATTTGTATTAAAGGTATTCCTCCGCCATAAGTGAGGTCTTACCAATTAAATAAAATCGGGAGACTCTAGCTCCTTTATAAAAAAATATAATGGCGTGTGAATTAATTGGATGAAGAGACTTTCCATTTCCAATTTGTTGCCATATAGCTCTCTCCAAATATGTCTTCACTTAATGAACTAGTTAGTTCATTAACTTAAGCACTTCACTTAATGAAATAGTTTAGTTCATTAATCATGTCACCTGAAAATAGTATGAAGATAACAAGTGTTTTCCATATGATGTAAGTTTTAATGCTTCATGGCTGGTTAGTACGGCAATAATATATATAAGCATGTAAATCATGCTTTCACATAAGCTGTCAAGTAACAATTTATTCATGCATTTCATAAGTACGTAACATTTAAATCATGCATTTGTAAATCACTCAAACCCTTTTTCTCAACTAACTTCTGATTGTGAAATGAGCTTTACCGAACTCAAAAAGAAGTTGAGTTCCGCCCCAGTTTTGACACAACCTATTCCTGGTGAAGGATTCGTAGTATACAGCGACATTTCCAGAAATGGACTAGGTAAATAAATAAGTGACTCTATTATTGTAAATTCCTCATAACATATACGTGCGTTAATCCATTTCTTTTAGGCTGCATACTGATGCAAATGGACCAAGTAATTGCTTATGCACTAAGGCAGTTGAAACCTTATGAGCAGAATTATCCTACTCATGATCTGGAGTTGGCAGCAGTGGTGTTTGTTTTGAAAATATGGAGACATTATCCATATGGTACGGATGCGAAGTGTATATAGATTACGAAAGTCTGAAGCATCTTTCACCCAGAAAGAGTTGAATATGAGACAACATAGGTGGGTGGAGTTGATCAAAGATTATGAACTTGCAGTCCACTTTCATCCCGACAAAGAAAACAAGGTGGCAGACTAATTAACAGGAAACTGAGTCACGCGAGGCAAACCTCACTCTAAAGAGAGATGGCTGAATTCAGATTAGACATGGTAGGGTCTACTGCTAATATCCTTGCTACATTGGTTATCTCCCTACCTTGATTGACCGAATAAAGGATGCATAGAAAGGTGATGCCAAGTTGTTCAAGGCTGTCGAGAAATTGAAGAATGAGAATATAGATGATTTTCAGACTCAGAATGACGGGGGTCTTTGGTTCCGAGGAAGATTGTGTATACCCGATATTGATTAGCTTAAGAAAGAAATTCTGAAGGCGGCGTATAGCTCTCGACTGTCTATTCATCCGGGAGCCACTGAGATGTATCAAGATCTGAAAATGAACTACTGGCGGAATGGTATGAAACACCAGATTGCGGAGTTTGTTGAAGGATGTCTTGTATGCCAGCAAGTTAAAGCAGAACATCAGCGACCTGCCGGTTTACTGTGGCCACTGGAGATTCCCATGTGGAAGTGGAAACACATCACCATGGACTTTGTTACTAGACTTCCTAAGACTCGAAGTGGGAATGACACGATTTGGGTGATCATTGATAGACTTACTAAATCGGCACACTTTTTTCCTATGTCGATTCAGGCGTCTGTGGAGAACTGGTGAATATGTATATGGATGATATAGTGAGCTTACATGGAATGCTAGTGAGCATTGTATGTGACCGAGATTCGTGCTTCACATTATGATTTTGGACAGCATACCAGCGTGCGATAGGGACTGAAATCATGATGAGCACCGCGTTCCATCTGCAGACAGATGGACAAACCGAGAGAACCATACAGTCTTTGGAGGATATGTTGCATGCTTGTACATTGGATTTCAAGGGTAACTGGGATAAGTCTGTGAAGTTGATGGAATTCTCGTACAACAACAATTATCACAGTTCCATTGGGATGGCATCATTTGAAGCGTTGTACAGGTGAAAGTGCAGATCTCTGTTATATTGGGATGAGATTGGAGAAAGAGTTGTCACGGCCAGAATTACTAGAGCAAACCAGAGGAAAAAGTCAAGGTGATACGCGGAAGACTGAAAGCAGTCTAGGACTGCAATAAGAGCTGGGCAAATTCAAGATGCCGACCAACCGAGTTCGATGTAGGCGAGAAAGTTTATTTGAAAGTCTCGCACATGAAGGGAGTGATGCAGCTTGGGGTTAAAGGAAAGTCAAGTCCTCGATTCCTCGGCCCTTACGAGATTTTAAAAAAGATCGGATGAGTGGCATATCGCCTAGCTTTGTCCCCCCTACTTTGTTGCAGATGCACGATGTGTTCTATGTATCGCAGTTGCGACGATATGTGCATGACTCGAGTCATGTTCTAGAGCATCAACTGTTAATGATCCGAGACGATGCTACCCATGACGAGGTCCCGATACGTGTTCTGGACTGAAATATCTCATAGGTAACACATAATTCTAAAGACCAAATACAAGATTTTGATAGGGAATTCGCTAAACAATTCTTCCATTTAAGTTTCCTGAAGTCATCCTTTTATGAAAGGTCTAATTGCCATACATAAATAATAATAAATCAAAGAATCTATTGACTCAGTTATTTTGTCATTGTCTTACAGTTTTTCTTTTCTTTTTTAGCATTACATAAAGATAGTAAATTGCTTCTGATTCTTTCGTAGACGGTGACAGGTTTTAAAAATAAGATTGTCATTTGAATCATACAAAGTAGTTGCTTTATAACTTTGAAGGTCAACTTGACAAAATAATAAATTAATCTCCCTCGAACATTGACATCAACAGTTTTGTCGGAAATACTTGTACGCCAGTATGGTAACTGTTATGCAGGTCCAAACCACAAAATGAGCAGAGTTATAATATTAGATGACCAATAAACCACAATCAATAGTGTCACACAATTACACCAATTTCATAAGGCTTTAATGGTAGTATTATGCATATATCCGCAATTAATTTGTGTGTATTAAGGTATGTCGGGTATTGCGTTCTTATTGGTTATTACGGAAACCAGACTATGCGTAGTGGTCAAAGTGATTTGTTTGGAAGTAAGGGTTTCATGTGTGTGCTGAGTCGGCAAAAAAACACCATCGACCGGCCTATACCCTTTTAATCTGAAGAAACGGACAAAAATATGTCATACGTAATGACAGACCAAATGGCCTATACCGTTTTAATCTGTGTTATGTTTAAGGCAAGACAATGATTGTTCAAATATCATGTAATTGCATATCATTTGAACAAACAAAACCCCATAAAATCTTGCCCCATGTTCTTATTAGTATAGATAACCATGGTGTTGTTAAGTTGATTATTTAACTCTCTCACAATGTGTATTGTACTTTAACTATGTCAAAAATACTGCAACATTCAATTGTTCTTTCAATCAAATTGCTGAAAATACATTATAAATTTGAGAAAGGAAAGCCTAGCACACCAAACTAAATCAATACCAATCAAGATACAATATGGAAAATATCATAATCTACAAGATATCTGCATATTAATTGCCGATATATAATATGATATCGTGAGCGTTCATTATTGGTTTACAGAAAAAAAAAAAAAAGAAGGGCTCATTACATTCTTATAACTACTTAAAGAGTTGCCTAACATAAGATAATTTAGATATTGGTCATCTAATATTTTCATTCTCTGCAAAATTTGTGGATAGCGACTAGATAGCAGAACTATGTCATTTTCTTTTTTGGTTAAAAGGTAAATTTGTATTAACCAAAAACAATACATCATAGGGGATGCAACCCATACAATCCAACACCATGTCAAAATAAAACTATCAAGGAACAAACATTATTGTTCCTTAAGACCATATTATCCTTTTGCTACCTTGAAGCATTCAAGGCCCTATACACATGTGTTTGCATTCTATGAATTACATCCCCTGCCTTTAATGTAGCACCCTCATATAAAACTTTGTTCTTACCTTGCCAGACCAAATAAACTGCAGCAGCAATGCTGATCTTAGTCGTCTTATTTTTGTTACTTTTCTTCTTTGATCTCCTTTGACCCCAAACCAAGATTCTGGGAAGACAATCTAAAGTAGTAGGCAGCTTCAACCAATGCACCAGAAACCTCCAAATATCTCTAAGAACATGACATCTGAAGAAGATGTGCCGAACAATTTCTGGTGAATTGCAAAAAAAGCATGTGATGTCTGCAAAAAAAGGCATGTTGTCCTTTGTGCTCAACTTGTTATTATCCGCAAGCCATAGAATAAACCCGTGTTTAGGAGTGATGGCTGGATACCAAACAATTGTTTTCCAAGGAACCACCGCACCCTTGGTTCTAAAATGTTGATAAGCCGCACTAGGAACCATCCTTCCATTATGCACCCAAGAGTCCATTAACAATTGAGAATCAGAGATACTTCCAGTATTAGAAATGAGAGTGTCTCTAATATCCAACAGTGCTTTCAGCAGAGGCGAGAAATATTGCATCTTGCATTTGGTCCATAAGCTGGAATGCATCTTGTACGTACAATTAATCCATTTCACCCATAGTAGATCTTTTCATAAATGGATATCCCACAAGTTCTTCACAAGGAAAGCCTTGTTCCAGGCCCTGAGCGGCACAACTCCAGGCCCCCCTCCTCCTTTGGAAGACAAACTTGTTTCCACGAGACCAAGGTATTGAGATAATATTATACGGTAGTTGGGATTTAGCTTTGTAGATAGAAGTTGTTGTATGTTTTGTTACCTTATAGATAGGGTTTGGTTAATATCCCATAGGATAAGGATTGTACTTTGAGTAGGACTATACATAAGAGTTGTAGCTGTAAATTTCTTGTACGGTTGACCTATACATTTTTGATATCAATTATACATTTCTTCATGGTATCAGAGAAAACACACTAGTCGCCGGTTTTGTTCGTCGTTGGTCGTCGATTATCTGTTGCCTTTTGTCCAGCACCGATTATCCATCGATTCCATTCATCGACCTTGCTGTCGATTATCATTCTTTCTTTACTATTCCTTTTGAATTTGTTTTCTCCTGCTTCGTTCCAATTTGTGTCCATGGCCGAAGCTACTCTTAGTACTACCGATCCAAAATCTGCTTATTATTTGCATCCTTCTGATCATCCTGGACTATTTTTTGTCACTCAACCATTAGGTGAAAATGGTGAAAACTACTTTGTTTGGCGCAAAACTTTTGTCAATGCTCTGCGTTCTAAGAACAAAGCAGGGTTTGTTGACGGGACAGTCCCTCGTCCCGATGTCACTTCTGAAAATTTTCCTGTGTGGCAGCAATGTAATGCTCTAGTTTTGGCATGGCTGTCCAATGCATTAGTCAAAGAGCTCCAAGGAACTGCCGCTCATGCAGACTCAGCACGTGATGTGTGGGTGGATTTGGAAGAACGTTTCACGCAAGGAATTGATGCGCGTGTCTATGAACTGCGTCGAGCCATTGCTTCTCTTAGGCAGGAGAGGAGTCCTGTTTCTGTTTATTATGGGCGTCTCAAAATTCTTTGGGGCGAGTTGCAGTCTTTTGATGAAATTCCCATATGCAGTTGCGGACTATGCACATGTGGTTTGTCCAAATCAATGGAGAAAGTCCGCGAAAAGGAGATGGTTTTTGATTTTCTAATGGGGCTTGACGAAGTTTTTAATACGGTACGTTCGCACATTTTGAGTATTGATCCTTTACCGTCACTTGGTCGTGTGTATGCAATTGTTGCACAGGAGGAAAAGCAACGGGCGGTTGCTCACACTTGCTTGCCCCAATTTGAAGCCGCTGCCTTAGCTTCATGGCAGCAGCCTGCTTCTTTTGATGGCCGATCCACACGGTTGAAAGGAAAGGGGGAGCGCCCCCGTTGTAGCCATTGCGGAAAGGTCGGTCACTTGCGTGAGACATGTTATGATCTCATTGGGTATCCCTCCGACTGGTCAACGAATCGCAATCGCCGGAGTCGACAAACCACTGGCCGCTCCGGACCAGTTGATGCACAAAAAGGGCTGGCCGTTCAAGTGCAGGCCAATGCAGCACCTTCGGCTGCACTTTCGGCTGCACCTTCGGATGTTGCATCATCACCACCGATTTTCGCCGGGCTTACTCTTGCGCAACAACAGCAGTTAGCGCAATTTGTCGAGCATCTGAATGGAGGTAACTTTGGCTCGACTGTCTCAATTCCAGGCAAACATGACTCGGGTATGGTGCCATTTGTTTCTAAATTATCGTCGCATTGGCTTTTTGATAGTGGTGCCAATGCACATATTGTCAATGATCTCTCTTTGTTTACTACTGTTGTTCGTGATAAAGTGGCAGCGACTGTGCAAATTCCAGATGGTGCTCATGTGCCAGTTCGAGTCATTGGCACTGTCCGACTCACAGATTCTTTGGTCCTACATGATGTTTTAGGGGTTCCGGAATTTGCATTTAATTTGATTTCTGTTAGTCGGCTGGTCCAGGATTTGAAATGTGCATTGACTTTTGGTCCGGATTTTTGTGTGCTGCAGGAGATGCCGTCGAGGAAGCTGATTAGAGTGGGTAAGCAGCATGGTGGTCTCTACAGCCTAGTTCCTATTTCACCCGGTTTTGTTCTTGCCGCAATAAAGAGTGATGAGTCTGTTTGGCATCGTCGCATGGGTCATCTTCCTCTCTCGAAATTTCGTTTTCTTCCTTCTGTTTTTGTTTCAAATAAAGACATTATTTGTGATGCTTGTAGTCGTGCAAAACAAACACGTTTACCTTTTCCTGTCAGCCGCAGTGTCACTTTACACTGTTTTGATCTGGTTCACTGTGACATTTGGGGTCCTTATAAAACGCCTAGTTTGTCAGGTGCTCACTATTTTTTGACCATTGTTGATGATTACAGTCGTAGCACTTGGGTATATTTGATGGGGTCCAAATCTGAAACTAGTCGTTATTTGTTTCATTTTTTAATTAGGTGCGCACGCAATTTGGACGGACTGTTAAACGTGTTCGTAGTGACAATGGTTCTGAGTTTACTAGTACTACTGTCCTTGCTTATTATGCTACTCATGGAATAGATGCACAAACCACTTGTGTTTACTCTCCGCAACAAAATGGGGTAGTAGAGCGTAAGCATCGTCATTTGTTAGAAGTTGCTCGTGCCATTCGTTTTCATGCTAGCTTACCTATCAAATTCTGGGAGGAATGCATTCTTACTGCTGTTTATCTTATTAATCGCATGCCCACTGCCGTTCTTAAAAACAAAACTCCGTATGAAATTTTGATGGGTCAAACACCTAGCTATGCTCATCTTCGAGTGTTTGGTTGTCTTTGTTATGGTTATACTTATCATGGTCCCCGTGACAAATTTGCTCCGCGCTCAGCACCCGGTCTTTTCCTTGGATATCCGCACTCCCAAAAGGGATATAAAATATTTGATCTCACTAGTCACAAACTTTATGTTAGTAGAGATGTGTCTTTTCATGAGAATATTTTTCCTTTTGCGGGAGGCTTTCTTAATTCTTCAAAGGATATTTCTTCGGTTCCTTCTACTGATCTTCGCTGGGATTGGGATGCAATTGCTGAACCTCCTCTTTCCAGCCAGCAAATAACCCCACCTGCTGCAGCCGATATTTCACCAGAATCGGCTGCAGCTCCTTCGCATACTTTGGTTAATGTTGCACCGCCCATTTCGTCTGCTTCCTCTTCTCAGCCGTCCGAATTACCTCCTTCTCAGCGCAGTCAATGGCAGCGTCAACTGCCGCGTCGACTTGCGGATTTTGAGGTTGCTTTGCCATCATCGCTTGCTTCACCGGCTGCTTCACTCACTCCCACGGTCAACTCTACGGTATTTCCTTTGTCCCGCTATCTTTCATATGCTCGGTTGTCCACTTCTTATCATTGTTTTGTGGCGGCCATCACCACGGGTGATGAGCCGGTTTCATTTCGTCAGGCTGTCAAACATGCACATTGGCGTGAAGCCATGCAGCGTGAAATCTCGGCTCTTGAAGCTAATCATACGTGGTCCGTGGTTCCGCTACCCCCTGGCAAACGCACCATTGATTCCAAATGGGTCTACAAAATTAAGTATAATCCTGACGGTACTGTTGAACGATATAAGGCTCGTTTGGTTGCTCGTGGGTATACTCAAGTCGAGGGCGTTGATTTTCACGAGACCTTTGCACCTGTGGCTAAATTGGTCACGGTTCGTTGTTTATTGGCTATTGCTGTCGTGCGTCGTTGGCATGTTCATCAGTTAGATGTTAACAATGCATTTTTACATGGTGATCTCACGGAGGATGTATACATGCGTATTCCACCAGGTTTTGCTCGTCAGGGGGAGCATACTGTTTTCAAATTACGTAAGTCTTTGTATGGTCTACGTCAAGCGTCTCGCAATTGGTATGCTAAGTTTACTACTTCCCTCATTGATCTTGGGTATACTCAGTCTCATGCTGATCCCTCTTTATTCATTTTATCCACCCAGTCCTCGTTTGTGGCGGTATTGATTTATGTTGATGATGTTATAGTTGCTGGTAATGATATCACTCGCATCACGGCCCTCAAGGACTATCTTGATCATAAGTTCAAGATTAAGAATTTGGGACCCTTAAAATATTTTCTTGGCATCGAGGTTGCACGTTCTTCTCGTGGCATGGTTTTAAATCAACGCAAGTATGTGCTAGATATTCTAGTTGAGTGTGGTTTACTTGGCTGTCGTCCTGCTAGCACACCTATGTATCAGAAAGTTCGGTTCTCTGAGTCAGATCCCCTATTAGATGATCCCGCGTTTTATCGTCGTATTGTTGGTCGTTTGCTTTATCTTACTGTTACTCGTCCTGATATTTGCTTTGCTGTGAACACTCTTAGTCAGTTTATGCATACCCCTCGCAAATGCCATCTTGATGCGGTTTTTCACTTATTGCGCTATCTTAAGCAAGCGCCCGGTCAGGGTCTGTTTTTGCCTGCTACTGCTTCTTTGAATCTTATAGCCTACTGTGATGCTGATTGGGCTGGATGTCCTGTCACGCGTCGTTCGACCACAGGGTACATGGTTTTTCTTGGGTCTGCCCTCATTTCTTGGCGATCTAAAAAGCAGCCGGTTGTTTCTCGTTCGTCTGCAGAATCTGAGTATCGTGCTATGGCTTCTGCTACAAGCGAGCTCGTTTGGCTGCGCACTTTGTTACACGATCTTGGTGTTCACATTTCTAGTCCTATTCCTTTACATTGTGATAATCAAGCTGCTTTACACATTGTTGCTAATCCTGTGTTTCACGAGCGCACAAAGCATATTGAAATTGATTGTCATTTTGTTCGTCAACATTACACTGCTGGCTTGATTTCACCACGCAAGGTTCCCGGGAATCAACAATTGGCCGATGGTCTCACAAAGCCTCTTGGTCCTGATCATTTTCGGCACTTCTTAACCAAGTTGGGCATTCTTGACATTCATGCGCCAACTTGAGGGGGAGTATTGAGATAATATTATACGGTAGTTGGGATTTAGCTTTGTAGATAGAAGTTGTTGTATGTTTTGTTACCTTATAGATAGGGTTTGGTTAATATCCCATAGGATAAGGATTGTACTTTGAGTAGGACTATACATAAGAGTTGTAGCTGTAAATTTCTTGTACGGTTGACCTATACATTTTTGATATCAATTATACATTTCTTCACAAGGCCCTCTTATTGCCAGTATTGTTACTGCCCCATAGGAAATGGAGGCAAACTCTGTAACTTGATCCAAAACTGTTGATGGGACTAAAAGTGCACTGAGCCAGAAACAGAGAAGGCCTTGTAGTACTGACTTTATTAGGAGTAACCTGCCAGCATAGGTGAGATTGGACTTCTTCCATTGATTTACCAACTGGAGCAGTTTACTCAGAAAGGTGAATAGTGAGTCTGCCGCAATTTGTGACCCGCCACTGGGATGCCAAGATATCTAAATGGCATAGAGCCCAAACTGAATGATGTACTTAATGGGCTAGTTCCAGCTAGGTATAGCTTGGACTTAGCCTGATTGAGCATCAGTCCAGATCTGCTGCTAAACTCAAATAGTTTCTGTAGTAGCAAATTTGCTGAAATGCAGTCTCCCCTACAGAAAAGCATTAAATCATCGGCAAAACTGAGATGTGTGAGTTTAAGCTCACTGCATTAAGGATGATAATTAAAATCTTGATTTGACTGTAACTGGTTCAAAGACCTGGATAGGTACTCAATCCCAATGACAAACAGGAATGGAGAAAGAGGACATCCTTGTCTAAGTCATTTTTTCCCTGGGAAATATCCAGCAGGAGAACCATTGATAGAGATGAAGAATGAAATAGTGGTTATACACTGCATGATCCATTTAATGAAGACTGCTGGAAATTTAAGACCAATCAAAACCTTCTCAATTTGTGAATATCAATCTGAAACATGCATCTAGGCGTGGATGAAGACTTGTCATAGTCCTTTAACAGCTCTTGTACTACGAATATGTTGTGCATCATGGACCTTCCTTTTAGAAACCCAGCTGGAGATGAGTCCATGAATTCATGCATTACTGACGCTAGCCTCTTTGCCAAGGTCTTGAAAATGACCTTATAAATGACATTGCAACAAGATATTGGCCTATAATCTTGAACACTGGTAACATCTGAGGTTTTGGGAATCAAAGCAATAAGTGAATGATTCATCTGCTTTAGTATTTTTCCATTTTTGAAGAATTCATGCACAGCCTTAAGGACATCAGTTCCAACAATGTCCCACGAATTGGTAAAGAAAAAGGATGAGTAGCCATCAGGCCCTGGAGCCTTATCCTTTGGAAGGGAGAATAGTTAATCCTTGATGTCCTTATCTAGTACTGGAGTCACCAAGAGTTCAACACTTTCAGATGATAAGGAGGGCCCATTCTCAATGACAGAATCCAAGATGGGTAAGAATTGTCCCGCTGTCCCAGGAAGAGAGGAGTAGAAGGAGATGAAGTGGTCCTTTACCTGGTCCATGGACGTGGTGAGGGAACCATCATAGAGCTGAATGAAAGTTATGTTCCTTTTTGCAACACTCCCTTTGATCATAGCATGATAGAATTTTGAATTTCTATCGAATAGATTGAGAAAAGCTCTTTTGCCCATTTGAGAGAAGAAAAGTCTTTCATCATTTAGAAGAGAAAAAGTAACCTTCTTCTGATGTGCAATTCTTAACTCAGTATCAGCATCAGAATTAAGCATATTGCCTTAATCCTGTATTGTGTATAAGTCCTCCATAGCTCTTTCAACCATAGATGAAATGTGTGAAAAGGCCTTCCTGTTAAGTTCCTTGAGAGGTTGTTTAAGCCTCTTTAATTTCCTGCATAGAGTGAACATTTCAGTTTCCTGCACCACTTCTCTCCAAGAGTTGAAGACTGTGATATTGAAATCTTTATGTTCACACCACATATGAAAGAACTTAAACGAATAAGCTCTTTGCACCAATGGTAATAATTGTAGTACACAGTGTGAGTGGTCAGAAAAACACCCAGAGTTCAGAAAAGAAGCATTTGCATTTGGGTAGTTCTCTAGAAAGTGTGCATTTACCATGATCCTATCTAACCTGGATTTGGTTGTGCCAGCACTCCAGGTGAACATACAACCTGAGTAGTCAAGCTCCATTAGGTCACAATTCATGAAACAATTCAACTTATCCTGTAGTTGATAATTTGTTACCAAACCACCACCAACTCGTTCCTCATCACTTAAAATGCAGTTAAAATCTCCAAGTACTGCCCATGATGAATTGATCTCTAGACTTTGTGCCTCTAGTTCACTCCACAATGTCTTCATGTCTACAACTAAGTTGTAGACATACATAAATGAAATATGCAACAATCTTGAAGAAACAAGGCGTTTGGCTTGACAAAATATTGTTTGAGCTGAGGTAGAGATAATATTAAGTGAAACAAAAGAAGGATCCCAGAGCAATATGATCCTTTTTCCAAGATGATGTTTGAAATTCTCAGCATGTTAACAGCCCTTGAACAAAAAATAGAAGCTGACAAAGCATCTTGGGATTAAATTTGGTTTCTAAAATAGTGCAGTTTGTATTTTTTTACAAAATGTACTAAGCCCCTTTGCTTAATGGGCTTATTGCAGCCCCTTATATTCCAACAGCTAATAATCATTGAAGGAAAGGAGAGCCAGAATACCCAACAGGGCAGTCCCTTTCCTGCTTCCTTCGATCAAGATCCACTTTCTTTTGTTGACTGGCTTGCTTCTTGGAGATAACCTTAGTGAACTCTTTATCCACCTTTAGTTTCTTGAGTCTGTGTACATGGAACTATTCATACACAAGGGAAGGACGTTGATTTACATAGGCCTTTCCTGCTGGAAGGGGTGGGTCGAAGGCAATTAAGTATGAATCCTGATTGTCCTGCTCCACATCAGGCCAATTTGCAGTTGGTACTATGTCAACCTTTTTGGGATAGACTCCTGAGGTGCCTTGTTCTTCTGTAAACCATCCAGAGTGGACTGCTTCTATGTAGGCTCTGGGATTAAGTCTGATGGGGAAGAGATAACAATGGTAGGGCTTTTCTGCATTCCAGAATTCTTTGTTTGTGCGTTTTATCTCTTGTGGTTTCCATCCTTAGCTGGATTATTCGTTCTTGATGGCCCGGCATCATTATCTGATTTCTTGTTTAAGTGCACTGTTGTATCATGATCAATTTGTTTGCATGCATCACAAAAAAGAGGCAATCTTTCATATTCCACTTTCTGCTTAAGGATCTTTCCATTCGATAGATGAATATCCAAGGAATGAAGCAGGGGTTTCTCAAGATCCACCTCCACCATAGCTCTGGCGTAGCTCCAAATTTCTTTTATAGTGGTAAGCAGGTCTGCATAAGGGGTTTTCCAAACTGGTGACATATTTTGGACAGAAACTGTAAACTTAACCTAAATTGGAACATTGGTCATTTCTTCCAGGCCAAAATCAAATAGAAGAGGCATCTTCTTGAGGATAAGAATCCTTCCATAAATGAAGTAAGGACCTGAGGGAAGAACGTGTTCCAAGTTTGAGGAAGAATGAAACTTGAAGATGACCCATCTTGTGGGATGAAATTCAATCCTATGCTTGACTCTCCATGCCTTTGTGAGTAAGAAAACCACTTGTTTACCAGGAAATCGTCCTGTAAAACATCCGATGAGGCATGTTTGAAGATCTTCATCCAGCTCAAGATCATCAATGTTTAGATGCACCTGACCAGATCTTGCATCTTCTTGTTCTTTCAACTTCATGCATGATGCATCCTTCCTGTTGTTTTGAAAGAGCGAATTCCAAGTCTTGAAAAGTGGAGCATCCTTGGTTTGCATGAGAATGCTGGGGTGCTGAGATGTATGACGCATAGAAGGTAAATTTTCTTTTGCAGAATCAGAAGGACCTAAAGGAGGAGAGGGACTTGACTGCTGGTTAATGATCGGATCTGTTTTTGTACACAACAGATTGGATCGAGGTGGTTCAGTTGGCACATCAAGACAGCTCTTATTCATTTCTCTCTCCAGGGAGGCAATAGAAACATTATGTATAGTCACAATCGAGTTTGCTGTAATCCCAACCACCGGATTCAAACATGCAACCAATTCATCCGCTGTGCTTTCATCCATAGATTTATCCTGCACCTTCATCAAGGCACCATCTTGCACCTTTGCCGGATTCTCATCAATCACATTTCAATCAAGACATGTATCAGCACCATCAAGCAAATGAGCACCTTTACTACAATCAGCACATGTACCCCCTACTGCGGAGACTGGTAGGACAACTTGAAGGTAGTGGATACCACATGCATGTCCAGATTCAGCTTCATTTTCTGACTCTCCATGCAAAGAGAAGGTTTCACCTTGAGATTCCTCAACTGATTCAACTAACATGGCCTTCTTGGACGAGTTGACAGCAGCATCGCCTTTCAAGCAACCTTCCTTGAACGATTTGCTTTCTTCTTTGAAAGCAGTTTACCTCTACCCATCAGGAAGAGCCCCTTTGTTGGAAAGGAAGGAAGAATAATGTAGTTCTACTGTAGAGATAATGAGATGTATATTTAATGTCGAATCGAAATGAAAAGTGAAGTGTTTGACTCAAGTGTTCGAGATCTGCTTTAGAGAAACAGAACACTTAGAAAATGGATGCCCTTCTCTTAGAGAGAAGGGAGAGAGATTCTCTTTCTAGGACACATTTTCTTATTCTGTTTAAGTAGAACTATGTCATTTTCTTTGGGGTTTGAGGATTGTTGTGGAGATGATCTAATGCATTAAAAATAAAATAGTTGATGCAATCGTTAAACACAGTTGCTTTATAATTAATTTGCATTGAACGAAAGAAACAGTAAACTAATCTCAATTGAACAATGATACCAAGAGTTTTGTCCTAGGTATTTTTTTTCAAAGGAGGAACTTGTATTAATCAACAATGTGCAAACTTTATAAGGCTACAATGCTGTACATCAAAATCCTCATCTACGTCGCTATGGCTATTTTTTGCCATTACATATTCCTGCTTCCGGGCTCTCCACATAATCTCTCGATACACATGCAGTGTCGACGGTGGTCTGTCGATGTTCTCGTGTGACACCTGGTTTCTCCAGTACAAAATGATAAGTAGTGCTGCTCTAAATGCATATCGCCACTTGACATCATTTTCGTTGTTTGGTCCTTTAGCTTCGAGGTTAAAAGTAACCCAACCTTTCTTTCGAGGTCCGCCAAAACTCTCTATGAGGCGAATGTTGCCCCATTCGTTGCCATATCCCTTTCACCCAACCGTAGTCGCGCAAAGTATGTAATGTATCATCATAGAAATGTCCATAATATACGCAGCAACAATCCAAGCTGATATGGAGATGGATGTGCAACAAGAACATGGGAAGGTTCTCTCTACATACCTACTAGAGAAAGAAATTCAAGCGAATAGGGCCTCTCATGCTCCACACATCTTGCCTCCACTGATTTGTTTGGGGTGAGGATTGAGAGATCAAGAAGTGATATGCACTCGCAACACTAAACTTCCCTGAAGTCGTAAGTGACCACTGAATAATGCCCCCAACCGTGTCAGTGAGGTGATCCGGAATTCGGCAGCATGTATTCAATAACAGCACTACTGGCCAAATATGCCTCCATAGAGTAGAAACATTCTGTCGCATGTTGGGACTAAGGAACTCTCCATATTTACCTTGCAATACTTGCACCCAAAGTGTAGCGACCAGTCCTGAGCCTTAGTATTCGAAACGACTCACCCGCCGTATTTTACTAAAGAAAATACTAGGCGTCGATACGATCAAGTACACATCAGCAAATTAATGCAAATCGAAGTCAGCGGAAGTCATAAAAATTATTACCTTGAAGTAAATAATCATTCATAAATTTCAAAGTCTCAAAAACCAATATACTACTAAGCCAAAATACGAAAACGAAATACTAAGTCTGAATCAAATCAATAAAATAAGGTCTCAACTAGAACCATCGAAATCTCTTCATCTAGCCTCAAGCAACAATAGCCCCACTCCTGGTCATCCTCAACATAGACCAACTCATAATCTTAGGGATCTGCAAAAAAATGAGGGAGTGTAGTATGAGCGATATGTCGCTCAGCAAGTAACCTAACTATAATTACCATGTGATCAAACAGGGAGAAGCAAGTGCAATAAAGTAAATAAATAACAGCACAGAAAATAACATGCTTCTCTTTGCAAGTAAGATTTTACCTTCTTACCCCTATAGCAATCAAGCAACAAAGTCACATGCAACTAAAGTCAGAATCAAGCAAGTGTTAGTACAACCAAAAGCGATGATGCAATTTTCAAATTGATGCGATGCGATGTAACAAATTCCAAGTTCGGTTAAAAATGATTCGATGTTTGATGAGATCCGATTCGATCATTCATTACGATGTTCGATAACGATTTCAAATTTGATTTCGATGCATTGGCCATTCAGCTTGCCTTACAAGTGACTTATATCACAAGACTTATGAATTGGCCCCCAATGGTCGATGTGTCCAGGCGGCCTATTGATAACAGTCATACGTGCATGGACGGTCCAATTGGCAGTCATATATGTCTGAGCGGCCTATAGATAATAGTCATATGTGCTTAGATGGTCCGTTTGTTCGGAAGCAATCCAGCTTAACAATATATTTTTGAAATATTTTTTCAACAATCCATATCGATCAAGTCAAGTACACATTATCCGATAACAATTACGATCACATGATTATTAATCTTTCGATATTCGATATCCTAATAACCCCCGTTCACGTGTACGTATATACATATACATGCCTATGCCCATATACACATATTGAAATACACGTACCTTCCTCGGCCTACTTTTTTTCCTACCCACTACCCAACTCACCTTAGAATAGAATCAATGCTTTTGTATGAAAACTCCTCAATTACTTTGATATGGTACTTAAAAATACATAGGTGTTTTATTTGCTTTTAACATGGTTACTTTCTTTGTAACTTCATGGCTCAGTTCTTTAAATCTTTTTCGTTTTAGGTCAATAAGCAAATACATGACCTAGAATCCTGGTTATGTTGGAAATTCAGATAAAATACGGATACCAAACCGAAAGAAATAAAAGCAAAAGGAGAAAAGAATAGCAAAGATGTAATAAATCTTACACCGTCTGTAAAAGCAATTTCGAATCCAACAGTGACCAATGTAGACTATGTGACAAATGATTCCCGGAATATATGTAGCGTCCTGCCCGAAATTAGGGTTCCAGCTTGGTGCACCCACCGTACTCTATTCCAATGAGTACAAGGCGTCGATACTATACATGTACATGACGACATGTATAATGAATCGATAAGCAGAAGCAACATAATATAAACAAATCATAACCGACATGCAATGTACTATATCATAATCTGTAATAGTCATAAGATACCGAATACTTAAATCTTCTGAAATAAGTCATAAACCAAGACCTAACACCTTTGAAGCAAATCTCTCGGCAGGTTTCGTCATTATCAATGGTCTATCTAGCTTGTCTTCAACAAGCCTGTATAGTGATACCTGTTATCTGGAAACTGATAAATGAGGCAAGTATGAGCGATAGCCACCAACTTTTAATCGCTCAGCAAATAGTCTTACTAGATACTACATGTGGATCATACATGTGAAGACGGGATGACAAATCATAATAATCATAAATTTTTAATATAATAAGCATGTCTCCTTTTTAACAAGTAAAGTATCATATCATATCTGTAAACTGTTGTAAACTGAAAGCAGGTAAATAAGGAAGATTTCAAAGCATACATAGCATAACAGCATCTCATTTTGCTTAATCCGTAACATCATACTATATCCATACTTAACATCTAATCCATAATTTATACTATACTCTCATATCTTGTACTACATTCTCATGCTTAACACTACATTAACATAACATATCAACATCTCATTGTACCTGATTTATGACATCATATCATGTCCATACTCGGCTCCTAGCTCATAACTCATACTAAAATCAATGATATCGTAACTTAAGGATCTTCTGAAGGTAACATATAGTAGCATGGTCATGACGTGATGCATAAAACATGGCTTTTCATAACATGATTGTTCATAACATGACTTTTCATAGACATGACATGATTTTCATAACTTGCATAACGTGATATTTTCATAACATGAAGACATAACATTTTCATCATTGGCTATAGCACTTTTCATAAGAATAATAACACATGACATACCGATCGATTCTCCATATAGTACATGTACGACATAAAACATCATAAACATATGTACATGTACTAACGGTGACGCGCTATGATGGAGATCCCATGTTATGCTCGGCCATATACGTAATCATATGCCCCTAGCATCTACCACTCCGGTATTAATGTCACGCCGGCGAACATAACATAGTCATAATCATGAACATAACATAACATATCGTGTGTCGATGAAATCGATCGTTTCGCGTTTATTATTCACATGCATATGAACTTTTAAAACATGCGATGCAAAAACATAGCTTTTCAAACTCTGATTTCATGCAACGTGAGACTCGGTCATATGAGGGTACCTAAGGCATCCTACATCCTGTAACATCATCTTTTACTTATTTTCATTCTACGTATCATAACTTAAAGAAAATACCCTTTCTACCCCCTAAAGAGTACTATTCGGCCAACATGTCCAAAACAATCTTCCTTTTGTATCTTCGCCCGACAATACTTTCGTAACACCTATCCCATACATGTATTTCATAATTCATAACTTAAATGGCTAAAGCACTTAAATCTTAATTACCATAGCATATCGTCTAGAATTTCATAACTTACATCTTATCATAACACATACATAATAGTATACATAACATGTAGTAAGGTCATATATACACATCATGAATTGCATTGTAGCCGTATATCTATATATGTACATATTGCCTATATATATTTTATACCTTTTATGATATGTTACATAGAATACATACTTAGCCTACTGTCGTAACTTGACATATACATTATACAAGTGTGTGTACATAAAATATTTTCAAGTCATTTTGACTTTATAGGTTGAAAGACCGAAATGCATATACTTATACGTATACGCCAATTATGACATATTGAATTTCGTACAAAACATACTCATTCTTACATCTTAATATCTTATACATATATATGTACGTATACAATATAAATTAATCCCTTTAACACAAAAAGGCCCCATGGCCGACATATTTGAAGTATGTTTACATATATATAATCATTTATATTTTTCATCTACAACTACTTTACATTCTTCGCTTTCATCAATTACCATATATCACTTACTTAGTTTTTGTTTATCTTACTACAACATATCATGTATATGTTTTAGTAATTACACACCAATTTAAAATTACATATTGTAATTGTTGTTTAGTGCATATACTAATATGTTAGATTAATATTCAACGAATATTACTTTATCAACAATAACTAATGAATACAGTTAGCACAACATTCTTTGCAACGAATAGTCACACACATATCTATACTACCATACATAATAATATACAGTGAGTATCATTTGCATTTGATTTACATCTAGTACAACAAACAATATGTTAATGAATTATCAGTTAAATCGTTAACTTTTGCGCACTTATTTTACAATATTTAATTAACCCGTTTCACCCTTAAAACCGTATATACATACTTGTATATGTACGAAGTTTATACATTAAGCATATATGCATATATAATACATACTAAATGCATTTTATCACCAAAAGCTTAGTATGGCCGAAGATGTTAGTATATGAATACAACATGTATATTACCTAAAAACATGTATTTTCATATTCTTGTAAAGAATCTTGAACATACTTCATGATGATCCAACTTTAATATAAACATATATACTTAGGCTTTGAAAATCCATGTAGGATCTAGGAAGAATACTTGCCTTGATTCACTTTCTTACTCTTAAATGGAGGTTTCTACACTTGATTGTAAAGAAGATATCTTCTCCCTCTTCTTTGAAGCCACATTTTAACAAGAAAATAATAGTGTTAGTATGTAACTTAAGAAGATAGAGAATTAAGAAACTTAGATCCATAGAGTTTCTTACCTTGTTTCTATTGATTCAAAGTCCTATAATCCTCTTGAATACACTTGAATGATTAAGAGCTTATGAAGTTTGATTTGGTTGATGTTGGTGTAAAGAAAAGAGGAGAAGAAACTCCTTTGTTATTGAAGATAAATCTCGGTCAAGAATAGGATGAAGGAGTTGGAGACTTTGTTTGTTTGGAGGAGAGAAAAGAGAGTGTTTTGTGTAGTGTAAGAAGTGGAAGATGTATGAGGTGAAGAAGAAAGAGGCTTTTCTTCCTTCTTGCTCTCGGTTGTAAAATGAAAGAGAGAGGAAGGTTGTGTAGAATGATGAGGGTTTGGGAATATGGGGTGTGGGGCAGTGATGAAATGAAAAATAATTGTAGTAAAGGAGTGAGGTTGTAGTTGGGTGGGGGAAAGAATAAAGTAACGAAAATTTGGGGGTGGGGGAAAGGGAAGTAGCCGAAAATAGGAGTGTGGGGAGGATAAAAATAATATTTTTTTAAAAAAAATAAGAGATGGAAAGGAAATATAAAGAATGTATGGTATTTTTTGAAAGTAGGGTATTAGCATGTGAATGGAATAAAAATAAGGAGTTGTACGTCTTTAGGTGAAGGGGGGGGGGGGGTCATAGGTGGGGAGGTGGAGAAGAGTTATTTTTTTTATAGCCATGCAAGAAAACTAGAAGAAAAGGTGATAATAGTGTGTATTGTAATTACCGTATCGGGTTTTTTTTATTTAATTTAGTGTATATCTATCGACTTGGGTTACTATCGTTTAAGTTATCTAAATGTATCGTATATCCTAAACATTCGTTATCTAGTCTTGTTATATCCGTTAACTTATCTTCCGGTTATTTTTCTGAACGTTTCTAACCCCGATATTTAATGTCGATGTCTTTATTAATTCTAAATAGAAATTTAAATTCTACCGAATTTATTTAATGATTTATTATTATTTTTTTCATCATCGTATTAGCATTCTATTTTCCATCATTTTATTTCATTTTCCACTAGCCCGAAATTGCGGGTCGTAACAATATAATTGTTATTTCTTTTATTTGCCCCATAAGAAGAAGATTGAACTTGTCTATTTGAAGTGTTTAATACTAGAGGAAGACTAAAAGACAAGAAAGAAAGTATACATGTTTTCAAAAAAGACTCAAAAAGGTTTTTCAAGTATCATTTCAAAGTATATCAAAAATCATTTCAAAAGTATATCTCCAAACCCTTTTGATCTTAGTATTTATAGGCTTCAATTCATATCAAAGAAGTTAATTTGACACATCTTCATAGAATTTAACTTCTAAAAGTTAATTTTAATCGTTCAAGATTCAAAGGAGGTGTCCCAAGTTACCAAAATTGCATCATTTTGTCAAAAGACAACAGTAAAATTATGTTGTCTAAACTGACTGAACATTCGGTCAATTTAGCCGAACATTGGATTCAAAATTTTTGAACGTTGCGACTCAGAAATCTTCACTAAACTCTAGACCAAATGTTTGATAAATGATTTAGCCGAACATTTGATGAAGCATTCAGTAACAAGACAAAAACATCAGAATTAGACCGAACTCAGATACCGCAGTCAAAGTTCTTGACCGAATGTTCGGTCTCACTCACAAAACATTCGGTCAACTCCAAATTCTGATAATTCAGAGTATTGTCTCACCCATATAATTCATGTTTCACTTAATTCTCTAATCGAATTTCTTACATGTTTTTATATAAATTTAGAGCATTTTGATATCATTTTTCCAACAATCCTCCATATAATCTAACATTTATATAAGAAAACCATGAATATTTATAAATTAACCTCTCTAGTATTAAACAAAGACAATAACACATAATGGATACTATGACTTGCGTATTGTATCGCCACTAGTCAGATGGATTTACATAAATGGCAATAAGATGGCATATATGTCTTGAATCATATTTCACTACTGTTTATATGAACAACCAAAATATATGTCATTGTATACCTCATATAAGTTCGTCTTTTGGTGCGAATTCGGCATGCTCCCAGTCCCAGGTTTTCATAAGCACTCTAATGGTTTATTCCAAATTGGTACAGTTCGCGTACCACCTCCACACTTATATAGGTGTAATTCATCAAGTGCGCACTGCTCACACTAACATAAACATGACTATGAATTTTATTAACAAATTCTTAAAATCTCATATTTAACACTTGCAGCAAACGCCATATTACATCAGCACCATAAGAAGGGACAAGTTTCATTGAGCTAGTATAATTCTTTTATGACTTCTATTTATCATATTGAACCTCATTCGTAGAATCTCTACTATAGGTTGGGTTGCCATCATAGAAAGCTCACATCAAATGGAATAATCTCATCTCCATCGATGTCACAAGAGTAACTTACACTTCGTTTTTATCGAGCCACTTTCATAGGCTTTACATTGTCTATGATTCACCCCAAAAGAAATTTTACTAGGGCACTCTTATAGATCTTACATTGTGTATGATTTACCTCTAAATAAGCTCATGAACATTCACATCGTTGTATCAATCATTAAGTGCTAGCATCTTCACAAATTGTTGACTTCGGTGATTTCTGTCAACGAATTACCTAACAAAACATCTTATTAGCCCACAACGACTAACTATAAACAAACAGGAAAACATTTTATTTTGTTGTTATCAACAAAACCATCAAACTCAAATACAACATATGCAAGTTATTCAGATGTTCAACTTCACATGTAAGAAATAATTTTTACTTTCATACAAGCATGAAAGACTAAATCCCACGGTTTTTCATAATTTCAAGTGAAGATTGATCAAAAACCTTCATTTTTTGTACTAAATCCAACATTCATTAAATGAATAAGACCAACTTTACAACTTGATATTAGCCATCATGTAATTAACAACAAATTCAACTCAAAAAAGCTTTCAGATATGGACATAGACTTAACTCTCTATGTCACTTTAGGATAAACTCCAACAGCTTACTTATGATTAAAGATTCATAGCAAAACAACATTTTGATATTTCAATCATACCATAGGCTCAACAAAATCATATTTCATTATCAAACTTATACTTAGTTTAGTGCTCATCTTTCGCCAAGTGACTTTCATTATTTGCTATCTATATTTAAACATAAGTACTAAACTTATGTACCCATTTACATGCCACACTAAATGCAGAACTTACAACTTTTAAAACATATTTATCACCATGATGAAATCGACAATAACAATCTTCCTCACTTCCTTATTCATGCTTATGATTCAAAATATATGCTTGTTAATGGAACGACATATGATAATTATTAACTCAACTATTGATTCTAAAATTATGTCCAAATAGATCAAGTGTTATTTAACATAAAGTAGACTTCTTATTCTCGAAATATATTCTATAATAATTATTTCATAAAACTCCTTAACATTTTAGCATAATCATCAATTGTCTAAGACAAAAAATCATCATGCACGCATAAGTACGATCATAAAATAACTAGCCTTAATTATTTCATTTTCAACAAGAATCTCTATCATCAAAAAGACTAAAGCAAACTATCAAATCACTAACTCTTAGATTTTCATTTACCATAAAACGCTTCCAACATTATACACAAGTTACATGCTTCACCTTTGAACATATAGGTAACTTTCTTTTTAACAAGAAATCTCAATTCAAATGACATAGCTATCTTTAAACCTCATAACATGGTTTAAGCATAAAACCTTTGTCAAGACACCAAGACAAATCAAGTCATATATTGAAATACATTTAAATACATGCATAGATTTTTTATAAAATATAGACAAAAATATGTAATACATATTTTTAGTCATTCTAAAGGTAATAGTATTCATCTTCTTTATTCTCTTAATGGTATTAGCATTTCATGATTTTGTCTTCTATAGGACAAGATACATGAATCAATCAAATATAAAAACTAGATGCAAACCTATTAAGAGTTAAATAATTACATACATAGTACAAAACGGACAGTATTCCCTTGTTTGAAAGTGACACGGAAGCCAAATTCTTAAATATAATAAGAACACAATATTGTAGAGAAAAAGAGGTTTTAGTGATTACAAAATACATGATTTAAATAACGTGTACTAAAGAAATGCATGACACGTTTTATGACTTGATACATTTTATGATTTAAAGCTTACGTCTAATGGCAAACATTTGTTGTGTTTGAACTATTTTCAGGTGCCACCATTAATGAACTAAACTAGTTCACTAAGTGAAGTACTTAGTTAAATGAACTAAGTAGTTCATTAACTGGTGATATATTTGAAGAAGGCACAAAGGCAACAAATTGAAGAATGGAAAGTCTTCTCCTCTCCTTTATATACACGCCTTTTAACATATATATATATACATATATATATTCACATTTTTTTAAAAGACACTATACACATATATTCCAACGTACTACCGACACGTTATATATTTTACGAACGTACGTTAACGTCACACCACTATATTTATCTCATATTTATGAGTATATTCAGGTCTTATATCATATGATATAAGTCATTGTGATGACAAAATTATTACGACACGTTACAAGGTTCTAAACCAAAAATTGTCGTATCGGGTGAATACCGAAACTTTACCAATGTGTCACGTACTTGCCATATATAGATGGCCAGCCCCTACACTTCAAAAGTGGCCACACATTTCGTGGTTTACATGGTAAATACAGACATAAAATCATTTTATGTTGGCACACACAAATCACCCCCAATTAAGGCCAAATTGTGGAGATTTCAAATTCAGCATTTTTGTCACATGGGGCGCCACTTACTTCCGCCATTAGAGCTGAATTTTCAAGTTATTCTATGTATATTATGTGTGACATAATATATATAACATGTGCAAAAATTTTGAATTCAATCGAAGAAAAATCGTGTAATCAACAAAAGTCGAAAATTCGGTTTTCTACAAACACGACACATGAAACATTTTTTGAATGACATATAACATGTATCTAGACACTTTTTACATATTCAATACATTCTAAAGTGTTCTAGAAAAATCAATTTAGGGCTGATTGGAACATACTATATGTGTATAATTATTGTGCACTATTTTACAAAGTTTACAAAAATGAAATTCAGCACATGCTCAAGCCACATACATGCCTAGCTCAGCCTTGTTGGAGCATACGTGGAGCTTTGTTGGCATCTTGATTGGCCAAGAATGAATTATAGAAGGTTGGTGACATAAAGAAAGGAGCTACACAAGGTAACATTTCAAACTATGTCACATTTGTAACACATGATGAAAATTTCAGCATGTGTGCATTGAGTTGGCCGAATTTTTGAGATTAATTGTGCCATATTTACTTCTTTGAATTATTTGGATTGATTGGGAGATAAAATGGAAATGTTTTAAAATTGTTATGGAAATAATGTGATGATATTTTTAAATATCACACATGCGGAAAATTTCAGCATGTGTTGGAATGTATGTAGCCGAATTCTTGTCTTGAAATTAAGCACATTTGATTTTTCATTTTCAAAGAAATAATCTATACCAACATGGCAACAATTTGAATGTATTTTGGATAGTGCACATGCTGAAAATTTCAGCATGTGGAATAATCAAGTGGCCGATTTTTAGGTTCTTAATGGTGATGATTTGTCTTGCTATTTATGGCAACATTTTATGGCTAATTGGCACATGTGTTAAGTGATATTTTTCAGATTTATCTAGTCATCAAATGATTACAACTTTCATCCAATCAATGAGTGTCAAGTAAGCAAGGCTATAATGATCATCCAATGAGGAGTTGCCAAGTAAGCAAGGAAATGTCACAATGATGCAAGATATTCTTCCAAGGAATTAAAAGATAATTTTCACGGGAAGAAAAGGAAGGAGGGGGCGGTCAATGTTGATAAAAAGAGAAGAAGGAGAACAAACAAAACACAAGACAAGGCTTACAATTTCCAAGAGCAAAAACGTTGCAACCATCTCTTCTTCTACACTTCTTTCTTTCTTCTCTCGTAAAGCCTATTGTATTCATATTCACATGTCTTGAATAGGCTTCATATATACCACCATATACTCTATATTGTTGTAAAAGATTGATCAAGGTGTGATCAATCTTGCATCCGCTAGGTGGTGGTGTTCGTGATCGTTGTAATCACTTACAAGGTTTGTAAAGGGTTGGAGTTGGTGTGTAACTCCATCAACCCTGTGTGTTAAGGTGTTGTTTATTGTTTTGTGATTAGTTATAACCGAGAAAGGTGTCCTTAAAGACTGGAGTAGGTTGATTTTACCGAACCAGTATAAAATTCCTTGTGCCCTTTACTTTTCAGCACTTACTTCAGTTTTCAGCACAGTGCATCATTTTTACCACGTTCTTAAAAATAGTAAACGAACTTCAAAAATCATGAAACTTTCAGGAAATAAAGCCACACGTCTTAAGGTTCATTTGGCGCAAGTTTCAACCTTTTTTGACAAGTATAAGTCATCCAAACGTCAAAAGTTCTGAGACTAGTGCAGTCTGATTTTCAGGCTTGCAAATGTTGAGACTTTGAACGTATTTGACTAACTTCCCAAAAGCATTTTTCAAAACCGTTTCAATAAAATTAAATACACCTAATAAGGGGTTAGTCAATAAATGTTCAGAGCATTTGGAGTCACAATTTAATTGAAATTAATTTTTCAAATGAGACTACCGTTTCTTGCAGATTTGCGTAATCTGACCACCAACGATTTTTAAAGGGGTTAAAGGTTGAATTTTAATATGACATTTTTAGGAGATACTCAAAACATCTGAGACTACGATCTCTCCAAATTTCAGAATTTTTGAAGACCTATAACCTAGATTTCAAAACGTTTCAAAACAGGTCCTGAAAACAGAAACTGCTTTCAGAAGTTGGGTTTTTGGTCTAAAACAATTTTAAAAACCACATTTTCCGCACCCACTATTCAACCCCCGTCCCCCTTATAGTGGTGCCTTGCAGATCCTACAAGTGATATTAGAGTACAGGAACACTCACAACAAAAGGATCCAACGATCTACGTGAGATGGCAACCATAAACTTCAAAACCGAGCAAGAAGGTATGTCCCGTCAAAGGCATCCTCTCTTTGACGGTGAGTCTTTTATTCAATGGAAGTTAAGAATGAAACTTTTCTTTATGGCTATTGACATTGATCTATTGTCCATTATAGAAGATGGTCCATTTGTTCCGTCAAAATTATCTACTGTAGATGGAGTGACACTAGAGGTTGTTAAGCCTAAACAAGAGTATATTAGTGATGATAAAAAGAGACTGAGTATGAACGCTAGAGCCATGCAATTACTTCTAAATAGGCTAAGTAAAAGTGAATCTAGCTATGTGTCAAATTGTTCTGGTGCTCAAGAAATGTGGAGAATTCTTGAGATGAAACACGAAGGGACTAGTCAAGTAAAAGAGTCCAAAATTAACATGCTTATGTCCACACTTGAGTCATTTAAATTATTGCCAAATGAGCCTATTATTGATATGGATTTACACTTGACTAACATTTACAATTCTCTTGAGTCTCTTGGCAAAGCCTTCTCTATGCAGGAAAAGGTCCAAAAGGTATTACGAAGCCTACCATCCAAATGGGACCCTAAAATGACGACTATAGAGGAGAGCAAAGAAACTAAATCAATTAAAATGGAGGAAGTAATTGGATCACTTAAGGTATATGAGAACAAACTCACTATAAGGAAATCGGAATCATCATCAAAACAAGGTAAGACTATTGCCTTTAAATCAAATGAATACGTCTCTACTTTTTCCGATCACGTAGATGATAGTGATTCTGAATCAGACAACGATGACTTAATTTTATTGGCTAAAGGCTTGAGAAAGTCATTTAAAAAACAAACCTAAGGCTACTTCCACTAAAAGAAACAAAAATAAAACAAGCGACAAGGACGTTAAATGCTACAAATGCGGTAAACTTGGACATCTATCATATGATTGTCCTAATAAGGACAAGCAAACAAACAAATACCCTGACAAGGATCAGACCAAAAATAGACTCGTCTTAGAACCTAAGCAAAGGGGAATAGCTCTCAAGGCCTCCACCTAGAGTGACACATCTAATTCTGAGATTGATACAGAAGAGGAGACTGCACAAGTATACTTTGTATCCAAAGCATCAATCAAGGTATCTTCTGACACTGATTCTGACTCTGAACCTTCTTATGATGGTCTTTTTAGTCAGTATTTAGAATTGCATAAATTCACTAAGACTCTCGCAAAAGAAAAGAAGCGATTAGTTGAAGACAATAAGTTGTTAGAATCTTCTAACACGAATCTTGTTGCTCAATTAAACGATTCAAAAGAAGAGTCGTCATGCATCATAAATGCATTAAAATCAGAGATCACATTATTGACAACACATAACAATGAAATGAAATCCAAGATTTCAAATTTGAAATCAAGGAGTACGGACTTAGAGAAAATGATGAAACAGTTTGATAGGGTATCTAACATGCTAGATCGCATTATTTTATCACAAAAACATGATAATGATAAAACCGGATTAGGATACATTGAGGCAAATGAAGTATCCATTAAACCAACCAAGTTTGTCTTGTCTAAGAAAGTAGACACACCAAAAGCAAACACGGCGTCTAAGATGACGCAAAGACCCCCTCTCCCCTCATCTCGTCATACTACTTCTTCATATCATGCAAAATATAATTATGTGCCATATAGATATGAGAAGAAACAAGTGACGCATACACGACATTCATTTCATCCATCTAGATCATGCACTATGCACACCAACACGAGGATATATCAAAAACGAACACAATATGATGCACATAGAGGAGTTCTCGGCCAAAGGCCTAAAGTCCACTCACCACATGTCTACTACATCGATCCTTCATCTACATTCTTACCATTTGCTATACCAAGAAGGATCACCCAAGTATGGGTACCGAAAGGTACTTTTACTAAGAGGTGAATAACTAACTCGTAAGGACCCAAAATTAAAAAGGTACCTAAATCATTCCCGTACATTGCAGGGAACCCATACATTAAAAGACACATCAATCAAGTGGTTCCTTAAAAGTGGTTGCTGGAGGCATATGACGGGTGACCCGAGCTTGTTCACAATGTTGAAGAAGGTCACAAAAGGCGGATCCATGACCTTTGGAGACAATAATGAAGGAAGGATCATCGGAAAAGGTACAATCAGAAGGCCAAGCACCCTTCAAATCTCCAACGACTTTTTGGTAAGTAACTTATCCTATAATCTTCTTAGCATCTCACAATTTATTGACAACGGTTTTGATATGTGTTTTACTCATCCATATTGTAATATAATAAATAAAAATGGAGAAGTAGTGTTAAAAGGAAAAAGGAAAGGAAACATCTTTACGCTTTCTATGGATGACATATTAGACGTTAAGGTTAAATGTTTTATGTCAAATGAACCTAATGTTAACTTGTGGCATAGACGTTTAGGACACATCGGCATTTTTACACTTGAAAAACTCCAACGAAAGAACCTAATACGAGGATTGCCTAAACTTCATTTAGACAACTTTCAGTTGTGTGAATTTTGTATTAAACGCAAACAAACACGCGAGTCACTTAAACCTAAAAATGAAATAAGCACGACTAGAGTTTTAGAATTATTACACATTGATTTGTTTGGTCCTAGTCGCACTACGAGTCTCGATGGACGTCATTATGCTTGTGTGATTGTTGATGATCTTTCTCGTTATACTTGGACTTTGTTTCTTGCACATAAAGATGATAGTGCCATTGGGATTGCGAAACTAATAAAACAACTTGAAAATCAATATGGTTTCAATGTGAAAAGGATTAGAATGATAGAGGCGGTGAATTTAAAAACAAGGACATGATTGCATTTTGCGAAGAAAAAAGAATCAAACACGAGTTTTCACCACCTAGAACTCCACAACTAAATGGAGTAGTAGAAAGAAAGAATAGGACACTACAAGAGATTGTTAGAACCATGTTATGTGAAAATAAATTGCCTAGATTTTTGTGGCGGAAGCCGTAAATTGTGCATGCTATATAGTTAATCGATTGTCTATTAGAAAGAAAATAAATAAAATGCCTTATGAGATGTTAAATAATCGCATGCCTAAAATTGATTACTTTCGTGTGTTTGGTTGCAAATGCTTTGTGTTAAATACGAAAGATAATTTAGATAAGTTTGAATCTAAATCAATTGAATGCATCTTTGTTGGGTATTCTGTGAATTCAAAAGCATATAGATGTTATGATCCCATCACTAGGAAAATTCTAGAATCCATTCATGTGAAGTTTAATGAATTTGGTGAGATTGATAAAGATAAAGAATATGACGATGATTTTGAATTAAAACCCGTGTTGAATGATGATGATGATGGCACGCATGATACACTAGAAACGCATGATACACTAGAAATGCATGATCACTTAGAAATGCATGAAACGTAGAAAATAATCAACCAAGATGGCATAGAGATCACCCACACGATCTCATTATAGGCGATATCACTCACGGTATGCGACCACGTAAAAGAATAAATGCGGATGAAATAAATCAATTTCATGCCATGATATCCGAAATTGAACCTAAAAATGTGTTTGATGATTTGAGTGATTCTTCTTGGATTGATGCTATGCATGACGAACTTAATCAATTTGTAAGAAATGATGTATGAGATTTAGTGCCACGACCACAAGATAAGACTATAATAGGCAAAAAGTGGGTGTATAGAAATAAAATGAATGAAGAAGGAAAAGTTGTTAGAAACAAAGCTAGACTTGTAGCACAAGGATATAACCAAGAAGAAGGAATAGATTATGATGAAATATTTGCACCCGTAGCACGTTTAGAAGCCATACAACTTTTTCTTGCTATTGTTTTGCATGAAAGATTTTAAACTTTATCAAATAGACATGAAAAGTGCATTCTTAAATGGATTTATACAAGAAGAAGTATACGTGAAACAACCACCAGGTTTTGAAGATTTGAAACACCTCGATCACGTGTGCAAACTAAAGAAGGCACTATATGGTTTAAAGCAAGCACCTAGAGCATGGTATGATCGCTTTGCTACTTTCTTTTTAGAAAATGGTTTCAAAAGAGGCACTATAGATAGTACTCTATTTTTAAAACAAGATAAATCAGATTTACTGATCATTCAAATTTATGTTGATGACATCATTTTCGGCTCTACCTCTCATAAACTTGTTGAAGATTTTGAGACATGCATGAAATCCGAATTTGAAATGTCTATGGTTGGTGAATTGAATTACTTTCTTGTCTTGCAGATTAAACAAACGAGTAAAGGTATACACATAACCCAAGTTAAATATATAAATGATATGATTAAAAAGTTCAATTTTGAGAGCTTAAAACCGTCCCCCACCCCTATGAGTGTCACCAAACTAGATAAAGATGAATATGGTAAGGATTTTGATAATGCTTTATATAGGTCTATGATTGGCTCTTTGCTTTATCTTACTGCTAGTAGACCTGATATCATGTTCAGTGTATGTATGTGTGTATGTTTTCAAAGTCAACCTAAAGTGTCTCACTACAATGCCGTGAAAAGAATATTTCGATATATTAAGCACACACCCACCTTAGGCATTTGGTATGATAAAGATTGTGAATTTAACTTGCATGCCTACACTGACGCAGATTATGGTGGATGTAAAATAGATAGGAAAAGCACGAGTGGCACTTGTCAATTTATTGGAAATTCACTTATTTCATGGTTTTCTAAAAAGCAAGTAAGCGTAGCCTTATCCACCACTGAAGCTGAATACATGGCGCTTAGTCTTTGTTGCACACAATTACTATGGCTAAAACAACAACTTTCTGACTTTGGGATTACGGTAAATCAGATTCCAATATATTGTGATAGTATGAGCGCCATCAACTTATCTAAGAACCCCGTTCTACATTCTAAGGCAAAGCATACAGAAGTCCGCTATCACTTCCTTTGTGATCACGTCAACAATGGTGATATTATCATAGATCACGTACGCACAGAGCCATAAGTAGCAGATATTTTCACTAAGGCACTAAATCAGGCCAGGTATGAAAATCTTCGTTCTAAATTAGGCATGATTTCTGCTGATTTGATTTGATATCTCTTTCCATATTTACATGTATTTTTGATTGTCTTTCCAAAATAAAGGAGGAGAGAATGCATGATTTTAGGGGGAGAGAGAAAATTCATTGCACAAATCAAGGGGGAGAAAATTTGAAATTTGAAATTTGAAATTTGAATTTGTGCACAATTGGAGGGGGAGCGACAAAAATTTAAACCATGAACGTAAGTTATTTTGTAAATCATCAAAAGGGGGAGATTGTAGAGAAAAAGGGGTTTGAGTGATTATAAAATACGTGATTTAAATAACGTGTACTAAAGAAATGCATGACACGTTTTATGACTTGATACGTTTTTGCATAAAACCTGCCTTATATAGTTCATATATAATGTTGCCGTACTAACGAGCCATAAAGCTTTAATGCTTACATCAAATGGTGAACATTTGTTTTGTTTGAACTATTTTCAGGTGCCACCATTAATGAACTAAACTAGTTCACTAAGTGAAGTACTTAGTTAAATGAACTAAGTAATTCATTAAATAGTGATATATTTGAAGAAGACACAAATACAACAAATTGAAAAAATGGAAAGTCTTCTCCTCTCCTTTATATACACGCCTTTTAACATATATATATATATATATATATATATATATATATATATATATATATATATATACATATTCAGATTTTTTTAAAAGGCATTATACACATATATTCCAACGTACTACCGACACGTTATATATTTTACGAACGTACGTTAACGTCACACCACTATATTTATCTAATATTTATGAGTATATTCTGGTCTTATATCATATGATATAAGTCATGGTGATGAAAAAATTATTACGACAAGTTACAAGGTTCTAAACCAAAAATTGTTGTATCGGGTGAATACCGAAATTTCAACAACGTGTCACGTACTTGCCATATATAGATGGACAGCCCCTACACTTCAAAAATGGCCACAAGTTTTATGGATTACATGGTATATACATCCATAAGATCATTCTATGTTGGCACACACAAATCACCCCCAATTAAGGCCAAATTTTGGAGATTTCAAATTCAACATTTTTGTCACATGGGGCGCCAGTTACTTCCGCCATTAGAGCTGAATTTTCAAGTTATTCTATGTATATTATGTGTGACATAATATATATAACATGTGCAAAAAGTTTGAATTCAATCGGAGAAAAATCGCGTAATCGACAAAAGTCGAAAATTCGGTTTTCTACGAACACGACACATGAAACATTTTTGGCATGACATATAGCATGTATATAGACACTTTTTACATATTCAATACATTCTAAAGTGTTCTAGAAAAATCAATTTAGGGCTGATTGGAACATACTATATGTGTATAATTATTGTGCACTATTTTACAAAGTTTACAAAAATGAAATTCAGCACATGCTCAAGCATCATACACGCCTAGCTCAGCCTTGTTGGAGCATATGTGGAGCTTTTTTGGCATCTTGATTGGCCAAGAATGAAGTATACAAGGTTGGTGACATAAAGGAAGGAGCTACACAAGGTAACATATCAAACTATTTTATATTTGTAACACATGCTGAAAATTTCAGCATGTGCGCATTGAGTTGGCCGAATTTTTGAGATTGATTGTGCCATATTTACTTCTTTGAATTACATAGATTGATTGGGAGATAAAATAGCAATGTTTTAAAATTTTTATGGAAATAATGTGATGATATTTTAAAATATCACACATGCGGAAAATTTCAGCATGTGTTGGAATGTATGTAGCCGAATTCTTGTCTTGAAATTAAGCACATTTGATTTTTCATTTTCAAAGGAATAATCTATACCAACATGGCAACAATTTGAATGTATTTTGGATAGTGCACCTACTGAAAATTTCAGCATGTGGAATAATCAAGTGGCCGATTTTTAGGTGCTTAATGGTGATGATTTGTCTTGCTAATTATATGGAATTGATATGAGACTTATGGCAACATTTTTATGGCTAATTGGCGCATGTTTTAAGTGATATTTTTCGGATTTATCTATAGGATCTGCAAGGCACCACTAGATGGGGGTGGGGGGTTGAATAGTAGGTGCGAAAAATGTGGTTTTTAAAATAATTTTAAACCAAGAACTCAACTTCTGAAAACAGTTTCTGTTTTCAGGACTAGTTTTAAAACGTTTTGAAAACTAGGTTGCAGATCTTCAAAAATTCTGAAATTTGGAGAGAACTTAGCCTCAGATGCTATGAGTGTCGCCTAAACATTTCAGATTTGAATTCATCCTCTAACCCCTTGAAAATTCGTTGGTGGTCAGATTGCACAAATCTGCCAAAACTGGTAGTCTGTTTTGAAAAATTAATTCCTATTTGTCCTTAACTCCAAATGCTCTGAAATTTTAATGACTAACCCCTTATTAGTTATATTTAAATGGATTGAAACAGTTTTGAAAAATGCTTTTGGAAAGTTAGTCAAATACGATCAAAGTCTCAACCTTTGCAAGCCTGAAAATTAGACTGCACTAGTCTCAGAACTTTGGACGTTTGGATGACTTATACTTGTCCAAAAGGGTTGAAACTTGTGACAAATTAACCTTAGGACGTGTGGCTATCATTCTGAAAATTTTCTTAATTTTTAAAATTCGTTTACTATTTTTACGAACGTGATCAAAAATGATAAACAGTGCTGAAAATGAAAGTAAGTGCTGAAAGTAAATGACACCAAGAATTTTATACTGGTTCGGTTATGAACAACCTACTCCAGTCTTCGAGCACACCTTCCTCGGTTAGAACTAAGCACCAAACACAAAATAACACCTTACTACAGGGTTGATGGAGTTACACACCAACTCCAACCCTTTACAAACCTTGTATGAGAATACAATTGTCACGAACACCACCACCTTGCAAGTGCAAGATTGATCACACCTTGATCAATCTTTTACAATGATAAAGAATATGTGGTGGACTATATGAAGCCTATTCAAGTATATGAATGTAAGTACAATAGGATTTTAGAGAGAAGAAAGAAAGAGAGTGTAGAAGAGAAGGCTAAAAACGTTTTTGATCTTTCAAATTTGCAAGGCTTGTTCTTGTCTTTGTTTTGTCTCTTCTTCTCTTTTTATCTTGAGTTGGCCGTCCCTCTATAATCCTCTTCCCCTCTTGAAAATTGTCTTCTAAGTCCTTGGAAGAGTACATGGCATCATTGTGACATGTCTTTGCTTACTTGGCATGTTCTCATTTGATGATCATTAAGCTCTTGCTTACTTGGCACTCATTGATTGGTTGGATGTTGTCATCACTTGATGACTAGACAAATCTGAGAATAACACTTAAAACATGTGCCAAAATCATAATAAAATGGTTACCATAATTCACAAGATCATCACACAAAATTAGCTAGGCAAATAACTCCAAGAAGGCATGCAAAAATTGGCCATAAAGTCTCTTGCACATGTTGAAATTTCAGCATGTGTAACATTCACCTTTTATTCAAAATATTGCCTATTTTACATTGATTTAATCGAAGAAATCAAAGGATAATTCGATCACCACTTAGTATACAATATTCTTATCATTTATGGAATAACAATTGGACACCAATGAGGCCAAAGTTTCGGCCACTATACATCCACACATGCTGAAATTTTTAGCATGTGTGATATTTGAAAATATCACCTTATTTGTTTCCTTAGAATATTCAAAACCCTTCCAAATTATCTCCCAATTATCCACATGATTCAAGACAACAAAATATGGCTCATTTAAGATGTTAAAAACGGCCAGCATATATGCACATGCTGAAAGTTTCAGCATGTGTTACAAATGTGACATAAGTTTGAAATGTTACCTTGTGTAGCTCCTTCCTTTATATCATCAACATTGTATTCTTTATTCTTGACCAATCAATATCCAACAAAGCTCCACATATGCTCCAACTCAGCTGGAATAGGCGTGTGACATGGTTGTGCATGTGCTGAATTTTATTCTTGCAAACTTTGTAAAACAGTGCACATTTAATTATACACACATGGTATATTCCAATCATCTCTTAATTGAATTTTATAGAACACTTTGAGATGTATGAAATATGTAAAAAGTGTCTAGTTATATAACATGCCAAAAACGTTCCATGTGTCGTGTACGTAGAAAACCGAATTTTCGACGTTTATCGATTACCCGATTTTTCTCTAATTAAATTCCAAATTTTTGCATATGTTATATATATTATGTTACACATAATATACATAAATTAAACTTTAATATTCAGCACTTAGCTGATCTTAAAGTGGCGCCTAAACCATGTGACAAAATTGAAATTAGAATCTCCACAATTTGGCCTTAATGTGGGGTGATTTGTGTATGCCAATATGAAATGATTTTATGGCTGTACATATCATGAAAGCCACGAAATTTATGGCTATTTTTGAAGTGTAGGGGCTGGCCATCTATTTATGGCAAGTACGTGACAACTTGGCGAAGTTTCGGTATTCACCCGATACGACAATTTTCGGTTTAGAACCTTTTAACGTGTCGTATTAAATTTGTCATCACCATGACTTATATCATATGATATGAGACCTGAATATACTCATAAACATGAATTAAGTATGGTGGTGTGACATTAACGTACATACGTAAAATATATAACGTGTCGGTAGTACGTTGGAATAAATGTGTATGTGCCTTTTTCAAAAAATCTGAAAATATATATATATATATATATATATATATATATATATAAGTTTATATGCGTGTGATATGTGTGGAGAGGAGAGGGAGAACTTTCCTTTCTTCAACTTGTTGCCTTTGTGCCTTTTCCAAATATTGCTTCCTTTAATGAACTACTTAGTTTAATTAACTAAGTACTTCACTTAATGAACTAGTTTAGTTCATTAATGGTGGCACCTGAAAATAGTTCAAACACAACAAACATTTGCCATTTGATGTAAGCTTTAAAGCTTCATGGTTCGTTAGTACGACAACATTATATATGAACTATATAAGGCAAGTTTTATGCAAGCGCGTGTCATGTCATAAAATATTTCATGCATTTCTTTGTAACACGTTTAAATCATGTATTTTGAAATCACTCAAACCTTTTTTTCTCTACAATCTCCCCTTTTTGATGATTTTCAAAATAACCTACATTCATGATTTAAATCTTATCGCTCCCCTACAATCATGCATAAATTCAAAATTTGAATTTCAAATTTCAAATCCGCTCCCCCTTGATTCATGCAATCAGTTTCTCTCTCCCCCTTAAATCATACATTCTCTCCCCCTTTATTTTGGAAATTCAATCAAAAATGCATGTAAATATGGAAGGATAATCAAATCAGCAGAAATCATGCCTAATTTAGAACGAAGATTTTCATACGTGGCTTGATCTAAGGCTTTAGTGAAGATATCCGCTACTTGTGCCTCTGTACGTACGTGATCTATGACAATATCACCATTATTTACGTGATCACGAAGAAAGTGATAGCATACTTCTATATGCTTGGCCTTAGAGTGTAACACGGGATTCTTAGATAGGTTAATTGCACTCATACTATCACAATATATAGGAAATTTATTTACGGTAATTCCAAAGTCTGAAAGTTGTTGTTTTATCCATAATATTGTGTGCAACAAAGACTAAGTGCCATGTACTCTGTTTCAGTAGTGGATAAAGCTACGCTTGCTTGCTTTTTGGAAAACCATGAAATAAGGGAGTTTCCTATAAATTGGCAAGTGCCACTCGTGCTTTTTCTATCTATCTTACGTCTACCATAATCAGCGTCAGGGTAGGCATGCAAATTAAAGTCACGATCTTTATCATACCAAATGCCTAAGGTGGGTGTGTGCTTAATATATCGGAATATTCTTTTTACCTCATTATAGTGAGACGCCTTAGGTTGACTTTGAGAACGTGCACACATACATACACTGAACATGATATTAGGCCTACTAGCAGTAAGATATAACAGAGAGACAATCATAGATCTATACAAGGCATTATTAAAATCCTTACCATGTTCATCTTTATCTAATTTGGTAGTAACACCCATAGGGGTGGGGGGTGATTTTAAATTCTCAAAATTGAACTTTTTAATCATATTATTTATACATTTGGCTTGGCTTATGTGGATGTCTTTACTCGTTTGTTTAATCTGCAAGCCAAGAAAGTAGTTCAATTCACCAACCATAGACATTTCAAATTCGGATTTCATGCAATTTTCAAAATCTTCAACAAGTTTATGAGAAGTAGGGCCGAAAATTATGTCATCAACGTAAATTTGAATAATAAGTAAATCCGATTTATCTTGTTTCAAAAATAATATATTATCTATAGTGCCTCTTTTAAAACCATTTTCTAAAAGAAAAGTAGCAAAACGATCATACCATGTTCTAGGTGCATGCTTTAGTCCGTATAGTGCTTTCTTTAGTTTGTACACGTGATCGGGATGTTTCAAATCTTCAAAACCGGGTGGTTGTTTCACGTATACCTCTTCTTGTATAAATCCATTTAAGAATGCACTTTTCACGTCCATTTGATACAGTTTAAAATCTTTCATGCAAGCAATGGCAAGTAAAAGTCGTATAGCTTCTAAACGTGCTACGGGTGCAAATGTTTCATCATAATCAATTCCTTCTTCTTGATTATAGCCTTGTGCTACAAGTGTAGCTTTATTTCTAATAACTTTTCCTTCTTCATTCATTTAATTTCTAAACACCCACTTTGTGCCTATTATGATCTTATCTTGTGGTCATGGCACTAAATCCCATACGTCATTTCTAACAAATTGATTAAGTTCGTCATGCATAGCATCAATCCAAGAAGAATCACTCAAAGCATCATGCACATTTTTAGGTTCAATTTCGGAAATCATAACATGAAATTGATTTATTTTATTCGCATTTATTCTTCTACGTGGACGCACACTGTGTGTGATATCGCCTATGATGAGATCGTGTGGGTGATCTCTATGCCATCTTGGTTGATTATTTTCTACGTTCTCATGCATTTCTAAGTGATCATGCATTTCTAGTGTATCATGCATATCATGCATATCAAACATGCCATCATCATCATTCAACACGGGTTTCAATTCAAAATCATCATCATATTCTTTATCTTTATCAATCTCACCAAATTCATTAAATTTCACATGAATAGATTCTAGAATTTGTCTAGTGAGAGGATCATAACACCTATATGCTTTTGAATTCACAGAATACCCAACAAAGATGCATTCAATTGATTTGGGTTCAAATTTATCTAAATTATCTTTTTTATTTAAAACAAAGCATTTGCATCCAAACACACAAAAATAGTCAATTTTAGGCATGCGATCATTTAATATCTCATAAGGCGTCTTATTTATTTTCTTTCTAATGGACAAGCGATTTATTATGTAGCATGCACAGTTTACGGCTTCCGCCCACAAAAATCTAGGCAATTTATTTTTGCATAGTTCTAGAAATTTCTTGTAATGTCCTATTCTTTCTTTATGCTACTCCATTTAATTGTGGAGTTCTAGGTGGTGAAAACTCGTGCTTAATTCCTTTTTCTTTGCAAAATGAAATCATGTCCTTATTTTTAAATTCACCACCTCTATCGCTTCTTATCCTTTTCACATTAATGCCATATTGATTTTCAAGTTGTTTTATCAGTTTAGCAATTTCAATAGCACTATCATCCTTATGTGCATGAAACAAAGTCCAAGTATAACGAGAAAAATCATCAACAATCACACAAGCATAGTGACGCCCACCAAGACTCGTAGTGCGACTAGGATCAAACAAATCAATATGTAGTAATTCTAAAACTCTAGTCGTGCTTATTCATTTTTGGGTTTTAGTGACTCGCGTGTTTGTTTGCCTTTTATACAAGATTCACACAACTGAAAGTTGTCTAAATCAAGTGTAGGCAATCCTCGTATTAGGTTCTTTCGTTGGAGTTTTTCTAGTGTAGAGATGTCAATATGTCCTAAACGTCTATGCCACAAATTTACATTAAGTTCATTTGACATGAAACACTTAACCTTAGCGTCTAACATATCATCCATAGAAAGTGTAAAAATTTTTCCTTCTCGTTTTCCTTTTAAGACTGTTTCTCCATTTTTATTTATTATATTGCAAATGGGTGAGTAAAATACACATCAAAACCATTGTCAATGAATCGCGAAATGCTAAGAAGATTATAAGATAAGTTACTTACCAAAAAGACGTTTGAAATTTGAAGAGTGCTTGGGTTTCCAATTGTATCTTTTCCGATGATCTTGCCTTCGTTGTTGTCTCCAAAGGTCACGGATCTGCCTTTTGTGATCTTCTTCAATTTCGTGAATAAGCTCGGGTCACCCGTCATGTGCCTCGAGCAACCACTGTCAAGGAACCATTTGATTGATGTATCTTTTGATGTGTGGGTTCCCTGCAATGTGCAAAAATGATTTAGGTACCCTTTTAATTTTGGGTCCTTACGAGTTAGTTATTCACCTCTTAGTAAAAGTACCTTTCGGTACCCATAGTTGGGTGATCCTTCTCGGTCTAGCAAATGGAAAGAATGTAGATGAAGGTGCAATGTAGTAGACATGTGGTGAGTGCACTTTAGGCCTTTGGCCAAGAACTCCTTTATACTCATTATATATAGGACGTTTTTGGTATGTCCTTGTGTTAGTGTGCGTAGTGCGTGATCTAGATGGATGAAATGAATGTCGTGTATGCATCACTTGTTTCTTCTCATATCTATATAGCACAAAATTGTATTTCGCATGATATGAGGAAGAAGTATGACGAGATGAGGGGAGAGGGGGTCTTTGCGTCATCTTAGACGCCGTATTTGGTTTTGGGGTGTCTAATTTCTTAGACACTACAAACTTGGTTGGTTTAATGGATACCTCATTTGTTTCAATGTATCCTAAACCTGTTTTATCACTATCATGCTTTTGTGATAAGATAATACGATCTAGCATGTTAGATCCCGTATCAAACTGTTTCATCATTTTCTCTAAGTCTGTATTCCTTGATTTCAAACTTGAAATCTCGGATTTCATTTCATTATTTTGCATGGTCAATGATGAGATCTCTGTCTTTAATGCAGTAATGATACATGATGACTCTTCTTTTGAATCGTTTAATTGAGCGACAAGATTCTCGTTAGAAGATTCTAACAGTTTCTTGTCTTCAATTAATCGCTTCTGTTCTTTCGCCAGAGTCTTAGTGAATTTATGCAATTCTAAGTACTGGCTAAAAAGATCATCATAAGAAGGCTCATAGTCAGAATCAAAGTCAGATGATAGCTTGTTTGATGCTTTGGACACAAAGCATACTTGTGCAGTCTCCTCTTCTGTTTCAGTCTCGGAATCCGATGTATCACTCCAAGTGGAGGCTTTGAGAGCTCGTTTCCTTTGCTTAGGTTCTGAGACGAGTCTATTCTTGTTTCGATCCTTGTCAGGGTATTTATTTGTTTGCTTGTCCTTATTAGGGCAATCATATGATAGATGTCCAAGTTTACCGCATTCATAACATTTAACATCCTTGTCGTTTGTCTTGTTCTTATTTCTTTTAGTCGAAGTAGCCTTATTTTTGTTTCTAAACGACTTTCTCATGAATTTTCTTAAGCCTTTAGGCAATAAAATTAAGTCATCGTTATCCGATTCAGAATCACTATCATCTACGTGATCGGACGAAGTAGAGACGTATTCATTTGATTTAAATGCAATAGATTTACCTTGTTTTGATGATTCTGATTTCCTTATGGTGAGTTTGTTCTCATAAACCTTAAGTGATCCAATTAATTCTTCCATCTTAATTGACTTGGTTTCTTTGCTTTCTTCTATTGCCGTTACTTTAGGGTCCCACTCGGATGGAAGGCTTCACAAGACCTTTTGTACCTTTTCCTGCATAGTAAAGGCTTTGCCAAGAGACTCAAGAGAATTGTAAATGCTAGTCAAGTGAAGATCCATATCAACGATAGATTCATTAGGCAATAATTTAAATGACTCGAGTGTGGACATAAGCATGTTGATCTTGGACTCTTTTACTTGACTAGTGCCTTCGTGTTTGATTTCAAGTATTCTCCACATTTCTTGCACACTAGAACAATTTGAAACACAACTAGATTCACTTTTACTTAGTCCATTTAAAAGTAACTGCATAGCCCTAGCGTTCATGCTCAGTCACTTTTTATCCTCACTAGTATACTCTTGTCTAGGGTTAACGACCTCTAGTGTGACTCCATCTACAGTGGACAACTTTGATGGAACAAATAGACCATCTTCTATAATTGACCAAAGATCAATATCAATTTCCATAAGAAAAAGTTTCATTCTTAACTTCCATTGAATGAAAGACTCACCGTCAAAGAGAGGAGGCCTTTGACTAGACATACGTTCTTGTTCGGTTTTGAAGTTTGTGGTTGCCATCTCACTTAGATCGTTGGATCCTTTTGATGTGAGTGTTCCTGCGCTCTGATACCACTTGTAGAATCTGCAAGGCACCACTAGAAGGGGGGTAGAATAGTTGGTGCAGAAAATGTGGTTTTTAAAATAGTTTTAAACCAAGAACTCAACTTCTGAAAACAGTTTCTGTTTTCAGGACCAGTTTTAAAACATTTTGAAAACTATGTTTCAGGCCTTCAAAAATTCTAAAATTTGGAGAGAACTTAGACTCAGATGTTATGAGTGTCTCCTAAAAATTTCAGATTTAAATTCAACCTCTAACCCCTTGAAAATTCGTTGGTGGTCAGATTGCGCAAATCTGCCAGAACTGGTAGTCACTTTTGAAAAATTAATTCCTATTTGTCCTTAACTCCAAATGCTCTTAAAATTTAATGACTAACCCCTTATTAGTTATATTTAAATGGGTTGAAACAGTTTGAAAAATTCTTTTGGGAAGTTAGTCAAATACGATCAAAGTCTCAACCTTTGCAAACCTGAAAATTAGACTGCACTAGTCTCAGAACTTTGGACGTTTGGATGACTTATACTTGTCCAAAAGGGTTGAAACTTGTGCCAAATTAACCTTAGGACGTGTGGCTATGATTCAAAAAAGTTTCATAATTTTTAAAATTCGTTTACTATTTTTACAAACGTGATCAAAAACAATAAACAGTGCTGAAAGTAAATGACACTAAGAATTTTATACTGGTTCGGTTATGAACAACCTACTCCAGTCTTTGAGGACACCTTCCTCGGTTATAACTAAGCACCAAACACAAAATAACACCTTACCACATGATTGATGGAGTTACACACCAACTTCAACCCTTTCCAAACCTTGTATGAGAATACAATTGTCACGAACACCACCACCTTGCAAGTGCAAGATTGATCACACCTTGATCAATCTTTTACAATGATAAAGAATATGTGGTGGACTATATGAAACCTATTCAAGTATACGAATCTAATTACAATAGGCTTTTAGAGAGAAGAAAGAAAGAGAGTGTAGAAGAGAAGGCTAAAAATGTTTTTGATCTTTCAAATTTGCAAGGCTTGTTCTTGTCTTTGTTTTGTCTCTTCTTCTCTTTTTATCTTGAGTTGGCCGCCCCCCTATAATCCTATTCCCCTCTTGAAAATTTTCTTCTAAGTTTTTGGAAGAGTACATGGCATCATTGTGACATGTCTTTGCTTACTTGGCATGTTCTCATTAGATGATCATTAAGCTCTTGCTTACTTGGCACTCATTGATTGGTTGGATGTTGTCATCACTTGATGACTAGACAAATCTGAGAATAACACTTAAAACATGTGCCAAAATCATAATAAAATGGTTACCATAATTCACAAGATCATCACACAAAATTAGCTAGGCAAATAACTCCAAGAAGGCATGCAAAAATTGGCCATAAAGTCTCTTGCACATGTTGAAATTTCAGCATGTGTAACATTCACCTTTTATTCAAAATATTGCCTATTTTACATTGATTTAATCGAAGAAATCAAAGGATAATTCAATCACCACTTAGTATACAATATTCTTATCATTTATGGAATAACAATTGGACACCAATGAGGCCAAAGTTTCGGCCACTATACATCCACACATGCTGAAATTTTTAGCATGTGTGATATTTGAAAATATCACCTTATTTGTTTCCTTAGAATATTCAAAACCCTTCCAAATTATCTCCCAATTATCCACATGATTCAAGACAACAAAATATGGCTCATTTAAGATGTTAAAAACGGCCAAAGTTTCAGCATGTGTTACAAATGTGACATAAGTTTGAAATGTTACCTTGTGTAGCTCTTTCCTTTATGTCATCAACATTGTATGCTTTATTCTTGACCAATCAAGATGCCAACAAAGCTCCACATATGCTCCAACTCAGCTGGAATAGGCGTGTGACATGGTTGTGCATGTGCTGAATTTTATTCTTGCAAACTTTGTAAAATAGTGCACATTTAATTACACACACATGGTATGTTCCAATCATCCCTTAATTGAATTTTCTAGAACAATTTGAGATGTATGAAATATGTAAAAAGTGTCTAGTTATATGATATGCCAAAAACGTTCCATGTGTCGTGTACGTAGAAAACCGAATTTTTGACGTTTATCGATTACCCGATTTTTCTCTAATTAAATTCCAAATTTTTGCACATGTTTTATATATTATGTTAAACATAATATACATAAATTAAACTTTAATATTCAGCACTTAGCTGATCTTAAAGTGGTGCCTAAACCATGTGACAAAATTGAAATTGGAATCTCCACAATTTGGCCATAATGTGGGGTGATTTGTGTGTGCCAATATGGAATGATTTTATGGCTGTACATATCATGAAAGCCACGAAATTTATGGCTGTTTTTGAAGGGTAGGGGATGGCCATCTATTTATGGCAAGTACGTGACACGTTGGCGAAGTTTCGGTATTCGTCCGATACGACAATTTTCGGTTTAGAACCTTTTAACGTGCCGCATTAAATTTGTCATCACCATGACTTATATCATACGATATAAGACCTGAATATACTCATAAACATGAGTTAAGTATGGTGGTTTGATGTTAACGTACATACGTAAAATATATAACGTGTCGGTAGTACGTTGGAATAAATGTGTATGTGCCTTTTTCAAAAAATCTAAAAATATATGTATGTATGTGTATATATATATATATATATATATATATATATGTTTATATGCGTGTGATATGTGTGGAGAGGAGAGGGAGAACTTTCCTTTCTTCAACTTGTTGCCTTTGTGCCTTTTCCAAATATTGCTTCCTTTAATGAACTACTTAGTTTAATTAACTAAGTACTTCACTCAATGAACTAGTTTAGTTCATTAATGGTGGCACCTGAAAATAGTTCAAACACAATAAATGTTTGCCGTTTGATGTAAGCTTTAAAGCTTCATGGCTCGTTAGTACGACAACATTATATATGAACTATATAAGGCAAGTTTTATGCAAACGCGTGTCATGTCATAAAATATTTCATGCATTTCTTTGTAACACGTTTAAATCATGTATTTTAAAATCACTCAAACCCCTTTTTTTCTACATTATCTAGTCATCAAATGATGACAACTTTCATCCAATCAATGAGTGCCAAGTAAGCAAGGCTATAATGATCATCCAATGAGGAGTTGCCAAGTAAGCAAGAAAATGTCACAATGATGCAAGATATTCTTCCAAGGAATTAAAAGATAATTTTCAGGGGAAGAAAAGGAAGGAGGGGGCGGCCAATGTTGATAAAAAGAGAAGAAGGAGAATAAACAAAACACAAGACAAGGCTTACAATTTCCAAGAGAAAAAACGTTGCAACCATCTTCTTCTTCTACACTTCTTTCTTTCTTCTCTCTTAAAGCCTGTTGTATTCATATTCATATATCTTGAATAGGCTTCATATATACCACCATATACTCTATATTGTTGTAAAAGATTGATCAAGGTGTGATCAATCTTGCATCCGCTAGGTGGTGGTGTTCGTGATCGTTGTAATCACTTACAAGGTTTGTAAAGGTTGGAGTTGGTGTGTAACTCCATCAACCCTGTGTGGTAATGTGTTGTTTATTGTTTTGTGATTAGTGATAACCGAAGAAGGTGTCCTTGAAGATTGGAGTAGGTTTATTTAACCGAACCAGTATAAAATTCCTTGTGCCCTTTACTTTTCAGCACTTACTTTCAGTTTCCAGCACAGTGCATCATTTTTATCACATTCTTAAAAATAGTAAACGAACTTCAAAAAATCACAAAACTTTCAGGAAACATATCACATGTCTTAAGGTTCATTTGGCGCAAGTTTCAACCCTTTTGGACAAGTATAAGTTATCCAAACGTCAAACGTTCTGAGACTAGTGCAGTTTGATTTTCAGGCTTGTAAAGGTTGAGACTTTGAACGTATTTGACTAACTTCCTAAAAGGATTTTTCAAAACTGTTTCAACCCAATTAATTACACCTAATAAAGGGTTAGTCATTAAATTTTCAGAGCATTTGGAGTCACGGTTTAATTCGAATTAATTTTTCTAATCAGACTACCGTTTCTGACAGATTTGCGCAATGTGACCACCAACGATTTTTAAAGAGGTTAAAGGTTGAATTTTAATCTGAAATTGTTTAGGAGATACTCAGAACATCTGAGACTAAGATCTTTCCAAATTTTAGAATTTTTGAAGACCTGTAACCTAGATTTCAAAACGTTTCAAAATAGGTCCTGAAAATAGAAACTGTTTTCAGAAGTTAGGTTTTTGGTCTAAAACAATTTTAAAAACAACATTTTCCGCACCCACTATTCAATCCCCCTCCCTTCTAGTGGTGCCTTGCAGATCCTACAAAAATTACCAACTTTAGGCTTATGAGCAAACTTAACTTCAAAAGCACTTTTTATTTTCCTGCTACTTGGATTCCTTGTACATTCTTAAACAAAATTTGTTTACCACTTTATCTCTTGAAATTCAAGAAATAAGTTTCTATTCATTGCAATGTGCTTCATAGGAATAACTCTACCATCCATTTTGTTGTAGTGCCAACAGGATTACCTCACAGAAAATGATGACTGTATTGATCTTCTTTGCTTTCACCAACTTGATCTTCTTGTTGATTTTTTTCCCTCTTCGTTTGTTGCTAATGATCAAGTTGATGCAACCTCTTTCGTATCTTCGTTTGATCTTTTGGGCTTTTGTGTTTGATGGTGGTCTTTTTTGCGTTTAAGTCCAATGTTGATAAAAAGTGGCCACTTCCGAGATAAGAATTTGACAACCAATAGCCTTAATTCAATCATGTGCATGTAGTCCTTATGGCTCCAAGCTTCATGTGCCGCCTTCTTTTGAGTGGGTATTTTGCTCAAACTCAATACATTTTCATAGAACTCTGAATATTCAATCCCCACAATTTGCCGAAATAAAGATTAAAGAATGTCAAGAGAATGACAACATAGATTCTTTAATAGGATTTGACTTGTTAATATCCATCATCTTTCCCCAAAAATTTCTTCAATATTGTTACCAAGTTGATCATAGCGTTTTGGCATACAAGTACATCTTCAAATGAATCTTATGGCAGAACTTATTTTTTATATGTTTTCAACTTGGACATATTGGGAACCGTGTGTTGTTTGGCAGTCATATCAATCAAAAAAATTTTAAACTTGTTGGAAGACAAAATATGGAAAATAAAAAGAAAAAATGAAAACAATGAAGAACAGAATAGCTGAGATTTAAAAAATGTTACACCATTCTTAAAAGCAATTTTGCCGCCACCAATGAACAAAGTAGACTAAGCGAACAACTGCTTTTAAGGATAACGCTTTTTTTCTTTCGTTTGCTCTTTAAGAGGAAGATAGGACTTGTCTATTTGAAGTGTTTAATACAAAAGAAAAAGAAAAGAAAAGAAATAAATTTGGTAGGTTTTCACAAAAAAAGTCAAAAAGATTTCAAGGAACATTCATAGAATAATGAAAAGTATATCTCCAAACCTTTTGATCCTTGTATTTATAAACTTCCATTCAAAAGAAAGAAGTTTTTGACACCTCTCTACAGAATTTAACTTTTAAAGTTAGTTTATGGTCATTTAAGATTGAAAGGAGGTGTCCCGAATTGCAAAAGTTGCATTATTTCATCCAAAGACAGCAGAAACATTATGTTGTTTGCATTGCTCAAATGTTTGATCACTTTTACTGAACAACAAATGCAAAATTTTTGAACATTATAGTTCAGAAGTCGTCACAGAACAGACTTACGGAAGGTTTGGTGACACGTCGGTGACAAGACGGAGACTTCAAAATTAGACCGAACTTAGTTACGGGACTGAGTATTTATCACCGAATATTTGGTCCCACTTGCCCAATGTTTGGACATCTTAAAGAATTCAGAGTATCGTATCGTCTATCTAATCCATTTTTTGCTAAATTATCCAATTAACCTTCTTATATGTTTTATATAAATTTAGATCACTTTAGAAAACACATGTATTTGTTTTTTCCACCCGTTTACAGTTTTTCACGTTTCCTTATGATGTAATGCAACGCTACTATGAATTTTGAGATACATTTGCTAGACATTGAGCAGTTTGGAGTTTTACTCCTACTGTGATGAATATTGGGGAAAATATGCTGCAATGTTGGCATTGAGATTTTATTTTACGTTTTTATGCATTAGTATATGTAGCTACACGACTTGGTGACTTTTAAGTTAAGAGGCTTATGAGTCATGGTTGGTTTGGACTAACTTATAGCACATTAGTAAATTTTTTAAGCGGCGATTTGATTTTTGAAAATTTTTCTTTTTTTCTTTTTTTCTTTTTTTTAGAGTGATTGGGTATCTTCCATTCGTATCTTCAACATATTGGTAAGAAATTTCATGACATCCTGTTACATCCTAAGGTTTATCGTTTGAATAAGTCTTTATTGCTTTAAGAGGGAAATGTACCATGTCCATTCTCTATGCAAGTTGAGAAAATAATATGTAGGCCATGTTAAAATCGTATAAGTTGTTTTTATTTTTACTAAGCTTGTATATTTCGTTAGTAATTCCGTAGACTTTACGAAGGAACGTCTGTATTAAGGGACTATAGAATTAGTCTTTATCTTCATCTTCTGAATACTATCTACTAATTAAATGTTTACGATGTATATGTTTGTGTCGTGAAGTCATTATTATGTAGAAGCTTAATTAATTTTACGCGCTTTTCAGGATCTTAGAGGACATGTTTAGAAGTTTTACAAAAATAACAGAAAAACAAAAGCAAACAAACAAACACACTGCGTTATGGAAAGTCGGATTTCTTGTATTTCGTGTTGGGACCGAAAATTCCAGCTGCATTGCCTTGGGAATTCTGATATAATATAAGAAAATTAAGTCACCGTATCTTCTTGTATCAATATTCAAATTTGAGTTCTTAATCCGAAGATTCCAAAACAATGGCTTTAAGCCGATCAACAATCCGAAACACATGTCAGGTCTCCCGCCATGACGAGCCCGAGAGGAAATTTTCAGCACTGCCTGCAACAGAACAGGGGATTCTCAAGTTCTCTAATGGAAAACTGAAGGATCAGTTAAACGAGCGCTACGACAAGATTACAAGCGGTAGAATGTGCAATAACTCAAGCTGTGATGTCATGTCAGCCACAAGCATCTTTAAATTGGCTCGAGCTCGAATCAAAGAAATAAATTCCAGAGAAACTGATGTTTCCACCATTGTAGCGAGTCTTGTTGATGATCAACGTAATATGCCTAAGGAAATGTTTCAAGATTTAGAACTTGCAGTGCTAATTCAAGCAGCGGCAGAAAAATTTGCCTGGAAACAATTTTCTTGTGCAAGGAAACTGCTTTTGTTGTGTTATAAGTCTGCTTGTAAGAATGGCACCGCTATTCAAAGGACTGTATTCTATTTCGTGGAAGCCCTTGAGGAGAGAATGGACCATGAAATGGGGATCTTTCCATCTCAAAGGTTGAAAAAGAAGCCAATAGATGTTATACAGACTCAGATTAGCATGGAAACCTCTGTGATTGCGCACCATCAAGAATTTGGCATCTCTACCATCAGCCAATTTACGGGGGTGCAGTCCATCTTGGAAAATGTAGCATCCGCTAAAAGGATTCATCTGATAGATTTCAGAATCAAGAATGGATGTCAATGGACACTGTTATTGCAAGGGCTAACGGATCGTGAAGAATGTCCGGTCGAACATCTAACCATAACAGCCGTGGGAACTTCTAAAGAGATGATGGAAGCAACAGGCCGGTGGTTGTCCTGCTCTGCTGCGGCCCTTGATCTGTCCTTCACATTCCAAACAGTTGTGTCGGATTTGAAGGACCTCAGGGCAGATATGTTCAAGATTGAGGAGCATGAAACCGTGGCCATTTACTCCGCAATATGTCTTTTTCCCTTAAATGTTTGTCGTGGTCAATTAAAGAAATTTATAGGAGTCATCAAGCACTTGAGGCCATGTGTTGCTATAATCAACGAAGTGGAAGCTAGCGTGAATTCTCCAAGCTTTGTAGAAAGATTTTTTGGGGCGATTGATTATATTAGTGCAGTATTTGATTTTTTTAGCACTGTCCAGGGTAATGGTCCTCACAGAAAGCTGACAGAAGAGGTGTATCTTTGGGCATTGGTAAAAAATGTTGTGACAAGTGAGGGTGCTGAGAGGCGTCACAGGCACGAAAGGAGTCGTTTCTGGAGAGCGTCGTTTGAAAGATATGGGCTTGTGGAAACTGAGCTGAGCTCAGCAGCAATTTGCCAAGCCAATCTCATGGCAGAGCTTTCTCCAGGAGGGAAATCTTGCACCATTGAAATGGATGGTAAGTGCATGCTATTGGGATGGAAGGGAACCCCACTGCAATTCGTCTCTGTTTGGAAATGCCTTGACTAATTCTTTCCTGCTAAGTCCATTGCTCAAATTTCTTTTCTAAATACTGATGGAAAAGGGACAGCCTTGTTGGATATCCCTCCTAGTTGGAGAGTCTCAATGTTTGGAGTCAAAAACAATAATAACATTGAAGACTTCCAACAAAGGAAGTTGGAATGGTTTGTTTGGTTCTCCAAGGTTGTTTATTGCTTGGAATACTCTAGGAAGGCCTTGTGCATTGGAGATGCACAAGATGAAACACTATAAATAGAAGTGATGTGTGGAACAAATGCAAGAGAGAACAAGAAAACAAGAAGAAAAAATAAGAGTGACAAATACAAGTGAGAAAGAGTGAAACTCGTAGGTGCTGGGCAGTCTGCCAGCCTCTGGAAAAATTGCATTTTCTGAGTATTGCACCGTTGGATCGTCGCCAAATTTTGACAGATTGTTTCCAAGACACAGAAGTACAGATGTGTTTTGGAGGTGTCTAGATGTGTCCGATTCCTGCATTCCCGAGACTGAAATTTTCTGTCTGAAAATTTCAGCTTTGTATTTTTGTCCCTCTCTTGTATCTTGTTGTGTTCCAAGATTGTTTGGTTGATCTTGATTGTATTGTATTCCTCTAGCTGAGCCTATAGAGACTTGGTTGTACCCATTATTGACTATAGTGGAGATCCTTTAAGTGGCCTACGGGTCCCGTGGTTTTTTACTCCTACTTTGAGAGGTTTTTCCACGCTAAAAATTATTGGTTCTTGTTCGTGTTTCCGTTCGATTATATATCTATAGTTGCTGTATTTTGGGAGAGATTATTTTCTATTCTGCTATGCGATCGTGGTTTCCTACCAACAAGTGGTATCAGAGCCATGTTCTTTTGACTGTGTGCAACTATGGAAGTGAATACATCCAGGATGGTAAGTTTGAATGGCTCCAACTATAATGTTTGGAAAGGAAAGATGGAAGATTTGCTCTATGTCAAAGTCTTTCATGTTCCAGTTTTCTCTGCCGAGAAGCCCAAGGAAAAAGCGATGAAGAATGGAACCTGCTGCACAGATAAGTTTGTTGGTACATCTGCCAATGGGTCGATGATAATGTATTAAATCATGTAAGCACGGTGTCTAATGCGAGAACCCTCAGGACAGCCCTGGAGGAGTTATATGCTAAGAAGACGTGGAATAATAAGCTATTCCCGATCAAAACAGATGATGTCTTTGAAATATGATGATAGTTCATCAATGGCCGACCACCTGAACGCTTTTTCAGGGAATTATGAATCAATTGGCGACGATGGGCATAAGCTTTGATGATGAGATACAAGCTTTGTGGCTTCTTGGCACTCTACCAAATTCATGGAAAACCTTCCGGACGTCGTTATCAAATTCTGCTCCGAATGGTGTTCTCACGATAGAATCGACTAAGGCTGCCATTCTTAGTGAAGAAATGAGGCGCAAGTCTCCTGACCCCTCTTCTCATTCAGATGTGCTGGTCACTGAATCACGGGGGAAAAGTCAGAGAAAGACTCAGACTAACCGTGGTGCATCAAGGGGAAAGGGTCAAACCAAGCTTCGGACAGTCGTGGAAAGTCTCGTGGGGGTTCCAACAAATGGTCAAATGTAGAGTGCCATCCTTGTGGCTTGAAGGGTCATATCCGAAAGCATTGCCGAAAACTGAAAAGAGAAATGAGAGACAAGAATAACCACAATGATGTCAAGAAAGAAGATACCAACAATGATGATATTTTCGTTGTTGATGATTTCTTCATTATTTGTGATGATTGTGTAGAAAGTGTTAATATATCATCTGAAAAGATGGATTGAGTGATTGATGGTGGTGCTTTTACACACGCTACCTTTCGGCGTGATCTCTTCTCAACCCATGAGGCAAGTGATTTTGATGTAGTATGTATGAGAAATAGAGGACAATCAAGCGTTGTCGGAATGAGGAATATTTATGTTGAGACTAGTAATGGAGCCATGCTAGTTCTCAAAGATGTGAAGCATATTCCCGATCTTCGGTTTAACCTCTTATCTGTTGGAAAGCTAACTGATGAAGGATATTGCAGTTCATTTTTCGGTAATGAATGGAAACTAACGAAGGGCTCAATGTTGGTTGCAAGAGGAAAGAAGTGCTCAAATTTGTAGGTTGCCAAATTTGGGATTTCCAAGTATTACATGAATACTTGTGAGAATGATAGCTACTCGGAATTATGGCACCAACGTTTGGATCATATGAGTGAAAAGGTATTGAGCATCCTGGCCAAGAAGAATGTTCTATCCGGTGTTTGCAATGCAAGATTAAAGCAGTGTCCGCATTGTTTGGCTGGAAAGCAAAGACGTGTGTCCTTCAAATCCTCCGAACCAAAAAGAAAGCAGGAGGTTTTAGACTTGGAGCATTCCGATGTGTGTGGACTGATAAAGACCTGGTCACTTGGCGGTACTTATTATTTTGTTACGTTTATTGATGATTCTTCTCGGAAGATTTGGGTCTATATCTTGAAGACGAAAGACCAGGTGCTTGACACATTCAAGTCATTTCAATCATCGGTTGAAAGAGAGACATGAAAGAAGCTCAAGTGTATCCGAATGGATAACGGGAGAGAATATATCGGTCCGTTTGATGAGTATTGCCAAAGCCAAGGTATATGTCACCAAAAGTCTCCTCCGAAGACACGCAGTTTGAATGGCTTGGCCGAAAGAATGAATAGAACCTTGGTTGAAAGGGTGAGATGTTTGCTATCTCAGTCACGGTTGACGAAGTACTTCTGGGGTGAAGCATTACATACAGTGGTACACGTGCTGAATCTTACACCTTGTGTGCCTTTGAAGTTTGATGTTCCAAACCGTGTTTGGAGTGGAAAAGATGTCTCCTATGACCATTTTCGGGTGTTTGGTTGCCTTGCTTATGTGCATGTTATGAAAGATGAGAGATCAAAACTTGATGATAAGACAAAAAAAAATGTGTATTTGTGGGATACGAACTTGACGAGTTCGGCTATCGCTTCTTTGATCCGGTTGATAGAAAGCTTGTTCGCAGCCGAGATGTTGTGTTTATGGAGGACTACACCATCAATGATATTGAGAAGGCTGAGAAAGAAATTCCTAATCGTGTAGATGAAGAATTGGCTAGTGATCAACCAACTACAACTGCTCCCACACCAAATGTTGTAGTTGATGAGCCTGATGTGAATCCAGATGCTGAGAATGAAGTCCATCATGAAGAGGAGATGGCTGAGCAGCCTACTGGTGCTGTTGAGTTGAGACGGCCTACCCGTGACAGAAGACCTTCCTTTCGTTACCCCCCGAACGAGTATGTTTTTCTTACCGATGATAGAGAGACTGAAAGTCTTCAAGAAGCCCTTGACACCAAGCTATTTGAGCTTGAGAAGATTCATACGGATGAAAATGGCTCCGACATGTTGACAAAAGTTTTGTCAAGAGGAAAGTTTGAGTTTTGCCGCATAGCTTCCAGGTTGATGCCGGCCTCCAACTAGTCGGTTGGGGGAGTTTGTTGGGTATCCCTCCTAGTTGTAGAGTCCCAATGTTTGGAGTCAAAGACAATAATAACATTGAAGACTTCCAACAAAAGAAGTTGGAATGGTTTGTTTGGTTCTCTAAGGTTGTTTATTGCTTGAAAGACTCTAGGAAGGCCTTGTGCATTGAAGATGCACCAGATGAAACACTATAAATAGAAGTGATGTGTGGAACAAATGCAAGAGAGAACAAGAAAACAAGAAGGAAAAATAAGAGTGACAAATACAAGTGAGAAATAGTGAAACTCGTAGGTGCTGGGCAGTCTGCCAGCCTCCGGAAAAATTGCATTTTCTGAGTATTTCACTGTTGGATCGTCGTCACATTTTGACAGATTGTTTCCAAGACACATAAGTACATTCTGAACGGTAGAGATGTGTTTTGGAGGTGTCTAGATGTGTCCGATTCCTGCATTTCTGAGACCGAAATTTTCTGCCTGAAAATTTCAGCTTTGTATTTTTGTCCCTCTCTTGTATCTTGTTGTGTTCCAAGATTGTTTGGTTGATCTTGATGGTATTGTATTCCTCTATCTGAGCCTAGAGAGACTTGGTTGTACCCATTATTGACTATAGTGGAGATCCTTTAGGTGGTCTACGGTCCCGTGGTTTTTTACTCCTACTTTAAGATGTTTTTTCACGCTAAAAATTGTTGGTGTCCTTGTTCGTGTTTCCATTCGATTATATATCTATAGTTGCTGTATTTTAGGAGAGATTATTTTCTATTCTGCTGTGCTATCGTGGTTTCCTCCCAACAAGCCTTACTGTTTTAAATCAGTAGTCTTGCAACGTACTACTATTCTTCCCATTGAACTATGTATTATACTACACTGGCTGAAGTATTGATGGAAAAAAAAAAAAAAGAAAAGCTAGGCAGGCTTGGAGGAGCTGTCAGGCCTTATTGGGCACAGGCACCATAAGCAACTCAATCATGGCAATTATACATAAGAGCTATTGGAATAAAATGACTTTCTGTTACTAGTATTACTTTTTTACTATGTCAAAAATGGGTGGCTATTTATCAAAAATGGCTATTGTCTGAATAATCATAAGGTAGGGTTGAGACACGCCTCTCACAAATTGTAGTGGTTCTTTAGATATATATCTTATACGTTCTACTAATTAGAAAACTTGAATTTTAAGCTCAATTAGATGTTTTGGTATATCTTTTTAAAATGTAGAATTGCAAGTAAAATGCTAATATTATTTTGAGAGATGTAATCATATTTTGATACTTGATCTTCTATTCCCCAAACTCGATTTATGGTTGCCTAAGAATAAGTCACATACAAAACTAAGATAAGTTTGGAGGGAGGAATGAAGGAGCCTTGTATTGAGAAGATGAACTTTGTCATCATAGGCCACACTAGAGGCTTCTAGTTATTTCATAATTTTATAACTTATACTCTCTCTGTTTCTTTTTTCTGTATTTTAAATAGAATAAGGAAAATAGTCAATTACGACATTTGTTTTTAGATAAAAAGACTATGACTTATATTGTGTATTTGTCGTAAGTATAGAAAAGCATGAATTTTATTTTTTTGGGTGGAGATATTATCATTTATTCCTGACTTCTCTTGTTTTCTTTGTTATGGTTATATGTAAAAGTTTCTAACCAAAATATCAATTATGTACAAATAAGCTAGGAATGTATTACTCATAAGTCTACACGATGCAATCATAACTAGGATGTAATGAGTCCTTGTGTCAAATTTAACAACAGATGCATAATCAATACACTATGCGACATAAATACGCCTTAATTCTGTGCGACACATCTATTCGTGGACTTTTAGGGTCCTAAGATATAGGTCTAGATCTCTTCATATGAAATCGTGATGCATAATCCAATGACACATAGTGGTGTACTGTTAGAAAATATATACAATTCAAACAGAAACATGTAAACATACAAGAGTACTTAGAGTTTAAATTGGAATAAAAAATTCAAAAGTTAAGGGTACCAAATAGCTGTCACACTACTGTAATTGAATCTGGTCAAAATACCAGAAATAACAAAAAGTGTACTTCAACTTAGTTCGTTTGAAATCTCGCATTTACTAAAATTTCAAACACTCTAATTAGAGTTTGTATTGCACAAACACTTCAAAATAACAAATGTAAGGCAAGAATTAAAATTTTATATAAAAGAAATGAATATAACAGTGAAAATTAGAATCCAATGCTTCTTGTTTCAACTTCAAATGTTAATTCCCATTAATGATCTACACCAAATTTAATGACACTTTTACAGATTGTATTTAAATGTGTTACAAATGATGTGTAAATATTTCAGGCCTTAAATAGACGTCTGAGCCACTGATAAATTCAATAAATATAAATGACTAAATTTCGAATATGTTGTAAATTAAGATAGATGAACATCTTTTATAAATTTCATCGAAAAGTTATAACGTTTGTCATATTAAATTGGCATAAATCAGAGAGTAATCAAAAGTGAAATGAATACAGACGGAATGGACGCAAGAATTTATAATGGCTCGGCCAAAACTGTGTCTACTCCACTTGCCAATACTTCAGCTTGGCCTCAAACACCTCACTGTTAATGTCACATGGTTGTGATCATGATGAAGAGCCACTTACAGTCACCAATAAGAAGTCAAAGGTTGTTAAATTCACAAATTCAGCAAGCCACATTGCTAATTGTTTTTTTTTTGTCACCTTTAATTCATTCTAACAATTGAGTTATATTTGTAAAATCTTCAGCCTCGTATACAACAACATTACCCCATTGCTTTATAGGTTCCCGCAACTATACATACGTGTTAGAAACACACATAAGTTGTTTATCGATGACCCATAATGAAAATTACTTCGAACTTTGTCGATCAACTACTACTTCACAATATAAGAAACACATCTAATTTAAGTAATGATTTTGTTATACTAAATCAGCTCTAGGCTGATTATTACACCTCACAAAAGAAAATTACACAATGAAGACCGTAGCACAAAGAAGTTTGAGTGGAGACCATTTGGAGGCATAAGAAATATATGTCTTCTCCTCCTCCCTTCTTGCTCTATTTATAGGTGAAAATCTGAGTTAGAAACCTCCTGTAATCAGTTTTTTAGCTCCCAAAAACGTGTTTGAATGATGGAGAGGACCGTTGTTTTTCTCTCTCCTCAACGTCTTTCTCTTCCTTCCCCCTTTTCTTTTCCTCTTTCTCTCGCACACAACAAGAGCACAAGACAACTGCAGGATTTCCATTCGATTCACATTCAGATCAAAATATTATGTGGATTTTCTGATTCATGTACGTTTGTGGCAATATCATCAAAGATTCCTCTGTGGCAATATCATCAAAGATTCCTCTTTTCCTCTTGCTTCTGGGATTCGTTTTCTTAGCTTTTGAATTAAGCTGGTTTATTTTTAATTTGCGTTTCCGTAAGTTTAAGAAATTGGCTTACATTTTCAAAGATTTGTGCTTTTGTGTTGAACTGTATTGTTTTGATTTTTCAAGTATTTTTTTACTTTGTTTTTTTAGGAGGAGAATATATTTTTACAGCTGTGTGTTTACTTTTTTTTTTTTTTGCTCTTTTGTACTAAGGTTGGGCTAATCGGCCGCTTTGAGGTCAAAGATTTAGGTTTTGTGATCCTATATCACGTTTTGTCTTCAAACTTTAGGGCTCACTAGCATACCTGAGAATTTGGTATTAGTTGCAATCATTGATAGAAGGAATTATGACTTTTTTATGAGATCATATCTAGGGAAGAGAGGTGTAGGTAAGAGAAAGGAATAGGAGGATAATTTACGTATAGACTCTTAGAATGTAAGAACCATAAGTAGTAAATTGTTAGAGGTTGTAGATGTAATTAAGAAACGTAGGATAGATGTATCATGTCTCCAAGAGACTAGGTGGGAGGGGAATAGAGGTAAGTAGTGTAATGGGTATAAGTTGCTCTATTCGGGGTCCGGTGGAACCAAGAATGAGGTAGGATTTTTAATAAAGTTAGAATTGCACATGAACATGATTGATGTGATACGATATAATGATAGAATTATGGTGCTAAAGTTAGTACTAAATAAGGACATAGTGATGCTCATTTGCGCCTACGCACCCCAAGTGAGACTAGGATAACATGAGAAGAAGAGTTTTGGGATTGCTTAGATGTAGCATTGAAGTCAATATCTAGGGAGGAATGGCCACATTGGAAAAGATACCGATGGTTTTTAGTCTGCATATGGTGGGTTTGGTTATGGAGATAGAAATGAGCAGGGTAGGGATATGCTAGACCTTGCAGTGGCCCACGACCTAGGTGTTATAAACTTGTTCTTTAAGAAAAAAGAATCGTATTTGATCACGTTAACAGCGAAAGACGTAACACGTATATCGATTATTTTCTGATGAGGCGTAAAGATCGGCGGTTGTGGAGGGATACAAGGTTATACCAGGGGAGGCGGTGGGACGCAACACCGTTTACTAGTGGTAGTTATAGCAATGAGCCAAAAACTAAGTAATAGAGCTGAAAAATTCCCATCCAGGATTCGATGGGGAAGTTCGAAGGACAAAAAAATTTGATATATTTAGAGACAATGTCATCTCTGCGACATCAAATCGATTGGGTGAGGACACGAACCAGATGTGGGAGGCTATGGAGACTACTATTACTCACACGGCGAGAAAAGCTCTTGGGGTAATAACAGGAAAGACAACTGTACATAAAGAGTCATGGTGACGAACAAGCATGTTGTAACAAAAAAATAAGGGATAAACAAAGGAGTTTTAGAGATCTGTTAAGCTGCATTGACGGGGAAGAGAAAGTGAGATTGAAGGAGAACTACAAAATCTTCAGGAAGGAGACGAAGAAGGCAGAAACGGAGGTAAAGACCGCAGCCTATAAAATGATGTACGAAAGACTAGAAATAAAGGGCGGGGAGCATGATATGTTCAATATTAACAAACCTAGGGACAGAAAGAGGCAAGACCTAGGAGGCGTTAAGTTTATAAAGGGAGAAGATTGACATGTTTTGGTCAAAGAACAAAACATCAAGTGGAAATGACAAACATACTTTCATAATCTTTCCAACGGCAGGGAGGGTCAACCATGGAGAAAGAGAAGTATAACTACCCAAAAAAGATAACATAATAGCTGCGGTTGTCGGAACATGACACAAGGAGATGTGATGAGCGTACTTAGGAAGATGGTAAGAGCTAAAGCAGTTGGCCTGGATAACATACCCATTGAGGCATGAAAGTATTTGGGAGAGGAAGAGGTTCAAAGGCTAACTACTCTGTTCAACCTTATTTTCACAACAAGAAAATGCCAGATGAGTGGAGAAGGAGTATCACGGTCCCCTTATACAAGAACAAGGAGACGCACGTTGTTGTGAGAATTATAGGGGGATGAAGTTGCTAAGTCATACTATGAAATTATAGGAAAGAGTAATCGACACTAGAATTGGGGGTCAAACTCAGGTTACGGGGAACCAATTTGGTTTCATTCCAGGACAGTCAACTACGAAAGTAATTACACATCCTAAGAGATTGATGGAAAAGTATAGGGAGAAGAAACGCATCGCAAATGGTTTTCATCGATATTGAAAAAAGTATGATAGTATGCCACGTAGCCTGATTTCGGATAGTCTGGATGCAAAAGGGATTCCTATGAAATATATATACATAATTATGGATATGTATGCCAGGATGAAAACAACCGTTTGTACGCGTGTGGGGAATACAAACTTCTTTTCAGTGGAGGTAGGCCTACATCAAGGGTCTGCGTTGAGCCCATTTCTTTTTGCAGTTTTCTTCGTCGAGTTGTCAAAAGCCGATCCAGAAGTCAGTTTCGTGGTGTATGCTTTTTTCTTTGCAGAGAGTAGACATACCCTGAGTATGAGACTAGAGAAGTGGAGAGGTGTTTCAGAGAGAAAATGCCTAAAGATTAGTTGTTCTAACACAGAGTATCTGCACTGCAACTTCAGCAACGCGGCCAACGGTGAGAATAGCCAGCTCACAATCGAGGGTCAAGTGGTACCACAGGTAAGTAAGTTCGAGTACCTAGTTTCGTTTGTACAGCAGGATGGGGACGTAGATAGTGATGTAACACACCGAATTCAGGCAGCCTGGTGTAAGTGGAGGGGTGGCCCTAGGGGCGTTGTGTTACAAAAATTTCCAACTAAATTAAATGAAAAGTTTTATAGGGTGGCAGTGCGGCCGACAATGCTATGTGGAACAGACTGCTGGGCCATCAGGAGACCTCAGCCCCAGAAGATGGAAGTGACAGAGATGAGGATGTTAAGATGGATATGTGGGCATACAAGGCTAGATCTGATAAGAAATGAGGTTTTTTCGATTTAGGGGTGGCTAGTATAGCAGATAAGATAAGAGAGGGGAGGATGAGATGGTTTGGGCATGTCAAGAGGAGGCACACAACGTCATCGGTCAGAGTAGTTGAAAGTCTCATTGTAGAGGAGAAGAGGAGTAAGGCAGACCCAACTGACTTGGGATGAGCAGATTATGCACGACCTACTAGATTTGCACCTCTTTGAGGACATGAGCCATGACAGGAGTTCATGGAGACAGATGATTAAGGTTAACAAGGTTTATGTAGGATATAGGGGCATCTTAAAATATATTTAGGGGTTTAGATACTATCTACACTTTAGGTTGACTTTACGCTTTTTTTTTGTTTTTTTGTTTTTTCGTCTTTGTCTTTGTCTTGCATTATTGTGCACATACATGTTTATGGCTATTTTAGTATCGAAAGCTTTCTATTTAGTATTTATGAATTCCCTCACAGACACACTAGCACACCATATTCCTCTTACTATATCATTTATGAAGGTACAATAGAGCCGGGGGTCTCATTGGAAGCAAACTCTCTATCCCTTTGGAATGGAGGTATTGTTTGCCTACCTCTCACCCTCCCCAGACCTTAGCAATAGCTTTTGCTGTCGTTGAGATATACAAGATATGATTGATTGTCCCAATATATATATATATTCATGTTGCTGATCATTTCACTTGCTTAACAAGTCATACTACTGGTTATTTTACTTCATGCTTTTTACTGAAGTATAATCACTTGTAGGAAATAACTTGTTTTATGTCTTTTATTTAAGTCTAATCTCCTGTAGGAACTAATTTGAGTAGATTCGGATCACTTGAGTTGATTTGATAAGAAATGAATACAACTTCAATTCAATAATTCCTCAATATAATTGCTAACACAATTTGCCTACTTATGAGTTTTAGAAAGACTTCAATACGTATTAGTATTATTGGAAAAAACATGTATATCATATTTTGAACAATCAGACAATATAAAAATATGTGCACGACAATTCACAACAGAATATAATCTGAAATGTTGCGTGATGGCTGCCGATGCCAATCGAGTCTCTAATATGTGCCCAGACATGTTTAACAAAGCTGCACATAAAAGATAAGTGTATGTAAGTTTCTCAACCTGTGCCACAAAATTGACATTGCGTGTCCTGACTCAAAAAATTCAGCTCCTTTTGCTAAACAACAACAACATTACTTTATTACCTAGAAGCTCTCGACTATAGCTGAATATGAACGGGTCGTATGTACGCAATCATATCAATGTGTTATAAACTCACACGGGTTGTCTAAAATCTATCCAAAATATCCAATTAGAATGTAAAAGAGGCTTGTGCATAACTGGTGATACAAAACCGTATTTGCCTCCCACACATGCCGCTCCTTTTCTCGAAAGTGCTCATAAGCCAGCTTTGTTTTCATATCATCCTCATGCCCCACGTGGCACAAAAGAATTAGCAAGCTTGCTCTGCCCCTTCCTTTTGAATGATGATATCTCTTATTTGCAGAAGCTTATTGAACAAAGGTAAATTACCATGCTTAATATGAAGGCTCCAAAATTCAATTTACATGCAAACACCGTGGTTCCTCCGTATCCAAAACACTAACACGGTGACGACTACAACAACACATTACTGTATTGCCTTAGAGGCTCCTCTCCATGACAGGATATGAAAGGTTGGATGTACGCAAGATCCATAATGAAAATTACGTACGTAAGCTGTTGTCGATCATCTGCTACTTAACACAATATAAGTAGCGTCACAGTAGCACGATGACGACTAATTTAACTAAAACCTAAATTTCAGATTCCACATTACTCCCTACTCAGTATCACGGTGTTGCTGTTACCATGACTTTCTGTAGTTTATTTTTAGAAGTTGATACCATGTTAAAAGAGCTAGAGCTTAAGCTCTACCCCGAATAAAATTCAGACTCCACAAACCACTCCGCAAGACGAAACCAGATTAGTCCTCACCAAAGTGCTGGGATACCAGACGTCCATAGGGTAACCCAAGACAACATTATTAAACTTCATTGTACACTAATTATAATGTACAAAGAACTGTGTTATGGTGTTTCTGGCACAATTTCCACGCAGTTTGGTTAGAAAATTTCAAACCATTTAATGCAAACACCATTAACATTTCAAGACACCGATTTCTGATGTCTTATATTTATCAAATTGTAAACAATTAATTAGTACATAACCACAAACTTTAATCTTCCAATCACATGTTACATACTGTTTTAACACTCTGGGTGCGATTCATATATATATAGAGCGCTTGATAGAATTTTTTACATGTACTTACCAAATCCTTTTTATCCTATTTTTCATTGAACCACTTTCCTTTCTTATAACAAATGTCTGAAACACACAACAGAGAATCTTAGAACAACTCAACAAACGGTTGAGTCACAAGTTGTGGCAAAGCGCTATCGACATGTACAAAATAAAGCATGAAAATGCAGAAGAAATGTGGTGATGATGTATGAGATCTTTCAAATTATATAAATGGGCTTAGAAAATTTTCGGTGGGCCGAACACCAAAAATTTGAAGAGCTGCAAGAAACATACAAAGACGCTGACCTTGAAACATAGAATCTCAACGACTTAATCAGATTCCTCATGCCCAACTACTATTTACATCACTTACCTATCTCTATCTGGCCCAATATGTTTTTTCCTCTCGTGAACACACAAGTATTTGTCTCATGAAGTCATGATGCAGCATTAAGTTAACTTGTGTGGATTTCCTTACGTGTGTGGACATTCTATTTTTTATTCATTTTGTATCCAAATATTTCATTAGCGTTAACTTAAGCTGACTAAATATGTTACATCTTTTAGCTTATACCGCCTTCACAATGTACAGTCCACAGTAATATAGAGTTTCTGGCACGGTCTCTATTCAAGGTACTAATTTGACATATAATAATTTATGCGTACACCATACTACACAATGCGTAAGACAGTGTCATACGTTGTATGTATTTAGAAAAAAATTGATGTTATATGTATTTAGAAAAAGCTAACTGATAAAACAAGTACAATAACTACACCGTGATCGTAGTGTCTTATACGTCGTGATCATTTCTTGGTTTGGTGTATACGATACTATGATTTACGGTACATGACTGAATAAACAACACATCATTCAACTTGTGCAAACGTCTTGTATCAAACACAACACCAAACACCTCTATTTTGTATTTTCAGAAAAGCGCCAAATGTTTGAACCATGAGCGAATTGATTTTTCATCATCACTTGAGACAAATCATACCTCGACAAATCACGCGAGGCAGGCCCTATTGATTGATGAGGTTGAATTCCAAAGTATGTTATAATCCTATTTTTTTTATTAAGGGCAAAAGGGTCAATTGAGTCTAATTAATTAAAAATAACCCATTTTGGTTATCAAATCTTCTCTGAACCCTAATCAAAATCTATTTAAACAAGCGTTTAGGCTCTTCCTAACCTCACAACTGCGCCGCATATACGAGAGAAGCAACGACGCCCTCTCGCTTCCAAACAACGCCGTCTCTTTAGGGAGAAATACCACCACTCGATCACGTTCTTCAACGCGTATCCAGTACCAGGTAGGTGCCCCCTTAACGTCTGTTGAATGTAATAGCAGAAATCCTTTAATTTCTTTATGAAAACGAGATCGTGCATTAGTATTTGTGATTGTATAGATGTTTGATTATGGATTATACGTATATGTGATGAATTGTATATCCGTATATATGTACGATGCTATTTTCGTATGAAACTCGGGAAAAGATTTGATTTTTTTGATTTGCGTGTGAATATCGGAATCGTAAGAATGAGTGTTTGTACCGGCGGCCCGTGGCCGGTGGTGGTGGGCTATGACCACGTGCTGCCGGATGGAGGAATAAGGAGGGGAGGGGGCGGACTGGGGGGGCTAGTTTGGGGGGTGCGAACTGGGGGGGCCGACTGGGGTTGGGGGCGGACTGGGTGGGGGGGGGGGTTGGGGGACTGAGGGAGAGGGCGGCTGAGGGTGAAGGTGGGGGGCTGGGCGTGGTACGTTTGGGGGGGGGAGAGAGGAGCGGTGAGGGGGGGGCTGAGGGTGAAGGACGGCTGGGGAGGGGCGTGGGAGTTACATGAAGAAAAGAGGGTTTTTGGAATCGCAGTAGGAAGCAAGGCGCAGGAAAGAAAGGGGGAAAAGAAAAGAAAAGAAAAATATTAATAAAGAAAAAGAAATTGAAAAGGAAGTTCTGAACGTGAAAGATAAGGAAAAATGAAAAAGAAAAAGAAAAGAAAAGGATAAAGAAGAAGAAAAGGAAAGGGGAAGTAAATGAAGGATTCCGTGTATGATTTCTGTGCATTCATGCATCACGAGACATTGCATATATGTTATGTTCTGTTCTGTTCCGTTCTGTTCTGTTAGGATATGCGAGACATAAGTCGCATATCTGATCTGTTCTATTCCGTTCTGTTCCGTTCCGTTCCGTTCTGTTAGGACCCAGGATCATGCATTGCACGATTAGATGAATGTTTCTGAGAAGGTAGGTTATCATGCATCACGTATGTGGCATTGCATTTCACGTTCATTTCGCACGATTATGTGTTTTGATTGTTTTAAGAAGTTCTGACCGTTATACATATTTGCGAAAACGTGGACAGTCTATTTTCGTCTCGTCGTGCTTATATGTATTTCACTACTGTCCTAGCATGTATGATCTCAAGGGCCGATGCAGGCAGGGTACCTACTGAGTGACGTTTTTGTCGCTCACACCGTTTGTTTGTTTTCTTGCAGACGATTCAGGGTATGATTACATATGGGTTGGAGAAGATTCCGAGTGGGCTCAGTGGGACTCATAGAGACTGTCGGGAGATTGAGGAAGAAATGAGGAAGTTTTATTTTATTTATTATTGTATTTGAGGACTTAGCTTAGGGATTTTATTTTACGAACTTTACGATGTCGTTTAGAGGATTTTGACTTGATGTTGATTATAGAGATTTGGGGATTTTACTTTTGATTTGGTTCTGAATTGATTACTTCGCTTCCGCTATCGAATACTCTGTCGTTTTGATAAGTGCAGGGATTCGTACAGACGCCTTATATATCCCTTAGTGGAATACGGCGGGCGTACCGGTTCTGACCCTAGGGTTCGGAGCGGGGCGCTACAGGTGGTATCAGAGACCAGGCTCTAGATCTACTGCGGAAACGTAGAATTAAGAAATGATCTTAGACGTAAGAGATGACTATAGATTTAAGTTCGATCATAGATTTAGGTTCGATCTTAGACTAAGTTTGATTCTAGACGTAAGCTATGATTGAGACTAAGTTTGACCTTAGAATAAGTTTGATTTAGAATAAGTGGCGATCGGTCTGGGGCACGGTTGGGTTTTATTTCTGCTCTATTTGTCAGTATTTAATTGTTTTCTATTTATTAAGCTTAATTATACATTTTTGAAATGTACTTGACCAAAAGTGAAAATTTCCTTGTAGAAGCAAAAATGCCGCCGAGAAGAGAAAACGGTGGGAACGGTAGAGGAAATCACTCGGATGATGGACCTCTACCGCAAGTCGTGCTCCCCCAGGCCTGACCGATGCACTACTGGTCATGGCCCAAGTTGTGGCCCAGCAACAGCAGCACACAGGCTCCACCTCCTCCGCCACCACCGCAGCATGGTATCCGATTTTACTATGGCGAGATGAAAAAGGTCCATGCCCCGACATTTGCAGGTAGTTCAGATCCGGAGGATGCTGAACATTGGCTAGCAGAGATGGAGAAATGCTTCAGGCTGACTCAGGTGCCTGAAGAGATTCGTGTTGATGTAGCCACACCACTGCTTAGTGGCAAGGCCAGTGAGTGGTGGGACGGCGTCGTTCCCCGAATGCAGCCGCCCATCACCTGGGCTAAGTTTCTGGACGCTTTCAAAAAGTATTATGTACCCGAGACTGCTGTGTTGGAGAAGATGAGAGCATTCAGCAGGCTACAACAGGGGAAGATGACAGTGAAAGAGTATGCTGTCACATTTCATGCTTTGGGAAAGTTTGTGCCTTCGGTTATGTCTGATAACCGAATGAAGATGCTTAAGTTTGAGGAAGGTCTAGACTCTCGTATTCAGTCGCGATTGTGAATGCGGGCATGAGGAAGTTTGAGGAGATGCTCGACGCATGCTACAGGGTTGAGAGCGACTTCAGGAGAGTCGCAGCGCAGGACAGAAACAAGCGACCTCGAGAGGAGGTCAGTGGGAGTAGTACAGGCAGATGGGTGAAGATTACCCGGAGACCTTCTTTTGGACAGCCAGTTAGACCACCACTGCCACCAAGGGATGATCCGCAGTACGTACGTCCTCCACAGGCTACCCCGATGTGTCAAGAATGCAATAAGCCCCACCATGGGGAATGTCATAAGAAGACTGGAGCCTGTTTCAGATGCGGGAAGGTAGGCCATGTTATCAGAGATTGCCCAGAAGTGAAGCCAGCACCACACCTGAGGCGAGACCGCCACCGCCCAAGCCTCGGACGAATGCTCGAGTTCACTCCATGACTGATGCAGATGTGCAGGGTTCAAATGAAGTAGTGACAGTATATTTAAGATTCACGCATTTCAGTTGTACCTTCCTTTTTTTATATGTGATTATACTTGCATATGTTATACCTGTGTGACTCTGTGAACTTTAGGTGTAATTCTTGTAAACAAAATCCCAGCAAACGTCTTATTTGACAGCGGCGCAAGCCATTCATTCGTCGCTAGAAAATTCGTGAAGAATCTTAATAAATGCCCTGAACGATTAGAGACTCCTTATCGGGTAGCCGCCGGAGACCAAGTAATTGTTTCCTATCATCAGTACCCAGGTTGCGCACTAGAGATGGAAGATCAGATTTTTGACACGACCCTTATACCTATCCAAATGAGCGATTTTGATATAATTCTTGGGATGGATTGGTTGGCTCGTTATCACGCCAACATCGATTGTCGTCAGAAACAAGTTAATATCAAGGACCAGCCAGAAAGGAGCTTGTTTTTCAGGGAAGCCCCAAGTTCAAGAAGGCGCCACAAAAGATCTACCTAACAGCGGCTCAAGCTTATAAGGCTCTACAAAGGGTAGAGAAGGTTTCCTTGTTTATGCCGTGGATCCCAGTGTCGGAGTACCTTCTATCGACAAGATACCGGTGGTCAAAGAGTTCAAAGACGTCTTTCCGGATGAGCTACCTGGTTTACCGCCCAATCGTGAGATAGAGTTCGAGATTAAGTTGGTACCAGGGGCAGAGCCCATATCTAAGGCTCCTTATCGTATGGCCCCGCCGAATTGAAGGAGCTCAAGGAGCAATTGCAAGAGCTACTAGACCGGAAGTTCATCCGACCCAGCGCTTCACCATGGGGTGCACCTGTTCTATTTGTGAAAAAGAAGGACGAGTATGCGCATGTGCATCGACTACCGAGAACTAAATAAGATTACTATAAAGAACAAGTACCCTCTTCCGAGAATTGAGGACCTTTTCGACCAGCTAAAGGTACGATTTATTTCAAAGAAACTTGAATTACCTTTATTGTGAACTGAGAACTTCCTTGTATTCATTCAGGGTGCGAGGGTATTCTCAAAGATTGATCTCAGGTCAGGATACCATCAACTGAGATCAAGGCCGAGATATTGCAAAGACGGCCTTCCGAACGAGATATGGACATTATGAGTTTCTGGTGATGCCTTTCGGACTCACTAATGCCCCCGCAGCATTTATGGATATGATGAATACCACATTCAGGGATCAGCTGGATAAGTTTGTGGTGGTATTCATCGATGATATCTTAGTATATTCGCCAGATGAAGAGACACATGAGATGCATCTGAGGACGGTTCTGGGAATATTGAGGCAGAAGAAGCTCTTCGCGAAGTTTAGTAAATGCGAGTTCTGGCTACGAAGCGTATCTTTCTTGGGTCATGTGGTTTCTGAGGAAGGGATATCAGTAGACCCCAAGAAGATTGAAGCAATCACCGAGTGGCCGAGGCCAACAAACGTGACTGAGGTGCGGAGTTTTCTTGGGTTGGCCGGTTATTATAGAAAGTTCGTGGAGGGTTTCTCGACTATTGCTGTACCTCTGAGCCGTCTGACGCAGAAGAAAACAAAATTTGAGTGGACCCCTGATTGCGAGAAGAGTTTCACAGAATTGAAAAAGAGGTTGACGACTGCGCCCGTACTAGCACAACCTTCCGGAGAAGGAGAATTTGTGGTGTACAGTGATGCTTCCAAGAATGGTTTGGGCTGTGTGTTGATGCAAGGAGGAAGAGTTATAGCTTATGCATCGAGACAGTTGAAGCCATATGAACAGAATTACCCGACCCATGATTTAGAGTTGGCTGCAGTAGTATTTGCTTTGAAGATTTGGCGACACTATCTTTATGGAGAGAAATGTCAGGTATTCACGGACCATAAAAGTTTGAAGTACTTGTTCACTCAAAGGAACTTAATATGAGACAGCGCCGTTGGTTGGAGTTGATCAAGGACTACGATCTCACGATCAGTTATCATCCGGGCAAGGCTAATCGAGTGGCTGATGCACTGAGTAGGAAATCGAGTCACGCCCGACAGACCCCGTTGGAGAGAGAGATTGCAGAGTTTGATCTGGATATTGTTGACTCCACAGCAAATGTTCTGGCCACCCTAACCATTACGCCTACACTGGTTGAGAAAATTAAAGAAGCGCAGGTTGATGAGGCGTTACGAGATATCAAGCAGAGGTTGACTACTGGTCAGGTCGAAGGATTTCAGGTGTTGGGAGATGGGAGTCTTTGGTTCCAAGGAAGATTATGTGTGCCCGATAATTTGGATCTTAGAAGGGAGGTGCTAAAAGAGGCTCATAATACCAGACTTTCTATCCATCCAGGAGCCACCAAGATGTATAACGACTTGAAGAGAAACTATTGGTGGAGTGGTATGAAAAGACACATCGCGGAGTTCATAGAGATGTTTGGTGTGTCAACAGGTTAAGGCGGAACATCAGCGACCCGGAGGTCTAATGCAACCGTTAGAGATTCCCACGTGGAAGTGGGAGCATATCACCATGGATTTTGTGGTTGGACTCCCCAAGACTAGAAACAATAATGATGCTATCTGGGTTATTGTGGACCGTTTGACTAAGTCTGCACACTTTCTTCCGATATCGATGGAGATGCCCTTGGAGAAGTTGGTGAAATTGTATGTGGACAGTGTTGTGAGCTTACATGGCGTTCCGGTGAGTATAGTATCTGATAGGGACTCAAGATTTACGTCGCGATTTTGGGAAGCATGTCAGAAGGCTATGGGTACCGAGTTAAGACTGAGTACGGCATTCCATCCTCAGACCGATGGTCAGTCCGAGAGGACTATTCAGACACTCGAGGATATGTTACGAGCATGTGCATTGGATTTTAAGGGAAACTGGGATGGCATGGTGAAACTAATTGAGTTCTCGTATAATAACAGTCATCACAGTGCTATTGGGATGGCACCCTTTGAGGCTCTATATGGACGGAAGTGTAGGTCACCACTATATTGGGATGAGGTTGGTGAGAGAGCCATTACTGGTCCGGAATTGGTTGAGCAGACATTAGAGAAGATCAAGGTGATTCGTCAGCGATTGAAAGCGGCCCAAGACCGGAGTAAGAGTTGGGCTGATTTAGGAGACGACCGTTGGAGTTTGAGGAAGGAGATAAGGTGTATCTCAGAGTTTCACCTACAAAAGGGGTGATGAGATTTGGAGAGAAGGGTAAGTTGAGCCCTCGATATGTGGGTCCCTTCGAGGTGCTCGAGAAGGTTGGAACTCTGGCTTATCGACTTGCTTTGCCTCCAGCGTTATCGCAAGTGCACAACGTATTCCATGTGTCACAGCTCAGAAGATATGTTTCTGATCCTAGCCACGTGTTAGAGGCGAGGCCCTTGAAAATAAGAAGTGATACGACCTATGAAGAGGTTCCAATAAAGATTGTGGATCGCAAGGAGCAAGTTCTAGGCACCGAGTTATTCCGTATGTGAAGGTTCAATGGAGTAATCACACCGAGAAGGAAGCCACGTGGGAGCTCGAAAGTCAGATAAGGGAGATGTGGCCTCGACTCTTCGACTAAGGTACGCAAGTTTCGGGGACGAAACTTTTTGTAAGGGGGGGAGAATGTTATAATCCTATTTTTTATTAAGGGCAAAAGGGTCAATTGAGTCTAATTAATTAAAATAACCCATTTTGGTTATCAAATCTTCCCTGAACCCTAATCAAAATCTATTTAAACAAGCGTTTAGGCTCTTCCTAACCTCACAATTGCGCCGCATATACGAGAGAAGCAACAAAGCCCTCTCGCTTCCAAACAACGCCGTCTCTTTAGGGAGAAATACCACCACTCGATCACGTTCTTCAATGCGTATCCAGTACCAGGTAGGTGCCCCCTTAACATCTGTTGAATGTAATAGCAGAAATCCTTTAATTTCTTTATGAAAACGAGATCGTGCATTAGTATTTGTGATTGTATAGATGTTTGATTATTGATTATACGTATATGTGATGAATTGTATTTTCGTATATATGTACGATGCTATTTTCGTATGAAACTCGGGAAAAGATTTGATTTTTTTGATTTGCGTGTGAATACCAGAATCGTAAGAATGAGTGTTTGTACCGGCGGCGCGTGGCCGGTGGTGGTGGCCTATGACCACGTACTGCCGGATGGAGGAATAAGGAGGGGAGGGGGCGGACTGAGGGGGGCTGGTTTGGGGGGTGCGAACTGGGGGGCCGACTGGGGTTGGGGGCTGGGTGGGGGGGTTGGGGGACTGAGGGAAAGGGCGGCTGAGGGTGAAGGTGGGGGGCTGGGCGTGGTACCTTTGGGGGGTGGAGGAGAGAGGGAGCGGGTGAGGGGCGGCTGAGGGTGAAGGACGGCTGGGGAGGGGCGTGGGAGTTACATGAAGAAAAGAGGGGTTTTTGGAATCGCAGTAGGAAGCAAGGCGCAGGAAGAAAGGGGGAAAAGAAAAAGAAAAAGAAAAAGAAAAAAACGATTAATAAAAGAAAAAGAAAAAGAAAAGAAAAGGATAAAGAAGAAGAAAAGGAAAGGGGAAGTAAATGAAGGATTCCGTGTATGATTTCTGTGCATTCATGCATCACGAGACATTGCATATATGTTAGTTCTGTTCCGTTCCGTTCTGTTAGGATATGCGAGACATAAGTCGCATATCTGATCTGTTCCATTCCGTTCTGTTCCGTTCCGTTCCATTCTGTTAGGACCCGGGATCATGCATTGCACGATTAGATGAATGTTTCTGAGAAGGTAGGTTATCATGCATCACGTATGTGGCATTGCATTTCACGTTCATTTCACACGATTATGTGTTTTGATTGTTTTAAGAAGTTCTGACCGTTATACGTATTTGCGAAAACATGGACAGTCTATTTTCGTCTCGACATGCTTAATGTATTTCACTACTGTCCTAGCATGTATGATCTCAAAGGGCCGATGCAGGCAGGGTACCTACTGAGTGACGTTTTTGTCGCTCACACCGTTTGTTTTGTTTTCTTGTAGACGATTCAGAGTATGATTACATATGGGTTGGAGAAGATTCTGAGTGGGCTCAGTGGGACTCGTAGAGACTGTCGGGAGATTGAGGAACAAATGAGGAAGTTTTATTTTATTTATTATTGCATTTGAGGACTTAGCTTAGGGATTTTATTTTACGAACTTTACGATGTCGCTTAGAGGATTTTGACTTGATGTTGATTATATAAGATTTGGAGATTTTACTTTTGATTTAGGGTTCTGAATTGATTTACTTCGCTTCCGCTATCGAATACTCTGTCGTTTTGATAAGTGCAGGGATTCGTACAGACGCCTTATATATCCCTTAGTGGAATACGGCGGGCGTACCGGTTCTGACCCTAGGGTTCGGAGCGGGGCGCTACAATTTTGTATTTTCAGAAAAAGCGCCAAATGTTTGAACCATGGAGCGAATTGATTTTTCATCATCACTTGAGACAAATCATACCTCGACAAATCACGCGAGGCAGGCCCTATTGATTGATGAGGTTGAATTCCAAAGTATGTTCTGGACAATCTTCATGTTTTATGTCAGCATATCATGATATAAGGAAGATCAAGGCTATTAACTTCTTTGATATTGTATTAATTATGATTGATCCTAGTGTATTGATTATGATTAAACCCGAATTTGTAGCAACCGATGTACTATTTATTCTGGTACTTAGCCAGCTATCAATGTAAGGAAAAAGTATTTTCTTCCATCTAACATGGTATCAGAGCTAGTATTCCATCCTTACTAGTGATGAAATACAACCACTCATAATTTTTCGAGCAATTCACCAACCCAAAATCATTTCGCCTCAGCCGCACCATGAACATTTTATGGCCGAACAAACTCCTCAGTGTAGCACGTCTGAGTCTGAAGGGGCAACCAACCCGATGGATGAAACACTAAATCTATCCCAAGTATTGGAACTATTGCAGAAATGGGCACCAAAATCGAGCGCAACAGAGGCTTCTCCAGTCAACAGCTAATCATAACGGACAAACTCAATGACTACAACAACTCCGTATGGGTAAGAAACTCAGTCTTTCTATCGATGGGAGGGGCGGCTGAGACACATCATAGCCCCATCTCCCAAAAAGGAAGATCCTTAATATGAACAATGGAGGCAATTAGACTCCATCGTTCTCACCTGGATTTTGAAAAATACAAAACTGGGCATAGTTAATCAGTACATAGATTACCCAATGTCGTGGGATCTATTGAGGGGGATCGAATCCACTTGTAGCGTAAAGGACCCCTTACAGATCTATGATTTAACTGTTAAGGCCAACAATCTCAAATAAGAAACACAGTTCTTGGAACGCATTTTCAGTCAACTACAACTAGTATGGAAGGATATAGACAGAAGACTTCCAAATCCAATGCACTATCTAAAAGATATGATAATGTTCAACAAATTCAACAACAAAATCGAATATATCAATTTCTCCAAGTGATCAGCGAAGAGTATGATGGAGAGAATAGGGATAGTCTGAAAACAAACCCTCTTCCCTTAGTGGAAGAGGGTTATGCGCAGATTCATAGGGAAGCCCACAAACGCAATATAATGAAAGGGGACAGGGAGACTTTACCACGAAAGACCTCCTCTGGAATAATAAGTGGACTCCTGTCCCAGAGAGGAAGGCCAGGACCCATAAGGACCGAAGCACTTACCAGGCAGGAGAAAAGGTGGCGGTCAGATCTGGCAAGACGCTTTGCCAGGCTCATCATCCTGCCAGGAGGACGAGAAATCCTATCTCCGATGCATGCTTTGCGGTGGCAGCCGTCACACAGCAGCTCGGTGTTTCTACACCATCGGATACCCAGATTGGTGGCCACACATGCAAAAAAGAGTGAAGAAGGAAGGACTTGCAAGCACAACCACGGGCAACTAGCATGCAGCCCGTGATGGCAGTGAAGAGACGGGATCCGGAGGAGTAATCAGAGAAGAGACCTTCCAGCCGAGGAAGTCTCCAGATCGAACATGAAATACAACTGACAAAGGGAGAGGTAAAGGGCTTGGGGTGAAACTACACCTAAGCCCTCCCTTCTTTAATAGGGGCAGTGACCAAATAAGTGGCCTAAATTTACATCCAAAAACTGACTTACCCATTAAATTCAAAAACAAAATCCAACCGTAAAAAAAATCCATCAGTCAGGAAAAACTCCTACATGGTTATTTGACTGTGGTGGTGTCATTGACACCATGTCATACGATGCTCGAGATTTTTACTTTGATACTGCTTCTAGAAAAAAATTTATCCACACTGCCAATGGAGGCGTTTCTGTAGTTGAAGGGGCAGGTAGCATTCAATTCTCACCGACACTAAAGCTGCAAAATTGCATTTACGTTCCTTCCCTGTCTCATAAGTCATCTTACTAAGGAATCGAATTGCACGGTACTGATGCATTTGACATTTTGCTTGGTGCAGAACATTCAGATGAGGAGGATAATTGGGCGTGATTCTGAGCAGGGAGGTCTTTACTTTATGGATGAGATGGACCAAAACGGCACAACAAGGCTCACTCATGGAACAGTGGACATCCAGGCTTGGTTGCGCCTAGTCATCCATCCTTAGGGTACTTAAAAATAATACTTCCTAAATTGTTCAATCATTTCCCTCAGTTTCCGTGTGATATGTGTACCTTAGCAAAATCCATAAACATTCGTATCCTCAAAGTACACCAGAAAACTCAAACCTTTTTCTCTTATTCATTCAGATGTATGCGGTACATCCCCGCCACCTAGCCCGAATGATTTTTTTATGTTTTTTACTCTTTGTGGATGATTAACCCAGATAACATAGGTTTATTTCCTAAAATGCAAGTCTGAGGTCTTCGATAAATTTATTATTTTCTATAACATGATAGTAACCCAGTACAAAACAAAAATACAAATTCTTCGCACTGATAATGGTACCGAATATGTAAAGAAACCTTTTCAGGATTTCCTTCAGCAGTATGGTCTTATCCATCAAACCACTTGTCCAGACATCCCTCAACAAAATGAGGTAGCTGAATGCAAAAACCAAATACTCTTTGAAATCACCCGCTCTCTCATGATTGAGTCCATTGGCCAGAAGCCATTACCTCAGCCAACTATTTTAAAAATAGACTCCCCACAAAAGTCCTCAAACACTAAACTCTTATTGATGTCCTTAGCGAATATCGTTCTGTCCCACTTCATTTGACTCTTCCTCCTAGTGTCTTCGTGTGCGCCTTATCCGAAACTAGGTTTTCGGCACGATGCACCCTCCGTATTCTGCTATGAGAAGTACAAGGTGTTGATATCATACATGTACATGTCGACATAATCATGGTACAATATAGCAGAAGTAACATAAGCATCACAAATACAATCGACATACATTACTAAACATTACAATTATGTACAAATCATACTATACTAAATCCTGAATCCTCTGAATACATGATAATCAAATGACTAATACTTTCAAAGGTAATCTCTCGGTATACTTTGTCGCTGTTGGTAGTATACCTGGACTCATCTTCAATATACATGTAAAATGGTTCCTGTGCTCTGCAAATAGTGATAAGGCAAGTATGAACGATAAATGTAATTGCCGAACAAGTAGTCCGACTAGATACGTCATGTGGATCATGCATGAGGAGACGGGTAAGAAAAATAATACTCCTTAAACTAGAACATAATGAATCGCGTCTCCAATATAATAAATAAAGTGCATAACATAAAGATAAATAAATAGCTGTCACATGTGTAGGACCTGTATATCACCACTAGAAGGGGGTTGAATAGTGGGTACGGAAAATTTGGTTTTTAAAAACTTTTAAACCAAAAACTTCACTTCTGAAAACTGTTTTTATTTTCAGATTCTGATTTGAAATGATTTAAAGACCTAGTTACAGACATCCAAAAATTATGAAATTCGGTGTTAATGAACTCTCATATGTTATAAGTATCTCATAAACATTCCAGAATAAAAATCCACTCCTAACCATTTGAAAATACGTTCTTGTTCAGATTGCACGAATCTGCCAGAAACTGTGCTCCGATTTGAAAAATTTATTCCGATTAATTGGAGACTCCAAATGGTCTGAAAATTTAATGACAACATCCCCAATATGTATTATAATAAGTTGAACATTTTCAAAATTCCTTTTGGAAGTATATCAATCACGTTGATGTTTGCAACCTTTGCAACTCTGACAATCAGATTGCACTAGTCTCAGAACTATTCAAGTTTGATTGACTTATACTTATCTAAATGAGTTGAACTTGCGCCAAATAAAAACTATGAGATATCAAATTATCCTGTTTAACCACTTTTTCATTCGCTTTGCTGCATGGAGCATCTCTTACCTTCGGCCAAGACACAGCCGGATTCTGCGACAACACAATGGTGACCAAATCAGCATACAACAAATTTATAGAGTTTCTGTGCATTTATTATTTCTTGTACATTTAATTATAGACTCATGTATTTACTTTTGCATTTTGGATTTGGGAGAGTCTCCCGTTGTTATAGGGCTTCCATGTAACCATGGTATTCCACCACTATAAGTGAGGGCAAATTACATAAATAAACTCCGGACGGTACTGCCCGTCCTTCAACTAGAAAATTAATTTTTCTTTTCTTCTTCTTTTCAATTATTTATTATGTCCTACTTTCTTTTTCTTGTATTTAAATTTTAGCTCCACTGAAATTTTGCCAACATCGCACTTTTATTTTATTTTCTATTATCTTATTTCTTTTTCTGCCGACCCAAAAATGATGGTCGTACCATTCTCTCTCTCCCTCCCCCTTATAAAAGTTTCGTTCTCAAAACTTGCGGGTTTCTACTGATCTCTTTGTTAAGACTTTCAAACACTTAGATTCTATTGGCATCGTTTAATTGTAGATAATTCAACTTAACATATACTATTCTCTAATGCTGGATTCTACATTCTCTTGCTTGTGCGTGTTATGCTAACTTCCGAGCTTACATATTTCAACTTGAGTGGTAGTTATACCAGAGTATTGCTCTCTTTTCTGGCAGAACTTGTGTGTGACGATTCTAAAGCATTGCTCTCTTTTCCCCATACCATTTTCCGTAATCTGAAAGACCAAAGGAAATATACGCACCCTTCCTGTCATGGCTTCTGCTGCCACCAATCTACTCCCCTCTAACATCTACGGCACTCAAATCTTCCTCTCGCCTCCTACTCCCAACCCCCACATCTTTGCTAAGGAAATTCGCTATCCCAACATCCCTTCTTGATAAACACCACGAAATTCAACACCTCCCAAAGATATCCCATCACAGGCAGCTCTAGCTGCTCTGCTCGTCTCCTCAATCTCCCCATAAGCCCTATCCCTTGAAAAGGCTCCCCCTGAAGCTTCACCTTTCGTGCTTCAAGCAGAAGCACCCAAGCTCAGTGCTTCGAATTCGTTGCCCTTTTCGAAAAACGTAATCTTGACTGCTCCCATATGGTGTTCTTCACTCAGGTGGCTACACACACCAGGTCTGCTAGTTCTGCGAGAAACTGTTTCCGACAAACGGAGTAGACCAAGGCACCCAACCAACTTCTAAAGACAAAGAAGAACTCTGCCCGTGAGACCATGAGCCGTTGTTAGCCCTGAACACATGCCTTGAGGTAAGTTGATCTGAGCCTTCTCATTTGTCTGCCACGCTAGATTCTACAGGTCACATGTATGTAATTCCTCCATGGAGAAATCACGGAGTTCTCTCGATAAGATATGAGCCAGAATATAATCACAGGAACCCTAGGTATATCCAATATCAAAGACAGTACGAGGCTCTCACAGACTGCTCCTTCAAAACATCCCTATACACAGTACACAATCCTAGGACGACAAAGAGGCACAGAACTGCCTAGAATGGGAAAAGGCTATGGAAGACAAGATGGACGCCCTGAAAAGAAATGGAACGTGGGAAAAGAGCCTTGGTGAGTCCGAGGAAGAAACCTGTCGGATGCAGATGGGTCTTTACACTGAAGCATCAAGCAGACAGAACCATTGAGAGGTACAAAGCGAAACTAGAGGCAAAAGGATACACAAACGTATGGTATTGGCTACTCAAAAACATTTTCTCCTGTGGCAAAAATAGACAAGATCGGAGTGAATCTTTCAGTCGCAGTCAATCGTGAGTGGCCGTTATACTAGATGGATGTCAAAAACGTCTTTCTTCATGGGGACTTAAAGGAAGAAGTATACATGGAGTCTCCTCCCGGATACACTGACGAATTCAAAGATGGAGGATTATGTATACTCCGAAAAGCATTGTATGGCTTGAAGCAGTCACCCAGAGTATGGTTCGGAAGATTCATTAGGGTCATGAAACGATGTGGGTACCGTCATATTAACTTGGATCATACACTATTCTTAAAACGGAGGAATAATCTTGTTACTGTCTTGTCATCTACGTGCAAGATATGATTATTACTGGAAACGAGCGACGAGGAAATCGTAAGCCTAAAGAAGCAAGTTGTTCAGAGAATTTGAAATAAAAGACTTAGTGGTGTGGAGGTTCTTTGGGAATCGAGGTGCTCAGGTCAAAGAAGGAAATTTTCATATCTCAGAGAAAATATGTGCTCGATCTCCTGGCAGAACCCGGTATAGTGGACTGCAAAGCCGGCCGATAAACCAATAGTGGCGAACCATGGACTAATGATAGTACAGGGGCGGATCCAACTGATAAGGACAGTATTGACGCCTGGATGGGGAAATTAATATATCTATCTCACACACGACCAGACATGCATACGTGGTTGGAGTAAGTAATTCAGTTCATGAATCAGCCCCAAAAGGTACACATGTAGGCAGTAATACGGGTTGTGCAGTATCTAAAAAGGTCAGCAGGTAGAGGTATAGTGTTCCGAAGTCATGGAAGCATGGAGATATAAGCCTACACAGATGCGGACTGGGCTGGAAACCCAAACGATAGAAGGTCGACATCGGGATACTTCGCCTTGGTTGGAGGTAATTTAGTCTCATGGAAAAGTAAAAAAACAGAAAGTGGTTGCGCCGTCTAGTGCTGAGGCTGAATTCCAGGGAATTGCTCGAGGACTAGCTGAAGTGCTGTGGCTCAAAAAGTTGCTACCAAAGTTAGGTATCCACCAAAGATTCTACCGAGAATAATGTGTGACAATAAAGCGACCATTCGAAGTTTAGGGAATCCACTACAATATGATAGAAGAAAACATGTTGAAGTGGATATACACTTCATAAACGAAAAGATTGATGACCAGCTAATTTGCCTTCCATATGTAAGATCAGAAGACAACTGGCGGATATACTCTCTAAGGGTTTACCAAGATGACGGTTTCGAGAAATCTTGGGCAAATTAAGCATCGAAGATCTGCTGACTTAACTAAGGGGGAGTGTAAATATATCATGACATAAGGAAGGAAGATCAAGGCTAGTAACTTCTTTGATATTGTATTAATTATGATTGATCCTAGTGTCTTGATTATGATTTATCCTAATTTCGTAAATTGTAGCATCCGATGTACTATTTATTCAGGTGCTTAGCCAGCAGCTATCAACGTAAGGAAAAAAGTTCAAATGCTGAAGTCCAATTTCACTGTATAGATCCATGCGTATATGCCGAGGAAGGCTCCTCTCACGCCACAAGTTAGCTCCTCGCCGTCAACTGCAGAGCAGACTACCAATCATGAGATTGAAGCTGAGGGAAGTTCTGAAATACAAGTGCTGTTGCAGCCCAATTGGGCATCTAGATCCAGCCTTGCGTAACAGAATTATTGAGGAACAACACGAAGAACCCCATAGTGCAACTTGCATGCAAAATCCTGAGATGCCTCCAATTCAGATGTTGTTCCAAACTTTCCTGCTGTTCAGCAAAGTGACCACAGATACTACATAGGCATGCTGCTGTTCGGCTTTTTAACCAGGGCTGCTGTAGGGCTTACACTTGCTATTGTAGTTCTAATACTGAAGAAATTCATAAAAGCAATCGCATTTCTCACCGATGAATCCTAGACTTCATTTTGTCGAGAAATGGATCATTTTAGAGGTAAGTGTGGTAGTGATTCGTGACGACATGGAAGAATGATTATATAAGTTACCTGTAGAAAAATATACTATACACATGTACATACATAGAGCCGTTAGAGTACAGTTAGCCGTTGGACAAAGTACAGTTATAGCCGTTGGAAGACCTTCTTCCTCTATTGTATATATATTAAGCTAGTGGGAGTATTCTCTCAAGTGAGAGAATTCAATAATATATTGACTCTTCTTCAACTTCGCTTTGTTTGTCTTCATTCCACATTGATCTTCACTCTTCGGTCCAAGTATTTGTATTTCATATTTTTCATCCTTTCACATGTTTGACTCTTCTCTGCTGTTTCATAGAAATTGTTCTTCTGAATTTCCACATGGTATCAGAGCTTCAGGACAAAGAAGCAAAGAATCTTCTCCACTTAGATCAAAGAATCTTCTCCACTTAGATTTCTGTGTCTATTGATCTTCATCAGAGTGAATTTTTCTTTCAAAACTCATACTCTACGTATTCTTCAAATTGTTCCCTGGATTACATTCAATCTCGGACGAAAGATTTGGTCTTCATCTATTACCTCAAGTCTCTGGAAAAAAAAACGACAAGTGCTGTCTGAACCCTCTTACATTCTTGAGAAACCTCACTCGGAATTATCTCACAAGATCTCTACGTACGAAGAACCCGCAGAAGTTGAGACAGTTTCAAGGAGCAGAGGCCTCTGCTCACGACTGATACTGAGCAAAAATCTTCTTCAGATAGCAGAAACACAGGAGAAGAGGATTCGAGATATTTAAAACTCAATATTATTACCATTCCGTTAATACCCATCATTTATCGTCAAGGTTCCGTTAAAGATTGAATCATAGGTTCTCCCATCGACACGTATCTACATTGCATGAATCCCACGACTAAGGAAGCTGCCAGTTGTTCCCTTTCTCATCTGAGTATTAAATTCTTTCCACCGCTTCACCCTCAGTTTCGCTATTTTTTTCCTTTCATTTCGTACTTTTATTTTTCCAAGGCATTAATTTCACCCTACGTTTTGGCATTAACTTCACAGTATGTTTTGTCTCTATCAAGTACAATTTCTTTTCGAAAATTTTTTATTGTTTTTTCGTACCTGTAAAGAAAGATTAATCCCGCCGAATTCATCTCCAATCTACTGCCTATACGTGTACTACTACCTCAGAATTCACGTGGGATTCTTTAGTGCACCTGTACGGTTTTTTCACATTTCTTTTCGAAAAATTGTTATTGATTTACACGTGGCTCATCACGCGTGTACTCATACCCCAGTATCTCGTCACAATCTCTTTGTACCGACAGCTTCAGTATTTTTTGTTCTATCGGTCATGCATGCAAAGATAAATCACACCCACTCTACCTACCTTACTTTACCTCTGCTTCTCTACCCAAAACCAAACCTCCCTCTTTTTATCCGTCATCTTCTTATTCTTCAAATGATTTCCTCTCGTATTTACCTCCAAAACTCATGAACTCCAAACATCGGAGTAAAAATACATCATCCAAAACCATGGGTTGCATTCGAACAATCTGGTGCCGGGGGGTGGTGAGTTGATTTAATCCGTGCTGAATGTTGTCGAAGGTTGAAAATTGTCAAAGCTTACAAAGTTTCCAGGTATGTCAGTTACTGGGAAGAGAAATTTGCTCCCAGATTGCTGAGGTCCAAGTTTAAAGGTACGGGAGCAGGGGGAGCCGTTCTCTCCCTTCATCCGTAGTTAGGTCTCGGTTGTGGGGCTGATTATAGCAGAGGGTGGCGAAGTGTGGTTGCTGCCTACAACCTGTTTAATATGGTCTCAATAAGGTATCAAATGTTTTTACTAGAACACTATGTTTTTCATCTTCCTGCTGTGAACATCACCCACTTTATTGTTCCTTCACTCTACTGAAAGAAACGTTCTCGTTTGTATGTCTTCAATCTTCACCTAAAATAATATTCTAGTTTACTCAACATCTTCATCCATATCCTGGGTCATATTATTTGTCCGTAAACAGTTGCAATTTAGGCACATAAGGCCGAAATCTTTTTCTTAAAAGGCTATGAAGAGCCAAAAATCCTTCTGTGCAGAAAGCCACAAAATTCTCCTAAGGGAACAACTTCAAGAATCATTTCTTCAAAGGCCAAAGAGCCTTAAAATTTCGTCAAAGGCCAGAGAGCCATTTCTTCACAGACCATTATGTCTATAAACTTCCAATTGGCTATGAAGAGCCTTGGCTATTAAAGCCGAAATCTTCTCTATTGGCTATGAAGAGCCTTGGCTATTAAAGCCGAAATCTTCTCTATTGGCTATGAAGAGCCTTGGCTATTAAAGCCGAAATCTTTCCTATTGGCTATGAAGAGCCTTGGTCTATGCCGAAATCTTCTCCTCTAAGAGCCTATGAAGAGCCTTGGTTATAAACCGAAATCTTCTCATTGAAGAGGCTATGAAGAGCCTTGGCACTTTAGCTGAAATCTTCTCAATTGGCTATGAAGAGCCTTGGCCTATAAAGCTGAAATCTTTCCAATAGTCTATGAAGAGCCTTAGCACCTTAGCTGAAATCTTTTCCATCTATGAAAAAAAAACATTTTTCAACTGGGGTCATTTCATGGACAATGACAAAATAGAATCTTCAGGGCCGTAGAGCCCCAACTTTTTCAACGGCCATAGAGCCTATTCTCTATCAAAGTTCAAGGATATCAAATCATCTTTAAAGACCATATGTTCATCTGCAATGCCATTGATCCATCTTTTCAGGCTAATATAATTGCTTCCAAGATTAACGCAATACTTCTATTCACCCGAGATTGTTTGGCGAAACCTCTGATAAGGTGGTATGTATCTGTTTATTTTTTATCTGTCTCCTGAAAGAATATATCTGTCCTTGTGCTTTGAACGTTAGTCTATATGTTTCACATTTATGTTCATATGTCCAGTTATCACTTGAGGAGGAGTATGTGTTATGCTTAGCATTCATATTATAACAAGTGATTTCTGGACATATTATTCTGGACATATTACTGAAAATCTGTGAAGTGTTATGCTTAGCATTCATATTATAACAAGTGATTTCTGGACATATTATTCTGGACATATTACTGAAAATCTGTGAAGATGGCACCTCTGTTCATGGATTAATATCAGGGTGACTGAGTTTGTAACTTTTTCGATTGACATTTTGATCCGATTTCAATAGTCTGGAAAATGATATATAATATGGTGATTAGGATGTAGTTGCCATTAAAATCTTTATTCCTGGTGCCATACATGTTATTGTATAACTTGTGAAATGTTATACATGCTCACGGTGACCATCAGTATGGTTTTGATTAATTGCAAATTTAAGTATTTATAGAATGTAAGATAGTCCTTTGATGCATCTCTGTTTCATGGATTGTCGTTGACATCAATTATCAATTGAACACCTCTTATAATATAGCATCGGTCTGCTTTTCTTCCATTTCCCTGTATTAGGCAACTTTCTTTGCTAATGATGCTACAACTTAATTTGGTCTCCGTTTCTGGTTTAATTCATCCAAGACACTATATTAAATTTCTAACCTTGGTCATTTTCTCATATATCCTATAAACTAGATAGTCTGTTGTTGAAATCTGTTTAAGGAGGAGAATACAATAGCGGTGGTCTAAAAATCTTCACCTGTTTTTTATGTGCATTGTTCTGTATGTCGAAACTTACACGGTGAACATTGCATCGTCCTATTTAAAGATTTATTTGCTTCATGAGCGTATTCCCAGTTAGCGTACCTAGGCATACCTAAGTTCTTTGTCATCTGAAAAATCTTTCTGACTATGATGTGAAGTGAATATCTATCGGCTTCTATGCATGCTCAGGGATAACTCTTTTGTCTCATATTATGAAATAGTATCAAATTAGACATTCCTGATGATGTCGTGTGTGTTAAAAGTAGTGAATCCATTCTAGTTTGTGTAGTTGTAATTTCCTTGTTGACATGTTTTTCACTTATTTTACACTATCTTGGGATGCATTGGAAATAATTGATATTACAGTTGTTTAGCAATATAAAGTGGTTTACAAAGTTACTTTCTTAAATTATGTTTTCATGACTAACAAAAATTCCAGGATTGTCATTTTTCATAGAAGGGCACCTGGGCTGCAGGAATCTTATTTGATTGCAGGTTGGTTCAAGACACAGAAGGATTCCAGGAATTTTTTACTAACATTTGTACTGCGGGTTGAGGAATTGTTTGCTTGCAGGTGGCTCAAGAGCAAAGGCTGTTTTTACTAATCTTCTTTGCAGGGGATGTTGTTGTTTGTGTGCGGGAGCAAGAAAAACCTGGATTGACTTTTTGCAGGTGTACCATGGTGTTAGGAAATCAACCGAGATCACTGCAAAATGCGCAGCGGAAAAACAAAACTTGATCTCCGATTTCCTACCAAGGATCCATGTTGTTCGTTTAATCGATGAATTAAACTCAAAAATTACCTCTGAAGATTCGAAATCCGCAGATGGAAGAGGTGCGAAATCACGAACACCCTCTGTCGGTATCCACACGAATGCTTCCGCCCGGAGTGCTAGCTCTTGAACGGCGCGGCTGAGAGAACTCGCTTTTCTCCAAAAACGGCTCTAGGGTTTCTGTTGTTTTCGTGTGTATTCCATATGTCTCTATGTACGAGATACATAGATATATATACACATATATGGATATTAAAAACCGAGTCCTAATCGGTTTCGTTGATGCCAATCAAAATCCATATCAGATATGGATTCTGTCAGGATATTCAAAATCCATATCAGATATGGATTCTCTCATTATTATCCGACAGCATATATATATATATATACATATAACCACAAAAACGAAAATAATAATAATAATATTAATAATAATTAATATCCAATATTAATATTATTAATATTAAAACGATAATAATAATAATAATAATTAATATCCAATATTAATATCATTAATATTATTAATCTCAGCCATACGCATTCTTGTGTGTGACCCGATAGGCCCATATTAATTGGCAGTTGATTAAATCTCTATTAAACCAACAAGTCGTAATTGGTCTCTAGCAAGACATTACGACTACCCAATTAATACGAGTAAAGTCCAACTAGCCTAATAGCACATGCATTAATCCCTTTGTCACACGATATCTAGTTTGAACATAAGTCATGGTCAGCGTCATACTTATATTGTTCAAACATATGATTACTCGATCTCTAAGTGGACTGATAAAACAAATGATATTGATCACACTATCAATTCATTTGAGCACGGCCATGCATTTCACAGTCTCACTAATTGAGGGGCCCAAAGATATCACTCTCAAAAGAGAGGGACAAATTCTATCTTGATTGTTGAATATCCTCTACATAATTTCTATCACATTCAATCATGACCTTTATTATTATTCAATTACGGATAACGTTTGATCATGTCAAAATATAATAGTCCTTATGTTGGAAACTATGACAATCTCAAGTCAAAGGATTAAAACATGACTATCGTGAGATTTACTTATGACGCTAATCCATGTAGTAATCTCATGATGGGTCTATCCAATACAGAGATTGATTCGTATCACCATACACATAATCATCTCATGATTATCAAATCAGTACTCATACTGATTATAAATTATTTTATCTCTATAACAATAATGAATCAGCGACATATATCAAAATTGTGTAACATACTAACCAACAATAATGATAATAAAACCTCTTTTATTAATAATAAATGCATAACATAAATATCCAAATCATGACCTAGGGCACATACACTAACAATCTCCCACTTGCATTAGGCCTACAAATATCGGAGACCCATAGATCTAGTATGTTGATCATGCTTGACCCGTGAGAGAGGCTTAGTCAATGGATCCGCTATGTTATCGTTTGTGTCAACTTTGCATATCTTGACATTTCCTCTATCGATGATGTCTCGAATGAGATGGTAGCGTCTGAGTATATGTTTAGATCTCTGATGAGACCTAGGCTCTTTTGCTTGTGCTATGGCACTATTGTTGTCACAATAAATGTCCACAGGATTTGCAATGCTAGGTACCACTCCTAGCTCAGTGATGAACTTCTTCAACCAAACTGCTTCTTTAGCTGCATCTGATGCTGCTATATACTCAGCCTCTGTTGTAGAATCACCCACAGTGCTTTGTTTTGAACTCTTCCAACTAACAGCTCCACCATTCAATGTGAATACAAAACCGGACTGCGATCTGAAATCATCTATGTCGGTGTGGAAGCTAGCATCTGTGTAACCATTTACAACTAACTCGTCATCCAAACCTCCATAAACCAAGAATACTTCTTTAGTCCTTCTGAGGTACTTAAGAATATTCTTGACAGCTGTCCAGTGACCTTCACCGGGGTCGGCTTGATATCTACTGGTTGTGCTCAATGGATATGAGACATCTGGTCTTGAACATAACATGGCATACATGATCGATCATATAGCATAAGCATAAGGAATTTTATTCATTCGATCTCGCTCATCAGATGTCTGAGGACATTGATTCTTGCTAAGATGAATGCCATGAGACATAGGCAGGAACCCTTTCTTGGACTCTTGCATGTTGAACCTCTTCAACATTTTATCTATGTATGTACTTTGACTTAAGCCTATTATCCTTTTAGATCTATCTCTATAGATCTTGATACCAAGGATATAGGTAGCCTCGCCCAAGTCTTTCATTGAGAATTAATTCCCTAACCAAGCCTTAACCTTTTGCAAGGTAGGGATATCATTTCCAATAAGCAATATGTCATCCACATATAGGACCAGAAACACTACTGCACTCCCACTAACCATCTTGTAAACACAAGGTTCATCTTCATTCTTGATGAAACCAAAGTTCTTAACTGTTTCATCAAAACGAAGATTCCAGCTTCGAGATGCTTGCTTCAATCCATAGATGGACCTTTGAAGCTTGCAAGCCTTCTTTGAATTCTCAGGATTTACAAAACCCTCAGGTTGTGTCATGTACACATCCTCGAGTAAATTTCCATTAAGGAAAGCAGTTTTGACATCCATTTGCCATATCTCATAATCATAGTGTGCTGCAATGGCAAGGAGAATTCGAATAGACTTAAGCATAGCTACTGGTGAAAAGGTTTCATCATAGTCTATACCATGAGTTTGCTTGAAACCTTTAGCCACAAGCCTTGCTTTGTAGGTTTGCACATTTCCATCCTTGTCAGTTTTTTTCTTGAAAACCCATTTGCAACCAATAGTCTTAATACCCTCTGGAGGATCAATTAAAGACCAAACTTGGTTATCAAACATGGATTGCATCTCAGAATTCATGGCTCCAAGCCATTTATCTGAATCTGGACCTGACACAGCTTCCTGATAGGTAGTAGGCTCATCTTGATCTATGAGCATGACTTCACTATCATCAGTCACAAGAAATCCGTACCTCTCTGGCTGACGATGTATCCTATCAGATCTGCGTTGAACTTGTGTTACATTTTCAGGCTCCACAACTGTTTGTGGTTCTGAAATCGTCTCTAAAGACGGTTCAACGATATCTTGTGGAACTTGAGTTTCCTCAAGTTGTACTATACTCCCACTTGTTCTCTTGGAGAGAAACTCCTTTTCCAAAAAGACTCCATTTCGAGCAACAAACACTTTGTTCTCTGAGGGAATATAGAAATAGTACCCTTTAGTTTCTTTAGGATACCCCACAAAAATACATTTGATAGATTTTGGAGCTAGCTTATCTGACATTAATCTTTTCACATAAGCTTCACAACCCCAAATCTTAAGAAAAGACAAACTGGGTCTCTTACCAGTCCACATCTCATATGGTGTCTTTTCAACCGCTTTAGATGGTACACGGTTCAAAATAAATGCAGCTGTCTCCAAGGCATAACCCCAAAATGATAAAGGAAGATCTACTTGACCCATCATAGATCGAACCATATCCAATAAAGTCTGATTTCTCCTTTCAGAAACACCATTCCATTGTGGAGTTCCTGGAGGAGTCAACTGTGAAACGATTCCACAATTTCTTAGATGTTGGTCAAATTCTTGGCTCAAATATTCACCACCTTGATCTGTTCGAAGGGTTTTAATTGTCTTACCAAGTTGATTTTGTACTTCATTTTGAAAAGTTCTAAACATTTCAAAAGACTCATGCTTATGTTTCATTAGGTAGACATAGCCATACCTACTGAAATCATCAGTAAAAGTAATGAAATACTGAAATCCTCTCCTGGCACTAATGCTGATTGGGCCGCATACATCTGTATGTACCAAGCCCAATAAGTCATTAGCCCTTTCACTATGTCCAGTAAAAGGAGTCTTTGTCATCTTTCCAAGCAAACAAGACTCGCAATTTTCAAATGATTCAAAATCAAATGAATCTAATAATCTATCTTGATGGAGTTTAGATACGCGCTTCTCATTTATATGGCTAAGGCGACAATGCCATAAATATGCAGGGTTTAATTCATTTGGCTTAGTTCTCTTTGAAGATATGTTATAAATATTACCGTCATTGGAATCATCAAGGTTAAGGACATAAATGCCATTATAACTACTTGCAATACAATAAAGCAAGTCATTTTTATCAAAAATAGAACACTTCTTATTTTTAATTAAAAATGAATAACCTTTATCATCCAAAACAGACACTGAAATAAGATTCCTACTCATAGTAGGAACATAAAAGCAATTGTTTAAAACTAACAAAAGCCCATTGGGCAAGACAAGCTCATAGGTCCCTACAGCTATAGCGGCAACTCTTGCTCTATTGCCAACACGTAGGTCCACCTCGCCCTTCTTCAGCATCCTACTCCTTTTGAGCCCCTGCATATTTGTACAAATATGGGATCCACATCCAGTATCTAATACCCAGGAAGAAGAAGTAGATAAATTAATTTCTATAACATAAATACCTGAAGATGTAGTCGTACTACCCTTCAGCTTCTTCAACTCCTCCAAATAAACATCACAATTTCTTTTCCAATGCCCAGGCTTGTTGCAATGGAAACAAGTTCCTTCCTTAGGAACCTTTGCCTTGGGACCAGGTTTCGGTTTAGCTTGACCTTTTGCCCCTTTTGCACCCTTTGCACTTTTAGGCTTACCCTTGCCTTTAGCTTTCTTTTTCATTAGCTTGGTATTGACACTCAATACATGGGTAGGCTTCTTGATATTCCCCTCAGCAGTTTTGAGCATGCCATGTAGCTCAGGAATGGACTTTTCCATATTATTCATATTGTAGTTCATGACGAACTGAGAAAAACTGCTAGGCAAAGAGTGTAGGATCAAATCCGTGGCGAGTTCCAAACTCAGGGGATATCCAAGTCTTGCAAGGTGATCTATATAGCCTTTCATCTTCAGAACATGAGCGCTAACAGATTCACCTTCAGACATCTTACAGTCAAAAAATGCAACAGCGGTGTCGAACCTATCCTGCCTAGCCTGTTGTTGGAAAGCTTGTTTGAGATGCACACTCATCTCATAAGCTTCTAAGTGTTCCAGGTCTTTCTGAAGTCCTGAACACATAGTTGCCAGCATAAGACATCCTATGTCATTTGAATCTTCCACATGCTTCTTATACTTGTTCTTAACAGCAACAGAAGCATCAGCAGGAGGTGGTTCAGGGACAGGGTCATCGAGCACGTAGGACTTCTTTTCTTGCTTGAGAACGATTCTCAAGTTTCGAAGCCAATCAAAAAAATTAGTCCCACATTCTTTTAATTTTTCCTTCTCAAGGATTGATCGCAACGATAAGGTGGAATTGTTATTAGCAGCCATTTATGATCTACAAAACATGCAAAGTAACACTTTATTAATAATGAGGTTAAAATTTATACAACTCTCACTAAAACATAACCCTCAAAAGAAATATTTTAGTGAGCTAAGATCCATATTTGACTTAATTCTAAACTCAGCTTTGGCATGACGCTTAAAATTAAGTTATTTAGGTAGGTAACTTCTTTACCAATTACATCTCATGTAACTCTTAGAATTTATGGAATAACGACATCATATATCATTGTATGTTAGATTCCATCTAATGCCTTGGGCCCAAAACCGTTTTGATAGCCCAATTAAGTCTAACCAATTTTAAACATATGAGTAGCACTATTACTCATCCTACGTAGCTAGGAATGTTTAAAGCACATTGCTTTGGCAATACCTAGTTTAATACAATCCCAGTTTTAATAGGTGTTTAAGACATGGATGGCATAAAGACTTAAATTATTGATGAGGGTTCAACTTAGTTTATGTCTTGCATTGCATATCATTATATCGTAGCATCCTATATGCATATATAATCTATCATCCACGCATCTCATACAAAATGATAAATATGTAAACGTGACATAGCATGGCCAAACTAAATATGATCTTCATGAGACCAAATGAAGATCATAAAGGAAACCCTATGTGAAAGAATTCCTATTACAACATTTGCAATGATACATATCTTCTTGTCTTGAGCTCGTGCCTCCATCTCCATGGAATCCACTCGTCCTTGGTATGTGTCGCCATCACCATTTTTGTAGCTTGATTCTTCATTTATTACAATAATAAAGAAAAACCTAACTAATTGTATAATAAAATACAACAAAAACTACAGCGGCACGCAGACCATAATAACTCAAAATAGAAATATGACTAAGTCAATCACATAGGTCCTAAGGCCATGCTATGCACCATGCAAAGACATCAACAATTATAATATATTTTACACAAACATATTATAACAAATAAATATATATTGACATTCTGTTATTCGCATAACTTAAAACAGAATATCAATCAAATCGATAATCTTCATCCGAAACCAGAAATCAGAATCATCATCGAATTGATAATCTGTCTTTCGAAACACGAAAACAGAACCATCAATTGGTTATTCATATCGATATAAACATAATCGTTTTTGATTATCTCATGAAAAACGAAAACTTTATATCACATATAAAAATCCCGAATTTTAACATCTGATGAAACCGAATAGAAGAAATCGATCCGCTCTCACCAGATGAGATTCGAATAAGGTTTTACACATATCGTGTGATTATATCTAATACAAACAAAATCGGTTTTGATCATCACATGACAAACGATTACCGCCGTATACAGATCATCTCATGAAAACGAATTGAAAAACACCATTCTTTTCTCATCATATGAAATCCGAATTACAGTTTTATACATATCGTGCCATACGAAAAACAGTAAACACATAAGCATGATGTAATCGATTTAAACGAGACAACAAGTGGCTCTGATAACACTGTTAGGAAATCAACCGAGATCACTGCAAAACGCGCAGCGGAAAAACAAAACTTGATCTCCGATTTCCTACCAAGGATCCATATTGTTCGTTTAATCGATGAAAAAACTCAAAAATTACCTCTGAAGATCCGAAATCCGCAGATGGAAGAGGTGCGAAATCACGAACACCCTCTGTCGGTATCCACACGAATGCTTCCGCCCGGAGTGCTAGCTCTTGAACGGCGCGGCTGAGAGAACTCGCTTTTCTCCAAAAATGGCTCTAGGGTTTCTGTTGTTTTCGTGTGTATTTCGTATGTCTCTATGTACGAGATACATAGATATATATACACATATATGGATATTAAAAACTGAGTCCTAATCGGTTTCGTTGATGCCAATCAAAATCCATATCAGATATGGATTCTGTCAGGATATTCAAAATCCATATCAGATATGGATTCTCTCATTATTATCCGACAGCATATATGTATATATATATATACATATAACCACAAAAACGAAAATAATAATAATAATATTAATAATTAATATCCAATATTAATATTATTAATATTAAAACGATAATAATAATAATAATTAATATCCAATATTAATATCATTAATATTATTAATCTCAGCCATACGCATTCTTGTGTGTGACCCGATAGGCCCATATTAATTGGCAGTTGATTAAATCTCTATTAAACCAACAAGTCGTAATGGGTCTCTAGCAAGACATTACGACTACCCAATTAATACGAGTAAAGTCCAACTAGCCTAATAGCACATGCATTAATCCCTTTGTCACACGATATCTAGTTTGAACATAAGTCATGGTCAGCGTCATACTTATATTGTTCAAACATATGATTACTCGATCTCTAAGTGGACTGATAAAACAAATGATATTGATCACACTATCAATTCATTTGAGCACGACCATGCATTTCACAGTCTCACTAATCGAGGGGCCCAAAGATATCACTCTCAAAAGAGAGGGACAAATTCTATCTTGATTGTTCAATATCCTCTACATAATTTATATCACATTCAATCATGACCTTTATTATTATTCAATTACGGATAACGTTTGATCATGTCAAAATATAATAGTCCTTATGTTGGAAACTATGACAATCTCAAGTCAAAGGATTAAAACATGACTATCGTGAGATTTACTTATGACGCTAATCCATGTAGTAATCTCATGATGGGTCTATCCAATACACTGTTCTCTAACAAGTATCTATGAGATTGATTCGTATCACCATACACATAATCATCTCATGATTATCAAATCAGTACTCATACTGATTATAAATTATTTTATCTCTATAACAATAATGAATCAGGGACATATATCAAAATTGTGTAACATACTAACCAACAATAATGATAATAAAACCTCTTTTATTAATAATAAATGCATAACATAAATATCCAAATCATGGCCTAGGGCACATACACTAACACATGGAACAAAAGAAGGCCTCTACAGTAAGGGGGCAGACGGATTCTTTCATGAAAGTAGATACCTGGATTTCTTGCAAAGAAAACCAAAGAGCACAAATAGTCAAGAAACCGGAGATCATGTCACAGGTAAATGAGTTTATGATATTTTGTACAGGTATCTTATTGTGTGTTTCTTTTCTTTGAACAGGTTGTGTCCAAAGAGGCTTCAATCAGGCAGGACATCAGGTGACTGAAGGTCCCGGGAGGAGCTTTACATTCCATAATAGACAAATTGCAAACTTAGTGCAGAATCAGAAGGCCTGATGACATATGGATCCAATTCTGGTGTTGTTCAAATGGTGTAATATTCCGGAAGCATGAAGAGTTCAACAAATTGAAGGATAACCATGGCCAGAGGATAAAAGAGTGAAAGATTGCTAAAGATCCATTGAAGACTTCTCTAAATAATGAAGCATACGTAGTTCAAACTTATTTGATCCAAACTTAGTTGCACATGATTATGCACTAAGTTTGAGGGAGAGTGTAGAAAAATATACTATACACATGTACATACATAGATCCGTTAGAGTACAGTTAGCCGTTGGACAAAGTACAATTATAGCCGTTGGAATACCTTCTTCCTCTATTGTATATATATTAAGCTAGTGGGAGTATTTTCTCTCAAGTGAGAGAATTCAATAATATATTGACTCTTCTTCAACTTCGCTTTGTTTGTCTTCATTCCATATTGATCTTCACTCTTCGGTCCAAGTATTTGTATTTCATATTTTTCATCCTTTCACATGTTTGACTCTTCTCTGCTGTTTCATAGAAATTGTTCTTCTGAATTTCCACATTACCAATTCCGAATTGCAAAGCCATGTAGATGACATGTACGTACATGCCTTCATGTTACTGATTTACTATCAGTTGCAGAAAGTTATGAATAGAAATTTGATTATTCCCTTTAAACTGATTCCTGTGGAATAATCTATGAAATTGTGCGAATATTCTGTAGTTATTATAGATCATTATAGCTTTTATGTGGAATAATATATGAAATTCTGTGAACATTCTGTAGTTATTACAGATCATAATAGCTTTTATTTTAAGTGTAGCAGCAGCCTCATAGCCAAAATTGTTACTGAAAGCGTAACCTTGACTTGTATTCGTTAATAATGCTTGTACTTGGGAAGAATGCAACATAAGAAGAATTCTTTAAAGCTCCTTAGTTCTACATTTCAGTCTCCACCAATGGTTAGGACGAGTACAACTAGTTTTTACTAGGGCCAATCGATCCTTAAAAAAAGAAAATATCGTTCATAGCTCCATATGAGGGTATGTTCTACAAACATAACTAAAGAGAGGGGGGG
>AP025050.1:14747070-14963450 GCA_036186865.1 Eustoma russellianum | reverse complement strand
GGACACAGCTACCCTGGACAGATTATGAGTGCTGCAAAACAGGCTATCACTTTAGTGGAGCAAGTCAACAATGGCAAGGCAATTGCTAGTCATGTTCATTAACTTCTCTGAATAACTTAACATTGGAGAAGGTCTGTCGCTCCCTGAAAGTTCGTCCTCACAGTCTCCAACACTGGTTAGAACAGCGCTAAGCATAGTGGTCATCGTGCCAATGTCACGCGTATGGAGGGCATCCATCGCGTTCTGGAAATTGTACAAAATATCATCGTAACTATTCAGGCACGGTTTGAGTCTGGAAACTATGGCATCTGGAGTTCTTGGGCCATGAGCCATCCTTTTCGCCATGGATAGTGCGAATTTTGCTACAGCTTTACCAGCCCTCATGGTAATTTCAAGAACTGATAGCACATCAGCTTTCCCTTTTAAAAAGGGAACCACGGTTGAGAGGCAGAGATGAGGATGGTCCGTGGAGTTGCAGATCTTCTGTATGTCTGGATCGACATTATCAAATCGTTGAGTATTCCTGTTTGATTGTATATCAGACAAGATTGTTGCAAATCCATCAAGGTCCTTGTTCGAGACAGAAACGGGCAGTTCCTCCTCTGGAGAATCTGGAATTGGGCCAAAGTTTGCATATGGAGGATCGGCATTGGATGGAGGAAACGAGACACGGTTCATATCCGTAAGAGAAGATAAAAATGACTCTGGAGGCAATGCAACATGGTTCAAACCATCTACTGAAACAGAAATTGATTCAGGAGCGGCGCCATTGTTGTCCTCAGATAAGGAAGATGAAATTGAATCTTTTTCTGAGGGCGAAGGGGACGTTGGGGTGGTTGATTGCAATAATCCGGGCTCGAGGATAGCAGAAGAAGAAGGCATATCGGGCAAGTTAGGAGAGGTATCTGGAGAGGATGTTGCTCCTGTTGCAAGGACAACGGGTCTTATGCGTTGAAATGGTGAAGAGTTGACAACACTAAGACAGAAAATGGAGATGAAGAGAAGTGTTGGGAAAATGTGAAAGCATCCCATGTTGTTAATGAGAATTGAAGAGACAAATTTCATTTGGAAATTATGAAATGGTTCTTGTAAGAATGGTGGAAAATAAAGTGGCAGGTTTTAGAAGAAGGATCAGTTCTTTAACATTTGCCCACCGACCATTCAAAGACTAACCGTGGCGATTACAAGTCGGGCAACCCTTGAATTACACCCTTCCATTCTCTGGTTCTCTTGGTCTTAGATTTAATCCATGCATCCACTACCAATAAATGCTACACGTTTACAGTTTATGTTGAAAGTATGGTTATTCATTAGTTGTTATTGATGAGCCAAAAAATACCCCCCGTTAGTCAATAACAGTCAACACTGAAGTAAGGGCGTAAAAGTGACTAAGTATGGCGGGTCGGCCCGGAGGCTGACCAGGTCATATGCAGACAAACCGTCCATCTCGGCCACAGGGTCACTTCGCCATCTTGGCCACGCGGTCGCAGCGCCCTCTGGGGCTAAAGATCTCACTTCGGTCTAAAGGCCTCATTTAGGCCTAAGGGTCACATCTCGGCCTCAAGGCCTCATCTCGGCCTACAGTTCCATCTCGGCCAAAGAGTTGTACTCGGCCTCGGATCCGATTTACCTACTGATCTCGGACCACCTCTGTGGCGTCAGCAGCGAACATCATGAAAGGCCCACCTACGCTCGTTGAAGTTTGCCACTTTCATCTCGGCAAGCTGACCCCACACCCTAAGCCATCTCGGGCACTTCTGAGTGCTTCTAGAGGACTTCATCTCGGTTCTAGGAGTTTATCCTAGGTAATTCTACCAGGTGAAACTTCCAGCCAGGTGTCCCAAGCTAGCTTACTCAGCTCAGTACCGAGCCACGTGGCGACCATGCAAGAGCAGGAGTCATCCAAATGACCTCCTTGCCTGTCACGTTTTCCGGGCTCTGCCCATGCATTGGTCTAAGCCGCCATATAAAAAGGCAGAGCAGCAGGAGAGAGAAGGACAAGCTATTTTTCACAACTCACTACAGTCAATCGTCTTCTACACAGTGAAAACGCAGGTTTACCAGAAAACCTAATTACAAAACCTTCATCAATATATAAACCTCTCCTAAAATGGCCTTAACTGACTTGATCGTCGGAGGGTATTACCCGGGGCCATAGATCCCGGGTCCTCTGATCCTTTTCCTTTGTGCAGGTCAGCTACCCGCCTATTACGGACAACTGACGGAGATCTAACGGCACCACATCCAACTTTATACTTGGTGATATAATCCGACATCATCAGTTATCATTGAGAATGTTATCATTGAGAAATTTATGACTTTGATGTTTTTAAATATTGTCATTTGCCATATTAACTATTAAGATGTTTTAGTAATAAGTGTGATCAATGAATATGATGCCAAAAGATCATTCTCGATGGGGAGAGGGGGAGGGGGTGACAATCTTTCAAGTTATATATATAGCTGTTCTAAAGTTACGTGGGTTTACTGATCATCTGCTATTAAAAATATTACATGCGTATAGAGTCATTAGTTTATTCTTAATTTGAATAAAGTGTGATAATCTATAGACATAAGGCATGCATTTACGTCAAGCATGAATTCAATAGTTTTAATTCATTCTGACATAGTATTAAAAGATGTCTACATTTAACTGAAATTTGTATAGTACATGAAATACAAAAGAACTAGTGTAACGTCAAATAAAGGTTACAACACTTGTATGAGGAAGTTCATATCAACACCTCTTCGTTGAAAGATGAGTGACTTGATAAGTATGTGGCCATAGAATGACAAATAAATCATATATAATCAAGTCAAATATTTCTAGAACTAGGTAATGATTATAATTGACCATGGTGTATCATGAGTCCATATATATGCACGTTAAGAAAAAAAAATTCAATTACACAAGTATTGTTCAAAATAGTTGTCCAAAATAGTTTTGGTCAATACCATCATTCTATTATTTTGGATGGCCACCCTAACTGATACTCGCGGGTTAACTTAGTTTATATGAATATATTGGTTTTGAGTTAGAAACCTTAAGGAGTCGTATGCAATGATATAAAGTAGTTGGAAAATGAATTATTTAGTTATTTTACTCACTGAAATTAAAAGTTTCAACTAATTTGGCTGCTAGTTTCTTTATGAATAAATCACGGGTCTGTAATGTTGGAAATTTAATTTTGGAGACATGGAAGATGATTAAACATTGATAAAACCAATCTAACAAAGTAGAAGTCTATAGAGTTTGGAAGAGATCATCAAACACGTAATACTCATATTTTCTTTATGAATGCACAAGATAGCAAGATGAATCACAAAGATATGATAACCAAACCAAAGAAAATAAAAACAAAAAAGATGAAAATAGACGAAGGCAACAAGTGTTGCACTGTCCTTAAGGTGAAATTGCTTCCACCATTGAGCAAGGCAGACTACGTGGCAAATGACTCCCAGAATACAATGGCTTATTCCTTTCTTTTGCTCTATAATAGGAAGATCGAACTTGTATATTTAAAATGAATTACATAGAAAAGGAAGACATTCTGCAGGTTTTCACAAGAAACTACAAAAGGTTTTTAAGGAATTTCATAGTTTTCGCAAAGTTCTTCCATCAAAACCTTTGATTCTTCTATTTATAGACTTCAATTCACAAGAAAGAAGTTAATTTGACACCTATCTGCAGAATAAACTTCTAAAGTTAGTTTATGACCGTTCAAGATTGAAAGGAGGTGTCCCAAGTTACAAGAGTTGCATCATTTCATCAAAAGCCAATATAAATTTTCTGTTGTCTGCACCGACCAAATGTTCGGTCAATTTGATCAGATGCAGGATTTGAAATTTCTAAACATTGCAACTCAGAACTCATCACCGAACTCAGGACCGAATGTTTGGTAAATGGCTTTACCGAACATTCAGTGATGTGTTCGATGACTGGAAAAGAACTTCAATATTAGACCAAACTCAGAGACCACACTCAAGGATCATTACCGAACATTCGGACTCACTCAGCAAACATTAGGTCATATCAGAATTCAGAAAATTTAGAGTATCATTTCACTCATCTAATCCATGTTTTCACTTCATGCTCCTATCAATCTTGTTACATATTTTTACATAAATTTGGAGCAATTTTCAAAGCACTTTTATTTGTTTTTTTCCAACAATCTCCACATGTTCCAACATTTACATGAAAACATCCTTGAACATTAAAACTAACATCTCTGGCATTAATGAAGAGAAGGATGCATAATAGATGATGACTTGCGTCTTGAATCGCCAATTAGTACACCTAGAAGTATATAAACAGAAATAAGATGACGTAGCCGTCTTGAATCTTACCTAAATACTGTATATATATACAACCAAAAGACATGTTGTTGTCTACTTCACACAAGCTCGCAATTTAGTGCGAATTTGGCCATGCACACAGTCCTAGATTTTTATAAGCGCACTAGTGGAGTATTACAAAATTTCATAGGAAGTGACACCACTGTTGGACCGTGCACCTGCAATAAACACCACTAGAGGGGGGTGATTAGTGGTTAGCGGAAATTACACTACAACCCTTTGTTAAAATCTCCTTTGAAAACAGAATCTGAAACCACCTCAGATTCAGAACCCGTTTTTCAAAAATTCACAAATAATTGTACACAACTCCAAAAATTATGAAACTTTTCAGAATTTAACTTCAATGAGTTAACAAGACTCTATCCAAAAATCAGATAAAAATAAGATCGTTTGACCTTTCAAATAAATAAAAAGATTCAGATGGTCAATCTGGACAGAATTGGACAGAATGTTGCGGATTTTGCAAAACGGGTTTCTCTTTGAATACTCAACCAAAAAGGTTGATCTTTATATCAAAACACTCCTTAGGATGTTTAGATGAAGTTTCCAAAAGGCCCTGACCTTAACCAACTCTTGAAAAATACAGAATTTAAGTTTTCTCAAAACTGGTCAGATTGCATCCAGATTAGAGCAGTTATCTTGCGAAGACTGAAAGACTAACTTTCCCTTGCTCAAATCAAGTGATTCTTGTTGTAAATGAAAGATAACAGTCTGAAGTATAACTCCACCAAAAATCACGAATTTTGAAAATGTTTAGCTATTTTTTCAAATTGTGAGAAGTTGTGTGAAAACTGCAGTAAAAAACGGGCAGAAAATAGAAATAAAGAAACAAGAGAAGAACACCGAGAATTTATCCTGGTTCGGTCAATGTGACCTACTCCAGTCCCAAAGAACACCTTTCCTTGGATTTCACTATGGTATGAACCAAATTACAGCAAGAACCAAGCTTGATCCTTGGGTTAAACACCAACCCTATTCAAGACTTGGATGAACACCTTTATGTAACTCTTGGTTGCAACACCTCTATCATCTATTAATGTAGCCTTATAGATTTGGCTAATCAATCTTAAAAATAAGACACAAAAAGGTGTGTATAGTGTAGCTGGACAACAAGTAGAAATGGAACACCTTAGCTGCACAAAGTATGAACGAAAATATGAAAAGAGAATAGCAAGACAACAATCTTCAATTTTTGCTTTCAAGTGTGTGTCTTCACTTCTTCACCTTGCCTTCTATTTATAAAGTGAATTGATGGCATATTCCCTCCAAATTTTAGACCATGTGATGGCTGAGAATTTCGAATTAAAACACCTCCATAATCATCTCCAACAATTTTGTTTCCATTACACTCAAATTTGAAATTTCAAGTTGGCAACTTTTGCCAACTAGCTTGCTTTTGGTTTGTCTTCTTGTCTCCAACTCATAAAATGAGAAAAACATCATCTTCACCTGTATAATCACGTTTTGGAGGCTGTGTATATGTATACCAACTCAGATTTTTGAGGAGAAATCAACAAATAATAGTTGACAAGGTTATGTCAACATATAATATCAAAATTCTCATTTCTCCTTAATATATTGTGATGAATCTTGCACCAAGGACACCTTGTAATCTCTGAAAGATGATGATTAAGAGCCTCCAGTAACATATATATAAGAGTCTTCAAGAGAAAATAGAACGTGACATCGAATACCGTCACATATCCCGCTACCGTCGATAAAATCATCAAATGAAAGAATAAAATAGAAAACCACCAAATAATCTTCAAGAATATACTAAATGAACTCCAGAATGAATATAATAAGATACTCAAGAGATTCCTTGAGTAAAAATACCGAAACTGTCTTCGGAGGTAAAATGACCAAAATGCCCCTAGTGAGATAAAACTCCAGAAATGACCCCCATGGTCAGAATTAAATATAATAACACCTTTTTGATAATAAATAAGATGATAATATCTTCTTGAATCATATTCACCATGTCGAGTACCTACAAAACTCAAAATACCATTTTTGCCCTTTTTGGTAAGTTGTAGAAACTTCGAGGGCATATTAGTCACAAGATATTATCATCATAAAAATCACATAATCACAACATGATAAACATATATAAATCATGTAAAAATAAAAACAACTATTTTATCACATTTTAGAAAAATATTTCTAACAACCCTAGACATCGTGTCATTTTTCTTCACTTATTCAACTCTTTCATTTATAACACCATATGTGACATTTTTAAGTATTCATCACTTAAAATCATGACTTTGAAAATTATCCAAACATATTTCTCAACATTCTCCCCCTTTTGGATGATTTTCAAAATAACCTAACATGATTTTAATGTCACAACTTATAACCAAAAGTTTAACCAAATGTTTTCAACTATTTTTTCAACTTTTAAATAGTATGCCGCTCCCCCGCAACTCATACTCTCCCCCTTAACCTATGCTCCAAAATTTATACCAATAAAAACTTAGCATATGATTTATCATGACTTACCAACTAAAACATGACTTACCAACTAAAATCATGTTCTTATTCTATCTCCCCCTTTATTTTGCAAATCATGCAAAAGATAGAACTATACAATGGTATCGTAAGTCATCATTCCTAATTTGGCTCGTAAGTTTTCAAAAGTGGCTTGATTAAGGGGTTTGGTGAAGATGTCAGCGATTTGATGATCATTTCTTATGTGGTTTATCACTATATCCTCATTTTGAACATGATCACGAAGAAAGTGATATCGCACCTCAATGTGTTTGGCCTTAGAATGAAGCACCGGATTCCGTGAAAGATTGATTGTACTTGTGCTATCGTAGAAAATTGGAATCTTATTCATTTAATGCCAAAATCACTAAGTTGCTATTTAAGCCAAAGTATTTGGGTAGTACATAAACTCAAAGCGATATACTAGGCTTCAGTGGTAGAAAGAGCTACACTAGCTTGCTTTTTAGAAAACCAAGAAATCAAGTTGGTTCTTATGAATTGACAAGTACCGCTAGTGGATTTTCTATCTAATTTGCAACCACCATAATCAGCATCACTATATGCGTGTAATTCCAACTTAGCGTTTCTATGATACCACAGTCCTAAGTGAGGTGTATGCTTAAGATATCTAAAGATCTTTTTAACTGCATTGTAATGTGATACCTTAGGACAAGATTGAAACCTAGCACACATACACACACTAAACATGATATCAGGTCTTGATGCAGTTAAGTATAATAGTGATCCAATCATAGACCTATAGAGTGTGTCATCAAAAGTTTTACCATTTTCATCCTTGTCTAGTTTGGTGCTAACACTCATGGGGGTAGGTGTTGGTTTTAATTCTTCAAAGCCAAACTTCTTAATCATATCATTGACATACTTAAGTTGGCAAATGTGAATTCCTTGAGGGGTTTGTTTGATTTGAAGTCCTAAGAAATAATTCAACTCTCCTACCATTGACATTTCAAATTCTGACTTCATACATTCTTCGAAGTCTTTTACTAAGGTAGGGTTTGTTGAACCAAAGATTATATCATCTACATAGATTTGAACTACTAACAAATCATTATCTTTTCGTCTTAGAAATAATGTGTTGTCTATTGTTCCCCTTTGATAATTATTTGCAATAAGAAAGTTCGCAAATCTATCATACCAAGCTCTTGGAGCTTGTTTCAAACCATATAAAGCTTTCTTAAGCTTGTAAACATGGTTAGGATTCTTTGGATCTTTGAATCCAGGGGGTTGTTTGACAAACACCTCTTCTTGAATGTATCCATTCAAGAATGCACTCTTGACATCCATTTAGAAGAGCTTAATATTGCTTAGACTTGCAATCGCAAGTAACAATCTAATTGCTTCTAGTCGTGCAACGGGTGCAAAGGTTTCTTCATAATCTATACCTTCCTGTTGATTATAACCTTGTGCGACTAGTCTAGCTTTATTTCTTGTAATGTTTCCTTGTTCATCCATTTTGTTTCTAAATATCCATTTTGTTCCTATTATAGATTTATTTTCAGGTTTAGGCACTAAGTCCCATACATTATTTCGGATAAATTGGTTTAAGTCCTCATGCATGGCATCTATCCATGATAAATCGCCTAAGGCTTCCTTAATATTTTTAGGTTCTAAGTGTGATATTAAGATATGCCCTTCAGCTTGACTTATGTTTCTACGTGTTCTAACCCCAACACTTGGATCACCAATGATTAGCTCTTTAGGGTGTTTATATTTATCTTCTATAAGCCACCAATTCCTAAGTTGACTAGGTTCACCTTCTTCTAGTTCAAATGTTTCATTCGTGTGAACATTTTCATATACAATTAGAACATCCTGTAAGTTAGATAGATTATCTTCCAATTGTAAAATTTCTTGATTTATTTCACCTAAAGGTTCATGCACATCTTGTTCAGGGGAAGTTGGTTCTAGATGATCATGAACAGGCTCAAGTAATATATCATCATCATCAAACATATTTTCAACATTATTCTCTTGTTTCTTTTTATCACTTACATCAAAATATGCATTCTCATTGAATTTCACATGTATAGATTCAATTATTTTTCTAGATGCATGATTATAACACCTATATGCCTTTGAGTTAGTTGAATATCCAACAAATATGCATTCAATAGACTTTTGTTCAAATTTATCTAGATTATCTTTGGTATTAAGTACAAAACATTTACACCAAATACTCCAAGATAATCTACCTTAGGTTGTCTATTATTCAATAACTCATATGGTGTTTTAATTAATTTCTTTCTAATAGAAAGCCTATTTATTATATAACATGCACAACTAACAGCTTCAGCCCACAAATATCTAGGTACTTTGTTTTCACACGACGTAGTTCTAGCTATTTCTTGTAGTGTTCTATTTTTACGTTCAACAACTCCATTGAGTTGTGGTGTTCTTGGTGGTGAGAATTCATGTTTTATTCCATGTAATTCACAAAAATTAATTATATCTTTGTTTTTAAATTCTCCACCTCTATCACTTCTAATTCTTTTAACATTTTCTTCATAAAGATTTTCAGGTTGCTTAATAAGATTTTCGATTACCAATGGAGCATCGTCTTTGTGTGTTAAGAACAATGTCCATGTGTATCGTGAGTAATCATCTACTATGACACACACATAGTAGTGTCCACCTAGACTTCTTGTCCTACTTGGACCAAATAAGTCTAAGTGAAGCAGTTCTAGTACATGACTAGTACTCACTTCATGTTTTGATTTCATTGTCTCTTTTATATGTTTTCCTTTAATACATGTTTCACATAATTGAAAATTATGTAAGTCTAACTTAGGCATTCCTCTAATTAGATTCTTCTTAGATAATCTTTCTATGGTTGAAACTCCTATATGGCCTAGTCGTCTATGCCATAAGTTCACATCTAAGTCATGTGATACTGAACATTTAATCCTAGCATTTAATATGTTATTTAGTGATAGTGTGTAAATGTTACCATCCCTATTTCCTTTTAGTACAATTTCTCCTTTTTCATTTATTATATCACAACAATTAGGAAGAAAAGAGACATGATAACCAGAATCTATAAGTTGCGAAATACTTAATAAATTATAAGAAAGATTGCTTACTAACAACACATTTCGTATTTGAAATGTGTTAGGGTCCCCAATTGTTCCTTTTCCAATAACCTTGCCTTGGTTGTTGTCACCGAATGTCACCTTTCCTCCATTATCGATTTGTTCCAGTTGGGTGAATAGTGGGGTTGCCCGTCATGTGCCTTGAACACCCGCTATCTAAAAACCACTTGGTTTTTAGATTCTTTGACTTTGCCTCCTTCTTGTACTCTTTACAATTTTCCTACAATGGAGACAAAGTTTTAGGTACCCTTTATTTGGGTCCTTGAATGTTAGGGGCATTATTCTTGTTTAGATATCCCTTAGGTATCCAAACTTGAATATACCTTCTATGCACATTTTTAGCATTATTATAATTTGGAAAATAAGAAGAATTAGCATATACATGATTATTCCACATAAGTGAAGATGCATTGTTATACATGTTGTGCCATGGTTGATAATCATTATAGGATGGCCAAATTTTATAATGTGCATAAGGCATGCGATTTTGTTTCTTGGATGGCGCAGTATAAGTGTGTTCATAGGCATTTCTATAAGACTTATAAGAGTGTTGCCTATACTTAGGTTTATAATATGTTGAATGCATTTTATTATGTCTCGTTGCATTTGTATACATATAGGCATAATTTCTAGGTTGTCTAGATGCAAAGTTTGGCCTAGATGTATGTTTATGCATGTGTGCTTTTATAGGTGTATGTTGTATTTTTGCCTTGATATTAGTAGAAGAAGGTGTAGAAGAAGATGTAGCAGGCAAAGTTGATTTTATTGTATTATATGGCAACTTTGTACTAGATGAAACAAACTTAGTCTTTTTATTTACTTTTTCATTTTCTTCTTTATAGCCTAAGCCGGTTTTATCATTACCATACTTTTGTGATGAGATGAGTGTGTCTAACATGTTTGTACCGGATTTAAACTGTTCTAAGGTTTTCTCTAAGCCTAGTTTGCATGATTTAAGTGTAGACACTTCATTTTCATAATCATGCATCTTGGTTTTCAAAGCACTATTTTCGGTTCTTAAGGTTTGTTCATTATTTCTAGATGATTCAATTTTAGTCTTTAATGAATCAAGAGCATTTGATGACTCTTGTTTGAAAGACTCTAATTGATTAGAAAGTTCCAAGTTGGTTGTCTTCAACTTGTCATTTTCTTCAATTAGTTTCTTTTTCTCTTTTGACAACCTTTTACAATGAGCATGCATTTTCATGAATTCATCATACATTTCATCGAAAGTCATCTCATTATCAGAATCAAAATCAGGAGTAGATGTTACCTCTTTCGTAGACTTTGAGAACGCTCCTTTATGAGAGATAGATGACATGATGTATGATTTTAGATGAATACCTTGAATCTTTAATCAAGTGAATACAAATGCTCCAAATCTTCTTGAAGTGTTCAAATGCTCCAAACCTTCTTGATTTGGGATTAGCAGGCAACTATGATTTCTTGCTTCTTAGCCTTGTCTTGTTTGTACAGTGTTGAATCTTGCTTCTTTTGAGTGGTGTTAGTCTAGCTCTGACCAAATGTTGGACCGTGCACCTGCAATAAACACCACTAGAGGGGGGGTGAATAGTGGTTAGCGGAAATTACACTACAACCCTTTGTTAAAATCCCCTTTAAAAACAGAATCTGAAACTACCTCAGATTCAGAACCCGTTTTTCAAAAATTCACAAATAATTGTACACAACTGCAAAAATTATGAAACTTTCCAGAATTTAACTTCAATGAGTTAAAAAGACTCTATCCAAAAATCAGACAAAAATAAGATCGTTTGACCCTTCAAATAAATAAAAAGATTCAGATGGTCAATCTGGACAGAATTAGACAGAATGTTGCGGATTTTGCAAAACGGGTTTCTCTTTGAATACTCAACCAAAAAGGTTGATCTTTATATCAAAACACTCCTTAGGATGTGTAGATGAAGTTTCCAAAAGGCACTGACCTTAACCAACTCTTGAAAAATACAGAATTTAAGTTTTCTCAAAACTGGTCAGATTGCATCTAGATTGGAGCAGTTATCTTGCAAAGACTGAAAGACTAACTTTCCCTTGCTCAAATTAAGTGATTCTAGTTGCAAAAGAAAGCTAACAGTGTGAAGTATAACTCCACCAAAAATCACTAATTTTGAAAATGTTTAGCTATTTTTTCAAATTGTGAGAAGTTGTGTGAAAACTGCAGTCAAAAACGGGCAGAAAATAAAAATAAAGAAACAAGAGAAGAACACCGAGAATTTATCCTGGTTCGGTCAATGTGACCTACTCCAGTCCCAAGGAACACCTTTCCTTGGATTTCACTATGGTATGAACCAAATTACAGCAAGAACCAAGCTTGATCCTTGGGTTAAACACCAACCCTATTCAAGGCTTGGATGAACACCTTTATGCAACTCTTGGTTGCAACACCTCTATCACCTATTGATGTAGCCTTATAGATTTAGCTAATCAATCTTACAAATAAGACACAAGAAGGTGTGTATAGTGTAGCTGGACAACAACTAGAAATGGAACACCTTAGCTACACAAAGTATGAACGAAAATATGAAAAGAGAATAGCAAGACAACAATCTTCAATTTTTGCTTTCAAGTGTGTGTCTTCTCTTCTTCACCTTGCCTTCTATTTATAGAGTGAATTGATGGCATATTCCCTCCAAATTTTAGACCATGTGATGGCTGAGAATTTTGAATTAAAACACCTCCATAATCATCTCCAACAATCTTGTTTCCATTACATTCAAATTTGAAATTTCAAGTTGGCAACTTTTGCCAACTAGCTTGCTTTTGGTTTGTCTTCTTGTCTCCAACTCATAAAATGAGAAAAACATCATCTCCACCTGTATAATCACGTTTTGGAGGCTGTGTATATGTATACCAACTCAGATTTTTGAGGAGAAATCAACAAATAATAGTTGACAAGGTTATGTCAACATATAATATCAAAATTCCCATTTCTCCTTAACATATTGTGATGAATCTTGCACCAAGAACACCTTGTAATCTCTGAAATATGATGATTAAGAACCTCCAATAACATATATATAAGAGTCTTCAAGAGAAAATAGAACGTGACATCGAATACCGTCACATATCCCGCTACCGTCGATAAAATCATCAAATGAGAGAATAAAATAGAAAACCACCAAATAATCTTCAAGAATATACTAAATGAACTCCAGAATGAATATAATAAGATACTCAAGAGATTCCTTGAGTAAAAATACCGAAACTGTCTTCGGGGGTAAAATGACCAAAATGCCCCTAGTGAGATAAAACTCCAGAAATGACCCCGATGGTCAGAATTAAATATAATAACACCTTCTTGATAATAAATAAGATGATAATATCTTCTTGAATCATATTCACCATGTCGAGTACCTACAAAACTCAAAATACCACTTTTGCCCTTTTTGGTAAGTTGTAGAAACTTCGAGGGCATATTAGTCACAAGATATTATCATCATAAAAATCACATAATCACAACATGATAAACATATATAAATCATGTAAAAATAAAAACAACTATTTTATCACATTTTAGAAAAATATTTCTAACAACCCTAGACATCATGTCATTTTTCTTCACTTATTCAACTCTTTCATTTATAACACCATATGTGACATTTTCAAGTATTCATCACTTAAAATCATGACTTTGAAAATTATCCGAACATATTTCTCAACAACCACCTCCGCACATATAAATGTGAACTTCATCAAGTATGTACTGCTCACACCACCATAAACATGCTATAAATTTCATGAAGAGATTCTCAAAATCTCACCCTCATAAACTTGCAGCAAGCACTATCGTACATCAACACCACAGGAGGGAGGGACAAGTTTGATAGTGTTAAATAGAACTCCTCTACGACATGTGTTTACCACATTGAACCTCGTTCATAGGATCTCAACTAATAGTAGGTTGGGTTGCCATCATAGAGAATTCACATCAACTCGAATAATCTCATCTCCCTCGATGTCACAAGAACTAACTCACACTTAGTTCTTACAGGGTCACTCTTATTTGCCTTACAGTATCTATGATTTATCCTAAAGAAACTTGAGTAATACACATCATTGTAACATTCATCAATTACTAGCACCTTCTCAAATCATTGCTTTTTGATAGTTCATGTCAATGAATCACTTACCAGAATATCTTGTTAACCCAGAAAGACTAACTATAAACAAGCACTTAAACATTAAGTTTTTATCAACAAACTATCAAACTCAAATATAGGAAAATGTTTCCATGAACTAACTCATTCAACACGTACAATCAACATTTATCATAAACTACTTTATCACGAAGTTAGTTTTACGGACAGCTAAGATGAAACTAATATGCATCAAGAAAGTCTATCATACACATAAGCTCAAACAACAAAACCTTCAACCAATTAGAACAATAAGCTAACAACTACTTTAGCATTGATTTAATTTCCCTCTTCACCCTTCTAAACTTCTTTAGAAGTTATACAACTTATACAAGTTATTCACTTGTTTAATTTCACATGTTAAAAATAACTTTTACTTGCATACAAGTATGAAGAACTAAACCTCCATAGTTTTCTATAATCTCACGTCTGCATTAACCATAAACCTCGTTCTTCAAACCAAATTTGACATTCATTCTACTGCATGAATACTATAAACCATATAGCTTAATTAGTCATCAAGTAACAAAAAACAAGATATGGTGTCATTTAACTCAAAAGGCTTTCAACAATGAGCACAGACTTAACCTTCTATATCATTTCGGAGTAAACTCCAACAGCTTTCTTATGAAGCAAGATTTATGAGAAAACAACATTTTTGATATTTCAATCACATCATAGACTCATGCTACACTACATGCTAGTCTTGCAACATAAAACTCCTTAGCATTTAAACAAAACCATCAAATGCCTAAGACAAGAAATTTCCATGTACACATATACACCAACATAAACTCACAAAACAACTATTCTTAGTTATTTCATTTTCAACATGATACACAACTAGCATGCTTAATATTTGAAAATCTAGGCAAACTTCTCTTAAATACGAATTTTCAAATTCAAATGACAAAGCCATCTACGAACCTCATAACAAGTTTTTTAGCATAAAAAATTATTAAAACATCAAGCTAAATCATGTCATATATTTAAACACACTTAAATACAGTTAGGAAACCAGAAAAGATCACTGCAAAAATGCATAGCGAAAAACAAAACTTGATCTCTGATTTCCTACCAAGGATCCATGTTGTTCGTCTAATTCGATGAAAGAAATTAAAAACTTTACCTCTGTAGATTCGAAATCTGCAGACGTAAGAGGTGCGAACGTAGGAGGTGCGATAGCACGACCACCCTCTGTCGGTATCCACACGAATGCTTCCGCCTGGAGTGCTAGCTCTTGAACGGCACGGCTGAGAGAACTCGTTTTTCTCCAAAAACGGCTCTAGGGTTTTTCTGATGATTCTGTGTTTTTTCATGTGTCTCTGTATATGAAATACACAGATATATATACACATATATAGACATCAAAATCTGAGTCCTAATTGGATTAGTTGATGCCAATCAAAATCCATATCAGATATGGATTTTATCAGGATATTCAAAATCCATATCAGATATGGATTATTTCGTTATTATCCGACAATACATATATATATAATCACAAAAAACAAAAATAATAATAATAATCATTAATATCTAATATTAATATTATTAATATCAGCCCATATGCATTCTTGTGTGTGACCCGATAGGGCCATATTAATTGGCAGTCGGTCAAATCTCCATTAAACAAACAAGTCGTAATTGGTCTCTAGCAAGACATTACGACTACCCAATTAATACGAGTAAAGTCCAACTAGCCTAATAATAGTATATGCATTAATCCCTTTGTCACACAATATCTAGTTTGAACATAAGTCATGGTCAGCATCACACTAATATTGTTCAAACATATGATTACTCGATCTCTAAGTAGACTGATAAAACAAATGATATTAATCACACTATCAATTCATTTGAGCACAGCCATGCATTTCACAGTCTCACTAATCGAGGGGCCCAAAGATATCTTTCTCAAAAGAGAGGGACAAATTCTATCTTGTTTGTTCAATATCCTCTACATAATTTCTATCATATTCAATCATGACCTTTATTATTATCCAGTTACGGATAACGTTTGATCATGTCAAAATATAATAGTCCTTATGTTGGAAACTATGACAATCTCAAGTCTAAGGATTAAAACATGACTATCATGAGATTTACTTATGACGCTAATCCATATAGTAATCTCATGATGAGTCTATCCAATACACTGTTCTCTAATAAGTATCTATGAGTTTGATTTGTATCACCATACACATAATCATCTCATGATTATCAAATCAATACTTATACTGATTATAAATTATTTTATCTCTATAACAATAATGAACTAGGGACATATATCATAATTGTGTAACATACTAACCAACAATAATGATAATAAAACCTCTTTATTAATAATAAATGTATAACATAAAACATCCAAATCATGGCTTAGGACACATACACTAACAAATACATGTATATATTTTTTTTACGAAACAATCAACAAAACATGTTTTGTATGTTTTTAATCACTTTAATATTGACAATTTTCATCTTCTTTATTCTCTTAAAAGTATTTGCATTATCATGATCTTATCTTTCATAGCACAAGGTAAGTGAATCAATCACATTCAAAGTCTAGATGCAAACCTTTTAAGATTCAAAAGATCACATACATAGTATGAGACAAACAATATTAACCTTATTTGGCAGTGACTCGGAAATCAAATTCCTACACATAATAGTAACACGAAACACATTGTCAACTCCAGCTTTGTAAACTAATTTCGCTTTAAGATTGTTGGAAATTTAGTCTTAGAGACATAAAAGATGATGAAGCATTAATAAAATCAGTATAACAAAGTAGAAGTTTATAGAACTTGGAAGAGATCATCGAAGAAGTAATCTCAAGTTTCTGTTGTGAATGCACAAGATAGTATGATAAATCACAAAGATATGATAATCAAACCAAAGGAAATGAAAACAAAGAAGATGAAAATAGCCGAGCCACAAAAAGTGTGACACTATCCGTGAAGCAAAAATGTCTCCACCATTGAGCAAGGTGGACTATGTGGCAAATGCTTCCTAGGATACAATGGCTTCATCATTTCATTTGCTCTACAAGAAGAAGATTGAACTTGTCTATTTGAAGTGTTTAATGCCAAAGCATGAATAAGGGGAAAAAGGAAAAAATTCTACAGTTTTTCACAAGAAACTAACAAGAATTTTTAAAGCACTTCAAAGTTCACACCAAGTTCTTCCATCAAAACCATTTTGTTCTTCTATTTATAGACTCCAATTCACAAGAAAGAAGTTAATTTGACACCCATCAGCAGAATTTAACTTTCAAAGTTAGTTAATGATCATTCAACATTGAAAGGAGGTGTCCTAAGTTGCAAAGTTTGCATTATTTCATCAAAGAACATTAGAAATTTTTTGTTGTCAGCACCGGCCGAATCGTTGGTCAATTTGACTAAACGTGTGATTCAAAATTTTTGATCGTTATAACTCGAAACTTATCACTGAACTCAGGACCAAATATTTGGTAAAAGGTTTTACCAAACGTTCGATGCTGCATTCAGTGACTGGACAAACTTCAAAATCGGACCGAACTTGGAGACCGTGATCAGAGTTCACTACTGAACATTCAATCTCACTCACCGAATGTTCGATCACCTCATAATTCAAAAAATTCAGAGCACAAAATTTTTGAACGTCGAAACTCAGAACTCATCACCAAACTCAGAACCGAACAATTGGTAAAAGGCTTTGCCAAATGTTCAATGGTGCTTTCAGTAACTTGACATAAACTTCAAAATCGGACCAAACCTGGAGACCATGGTCAGAGCTCATTATCGAACATTTAGTCTCACTCACTAAATGTTCGATGACCTTAAAATTCAAAAAATTCAAAGCATGATCTCACTCATCCAATCCATGTTTTTTACTTCATCATCCGATCAACACTCTTACATATTTTTATATAAATTTGGAGTACCTTTTAAGACATTTATATGTGCTTTTTTCAACACATGATCATAATTAATCAAAAATTTTGCCTTTTTAAAGACGAGTTAAAGCAAAAACTCAAGTCGTTTCTTCTTGGTTTCGACTCCAAAAGAGAGAAAATATGAAGGAAGATAAAAGTTATTTCAAGAACAAACTCTAGGAGAGAGAATGCGACGGAAACGATTGAATTGTTTATAATATATCTAGAGTGGTTACATTTAACAACCATGGTTAATCATAAATTCTATGAATTCAGCAAAAGTTTTAATTTTTTCGTTGTTTAATTTTACCAACTTTTCTTGTAGTTTAATCTTACAGCATTGCATACCAATCACGGTACCTTAAAGTTTTAGTTTTTTCAACTGTGCATTTCATCAAGAAAGCCTATAATATACGGTGCCGGTTAAACTTTCTCATTTATGAATGGTTGTTCATTCGTACAAATATCAACCAATAACGGAACCATTGTGTCGAACAAATAACCAAAAAACCATTGTCCTATAAGTTGAAAAAATAATTAAAAGAATGACATGATTTGGAAGTGTGAACCGAGTATTTATAGTCAATTTATGATATGATATACATCTACACCTAAAAAAGTAAACATTCAAAGTTGTTTGATTTATAATAGCCTCACTTAATCTTAGTTCTGAGATATTACAAAAGAAGTTTTGCTTAATACCCAGGTATTATAAAAATTATGTAATTAATTGCTCTAGATTTCTTCCAACAAAAATGAACAAGAAGATAAAGGAGGTGGACCATGAAGTGCAAGGGGAACCATAGACATGAAGTTAAAGGCATTAAACATGGGTGAAGGTGCAAGCAATGATCACAAGCCAATATTGATGAGATTAAGGATCAAGATATATCATCAGGGATGACTCTAGAAGAGGTGACTGGTGAGAGCAGGCTTTTCTGCTTTTTAAGTTTGGTGGAACTGAAGTCAGGTGAGCTGAAGTGAGGCCGAGCTCAAAGAACTTTGAGATGTGAACTACTACCGAGCAGAGCTGGACAGAAGCAATGACGAGCAGAGCTGGGCTTCAGAACATTGACATCAGCTTGGCAGTGCACCAGAAATTTACGTAAAGGAGTATTCCTTGATTGGAGGTTTGATTGAAGGGAATCCCATTCTAAGTCAAAGTTTCCATACATATCTTTTATAAGGAATATCTGTTAGAGTCCTATCTATGGTATAATAGCGAAGTAAAAGGAAAATTCCATAAGTCGTGCTAATCCTTTTACTCCCTATAAAAATCCCCTGTTAGACGTTGCCTTGTTGTAATAGTGAATTTCTTGGCTTGCCGCTGCCGTGAGTTTTTCTTCCTCTTGAGGGTTTTCCCATGTTAAATCTTGTGTTTTTTGTTTATTGTTTTCTTTGATCATTGTTCATTACTTTTGTGTGCTCTTGCAATTATCGTTGTGGTTCTCTCCACTGTTCCGCTAGTATTTTCTCAACAACTGGTATCAGAGACATAAGGTTCTTTATTCAAGTGGGAGCGATGGCCGACGATGGTAAATCAAGGATTGAGAGATTTAATGGATCAAACTTCGGTTTGTGGAAGATGCTGATTGAAGATTATCTATATCATAGAGATCTATATCTGCCTATTGAAGGGAATGAGGTGAAGCCTACTGACATTACGGATCGAGAATGGGAAATTTTAGATCGTAAAGTGCTTGGTGCCATTAGGCTGTCCCTGACCCAAACCATAGCATTAAATATCTCAAAAGAGAAGACCACAAAAGATGTGATGAATGCTTTGACAAGGATGTACGAAAAGCCATCTGCCTCTAACAAGGTGCATCTGATGAAGAGACTTTTCAAGATGAATAAAACTGAAAGTAAGATGATGCAGAAACACTTGGGTGAGTTCAATACAATTACTAGCCAACCGAAGTCGGTTGGGATAGTCTTTGACGATGGAGTTCTGGCCTTGTTGATACTGTCAAACCTGCCTAACAGTTGGGATGGAGTTGTCATGGCTGTGAGCAACTCATCCGGAGAAGGTACATTGAAATTTTAAACAGTGGCAGCCCTGAATTTTCTGGAACCACGATGAACACAGAGGAGCGCGGCAGACCTGCCAAGAGGGGCAATGACAGAGGTGGGAGATTGCAGTCCAGGAAGAGCAAGTCTAAGGGCTCAAATCTGACCTGTTGGAATTGCAAGAAGAAGGGTCACCTTAAACGCAATTGCAGAGTCAAGAAGAAGGCTGATCAGACTGAAAAGAACCTAAATGAATTCATGTCTCTCAAGCGTCTGGGTCTGACAGTGATGGCTTGATCTTAAGTTGTGAAAGCCAAGCTGATGCTCTTTGGATTTTTGACATTGATGCCTCTTTCCGTACCACTTTCAACAAAGAATACTTCACAAATTATAAAAGTGGAAACTTTGGGAAAGTATATCTCAGGGATGATGACTCTTGTGATATCATTGGCAACGGGGATATTATATCGACTCTACCTGATGGAAGGCAGCTGAAGCTGCTGCGAGCAAGACATACGTCGGCTGACCAAGAACTTGATTTCAATAACGCTGGCTGATGATTCCGGTCTGGAAGGAAGATTCCCCAAAACTCACTAGAAGTTAGTCGACAAACCTTGAGAGCAAGAACTCTTTACAATTTCTCAAACAAGAGCTTGGCAAATGCAGCCAGCTCAGCAAATGACACCGACCTCTGGAATCAAAGACTTGGACACATGAGTGTCAAGGGGATGAGGGTAATGGAGTCTAAAGGGTAGCTGGAATGTCTGCCCAACATTGACATGTTGTTGTGTGAATCCTGTGTGCTTGGAAAGAAAAAATCCGTAAGCTTTTCTAAGCACAAGAGAAGTCTCAGAATTGACAAGTTGGAGCTTGTACACACAAACGTTTGGGAGCCTTCAGATGTGCCTTCATTGAACGGTTCTCGCTATTATGTTACCTTCATTGATGACTCAACGAGGAAGCTCTGGGTATACTTTGTGAAACACAAATCTGACGTATTCGAAGTCTTTAAGAGATGGAGGAGTCTTGTTGAGAACGAAATAGAGCTGTACCTGAAGTGCTTGAGGTCAGACAATGGTGGAGAGTACTGCAGTAAGGAATTTGAGAACTACTGTGCTGAGAATGGAATCAGAAGAGAAAAGATAGTGCCAAACACCTCAACATAACTGTGAAAGGATGAACAGAACAATCTATGAAAGAGCAAGTAGTATGCGGATACATGCAGATCTGCCGAAATCATTTTGGGTCGAGGTGGTGAACACGACTGTTTATCTGATTAACAAGGGTCTGTCTACTGCAATTGACTGTAAACTTCCTAAAGAAGAGTGGAATGTCAATGTGATCTCACTTGCCCATGTCAGAGTATTTAGTTGCTTTGCATATACACTGCTGAAGTCGGATGAGAGATCAAAACTTGACCCCAAGTCCAAGGTATGTTACCTATTTGGGTATGGAGGTGACAATTTTGCATATAGACTGTGAGATCATGTAGAGAAGAAGGTGATCAGAAGCAAGGACATGGTTTTCAATGAAAATGTGCTTTACAAGGACAAAGTAAAGGAAGAGAAGCAACTCGTAAAGCATAAGTATTTTGAGCACAATGATGTTGGTAGTGCCGACCTGAGCAGACCTACAATTCAGACTGTTGAGTTGCCTACCTCAGGAGATGAAGTAGTTGAAGAGCAAGTCACGCCACCTATTGCTGTTCAGAGAGAGAGAGGAGAACCATTACTACGCCTACCAGATTCTCACCTTCACTTTATTATTTGCTTGTTACTGACTGTGATGAGCCGAGTTGCTATGAAGAATCAATAAGCTCTGAAAAAAGTGAAGATTGGAGGTCAGCCATGGAAGATAAGATGAACTCTCTGCAGAGCAACTTCACCTGGGATCTTGTAGAGAAACCACCAGGGAAGAAAGAAATTCAGAACAAATGGGTGTAGAGGTGGAAGCAAGAAGCTGATGGCACTCAAAGATACAAGGCAAGACTTATTGTGAAAAGTTTCCAACAGAAAGCCGGGGTTGACTTTACTGAGATCTTTTCACCTATTGTCAAGCTGTCAACCATCAGAACCGCCCTGAGCATTACAGCCGCAGAAGATCTGCATTTAGAATAGCTTGATGTCAAAATAGCCTTTCTTCACGGAGATCTGGAAGAAGACATCTACATGATGCAGCCACATGGCTATGAGATCCCTGGCAAAGAAGACTAGTGTGAAAATTGCAGAAGAGGTCGGCTACAAGCGCTGCCATGGTGATCACTGTTGTTACTTTAAGAGACTTGAAGGTTCGTACATTATCCTGCTATTTTATGTAGATGACATGTTAATAGCAGGAGGAAGCACTGATGAGATCAGGAAGCTAAGGGAACAATTGACCAATAAATTCTCCATGAAGGACCTTGGTCCAGCGAAGAAAATAATGGGACTCAGTATTGAAAGAGACAGGAAGAATCAAGTGCTGAGGCTGAGCCAAAGAGATTATATCTCTAAGGTACTGAAAAGATTTAATATGGAGAATGCAGAACCAGTGTCTACATCTCTGGCAGGACAGTTCAAAAATTTATCAAAGAAGCAATGTCCTCAGACGAAGGATGAACTTGAACGAATAAAGAAGGTACCCTATGCCTCAGCCGTGGGTAGCTTAATGTATGTCATGGTGTGCACCCAACCAGACAGCCCATGCAGTGGGAGTTGTGAGCAGATTCATGTCAAACCCTGGTCCTGATCATTGGCTTGCAGTGAAGTGGATACTAAGGTACTTAGTTGGAACGCAAGGCTTGACACTGCAGTTTAGTAATGATGACCTGAACCTACTTGGCTTTGTAGACTAAGATATGGCTGGAGATGTTGATAAATGCAAGAGTACTACAGGGTGTGTTTTCAAGCTTGATAGTGCTGCAATCACTTAGGTATCGAGGTTGCAGAAGATTGTAACACTGTCAAAAACTGAAGCTGAGTATGTTGCGACAGTTGAAGCTACCAAGGAACTGGTGTGGTTGAAGAGTTTACTAAATGAGTTGTGGCATCCTCAGATAAGTTGCAAACTATTTAGTGACAGTCAGAGTGCAATTCATTTGGTCAGGAACTTTGCTTATCACGCAAGAACGAAGCATATTTACATCAGATATCATTATATAATGGGCATGCTTGAAGGAAGACAGTTCGACTTGGAGAAAATTCATACCAACCAAAATCCAGCAGACATGATGACGAAGGTTGTTCCAAAAGAGAACCTTGAGCTCTGCAAAGCTTCTCTGGATCATGTTACTTGATGAAAGTGCCGAAGGGTGGCAGTTCGAAGAAGTAGAAATCACGATGCGTCAAAGTTAAGGTCAGTTTCGGGTGAGAGATTTTGTTAAGTTTGTTGGAACTGAAGTCAGCCGAGCTGGAGTGAGGCCGAGCTCAAAGAACTTGGAGATGTGAACTACTGCCGAGCAGAGCTAAATAATGCCGAGCTGGACAGAACAGTGAAGAGCAGAGCTGAGCTTCAGAACATTAACCTCAGCTCGACAGTACACCAGAAGTTTATGTAAAGGAGTATTCCTTGATTGGAGATTTGATTGAAGGGAATCCTGTTCTGAGTCAAAGTTTCCATACTTATCTTTTATAAGGAATATCTGTTAGAGTCCTATCTATGGTATGATAGAGAAGTAAAAGGAAAATTGCATAAGTCGTGCTAATCCTTTTACTCCCTATAAAAATCCCCTGTTAGAGCTGTCTTGTTGTAACTGAAATCTCAATTGGTGATAGTGAATTTCTTGGTTTGCCGCCGTGGGTTTTTCTTCCCCTTGAGGGTTTTCCGACGTTAAATCTTGTGTTTTTCGTTTATTATTTTCTTTGATCATTGTTCATTACTTTTATGTGTTCTTGCAATTATCGTTGTGGTTGTGTCTACTGTTCCGCGAATATTTCCTCAGCATAGGAGACGTCCTGAATGGCAAGAGCTTGCTAGAAAAGAAGTCCTTCAAAGTCTTTGGTGACCAAAAACCTACCTTTGAAGGCCTTTGCCACCTCAAAGTTGTGAGTAATTAAATTTTTAAATCCTCCAGTTTTGACCCACCAACATTTATCTGTTAATGATTTTTTTTAGTGCTCATTCTTTTACAAATTAACTGTTATCTCAAACTTGCATACAATTTAGGAAAAAGATAAACGACTACTTATTTATTTGTACTTTTCAATTTGTCATTAAATAAAAACATCTGATTTTAAAATGCACATATTTAATGGGGACAAATTAGTAATTTAACTACTATGTTTTAACATTTACAGTATGTGGACGATTTTTTTAGGGATGGAAAAAATAAAAACATGGACACGGAATGTAGCGCCCCGCCCGAAACCAGGGTTCCGACCCGGTGCACCCGCCGTACTCTACTCCATAAAGTACAAGGCGTCGATACCATACATGTACATGTCGACATGAATAATGATTCGATCAGCGGAAGCATCATAATATAAACAAATCATAATCGACATGCAATATACTAAATCATAATCTGTACAAGTCAACATATTCAGTATACTGTAATCTTCTGAGCTACATCATCAATCGAGGCCTAACGCCTTCAAAGAATATCTCGGTATGCTCTTCGTTATCAATGGTCTATCTACAATGTCTTCAACAAGTCTGTATAGTGACACCTGTTATCTGGAAAGTGATAAATGAGGCAAGTATGAGCGATAGCCACCGACTTTTAATCGCTCAGCAAATAGTCTTACTGGATACGACATGTGGATCATACATGGGGAGACGGGGTGACAAAACATAATACCACATACATCAAATAGATAATCACGTCTCCATTTTTAACCAGTAAAATACCTTGGTATAAATGTAAACTGGAAGTAGTTAGACAAGGAACTGTGTGTGTTTTTTTTTTCGTGTATAATCAGCATTAAGCATCACCACCACAGTTCATACATCATCAACAGATAGTGACAGACAAATAATACTGCACATACAAGAGAGGAAAGATCTCCAGATCTAGCTAAAATCCATAAACTCTAGCCTCACGATTTCCTTAACTTAAGAGTTACCTTCTTAACACTATTCATCACAGCTTAACTCTACCACATCATTGAAGGAGTCCTGACAGGCATAAATTTGTAATGCATCATGATCATAAGGTAAAACATAGCTGCCTTTTTAAAATCATGCAATAATATGCCAAAACTTACATGGTCATACTTTTCATGCATACGTGATGGCCATTGAAATGTAAGAATTATATCTAACAACGTCCGGAAAGAATCTCCGTAAAGGTACGTAAACGATGACCCGTACATCATCCGAGTAGGTAACTTTACGTTGACGCGCCGGCCATGAACCCAAGCTCTTCACAAGGTGTTCAAGACTCAACACAAAACAATTCGGTAGCCATGTTCTTCACATGGTATTCACCCGACTCATCGTACATAGAAGGGTTCGACAGCCAAGCTCTTCACAAGGTACAACCCGATACCCAACATGTAATGTAAGGTTCAAGAGCCATGTTCTTCACATGGTGTTCACAAGAACCTTACACTTGTCGCATGAAGAAACTTCCGTCTCGTAGATACAATTCGTTACATTTCCATACTTTTGATACTTGTCATAACTCATGTCGTAAACATACTGGAAAACATTGTCTTTTTCCTTGAAACATACTTTTCATTCATATGCATATGAACTTTTAAAACATGTAACGTGAAACATAACTTCTCAAACCTTGATTTCATGCAATGTGAGACTCGGTAGTATAAGGGTATCTTGGTCATACTACTAGTAACATCACTTACTTAAACAAGGTCTACTTGTCATACTAAAAAAAATTGCACATCAATACAATCTACTTATCATGACTTAAAGAAATACTCTAACTAGGCTTCAATAATATCCACTCTCCACATATACTTCATAATGCATAACTTAAGTACCTAGGACATAAATTTCCTATTTCCTTAGCACACCATGTAGGAATCTCATAACTTACAAATTGACTTGCACATAATAATCTATAAAACATAAGAATACCATTAACATGAAATAAAATCGTTATCATCATAACATTGTAATTGAACATGTATATATAAGTATATTAGTATGTATAATACATACTTCCATACATGAGAGTATTCTTTAAGAGTATAATGATACAAGTAAACATATATTAACATATCTCTTAAATAAATACAAAAGTCATAATAAGGTTACACCTTTCGTATCTTATCGCATACACATATCATACTTATACAACATACACATAGTAAATTCATATTAGCAAAAAGGCCTAATGGCCGAATATATATAAGGTTTATACATATATACATATCATACATATGTGCACCACATAAACGTAATAGAGTCATTTTAATAAAGAGTCGTAATGACCGAATATGTAAAGTGTATATATATCATCATTTTTTTTTTGATATATATAAATTACATAATATCCATAACTTATTCATTTTCATATTTTGACATATGTTTGTACTCATAAAATATACCTAAGCCTTTTTAACCACTAAAAAGTTCATTGGACGAATTTATGATACATATATAGGTATTTGTATAATTTCTATATACTTTCCATATATAAGTCCATAATACTTGAAATAACCCATTTTTCATATCCTCATTTATATACTATACATTTATATCTACTTAAAGTGTAGTTTCAAGCTATTGTCATTTAAGTACACTTTGCATGAAACTAAAATCGTTTAGGCCACTACTGCACCTATAGGCCAAAATATGCATATATATACTATATACGTTTATTTTCTCAATAATGCACATATGTGTATAATTATATCATATCTTAAGTCATGTAAATATACTTTTCACAACAATTAAATTATTAGGCCAAAATATATATAAAACTGAAATTTATATATATGTGTGTCGAAATATGTATATATATTAGATATGTCTATTTTTTTTTTCAATAATACACATATATGTATACTTACATAATATCTTAAGTCATGTAAATATATTTTTCACAACAATTAAGTTATTAGACCAACCATATATATAAAACTGAAATTTATATATATATTTATGTGCCGAAATATGTATATATATTATATATGTCTATTTTCTTTTTCTCAATAATACACATATATGTATAAATATATCATGTCTTAAGTCATGTAGATATGTTTTTCACAAAAATTAAAGTCATTAGGCTTCACATAGCCGAAATGCATATATACACTATATATTTATATTTTTCTCAAAAATGCACGTATAAGTATATACATCATTTCATAAATCCTTTAAATATATCTTTAGATTTGGTCACAATTTAAAATAATCCATAATCCTTAAAAATGCACATTATGGCCGAAAATACTAAGTGTATGTATATGTGTAACCGTATATGTGTGTATATATATATATACTTTTTATACTCAAGCATATATATATACATAAGCATATTATATACTTGCATTTATACTTTTCATATTCAAGCACATATATATATACATATACATATTATATACCGTATATATACCTATGCATAACATATACACGCATAAATACACTTTTTGTGTACACACATATGTACATATACACAATATATACACGCATTACATATATCTATACATGCATATAGTATATCATATAAAAGTTAGATTTGTATATAACTTTGAAGGAAAATCTTGAACATAATACATGATGATCCAATTTGGATATAAACATATAAACTAAGCATTTGAAAATACATGTAGTATCAAGGAAGATTACTTGCCTCTAAGTGTTTGATTCTTGAAGAATATATCAAGAATCCTCCTTTTTAGCTTGTGAAGGAGCTTGATGATTGAATGTGTGCCTCCTCCTACCCTTGGAGGTACACGGCCGAAACATGGAGGAAAAAGGGGAGGGAATTTTAGTACATGCATGTAGGTTATGAAGGTAGTAAAGTGAAGATTCTAAAAAAAATCTTACCGTAGAGGTATGATTACACCTTGGATGGTCTTAGAATCTTGGTTTAGGCCTTGGATGGAAAATGGTTCCAACAACACCACCCTTAGTAATTCACGGTTTAGGGGGGGTTAGTAGAAGATGGAAATAGCTTATTGAAATCTAAATCTTCAAGAATCCTACACACGATCATACCTTGATTGTGTGACTTGGTGTTGCCTTGAATTCGCTTGGGTTAATTTGGTCCTTCTTCTCAAGCACCCAAGGAAGGTCACGGTTGGAGTGTTAGGAGGGGTAGGAAAAATCTTGTTTTAGGTGATATACAGAAGGTAAAGAGGAGAAGTCATATTATTTGATGAAAGTTGATAGAATGAAAAAAAAATAGTCTCCACCTCTCTTATTGTGATTCACGGGTTGTAGGTAAAAGAGAAGAGATTTGTTCTTGAGAGTTGCTTGGTGAGGAGAGAAGTGAAATCTTTAGTTGAGAAGATGGATTGAGAAGAGAAATGCATAAAAATAAAGTAGTTTCCCCCACTTGGTTGAGTTGGCCGAAATATATTAGAAAGGGGAAAATAATTCCAGCCTTTGTTCTGTTGAAAAGAACATGGGACATAAATGTAGGGTAGCTTGCATTGGGGTTTGATGGGTAGGGGTTTGTGTGTAAGAATAAGATTGAAAATGGATGGGATGGAAAGTTTCTCTCTTTTTCCTTGTGTCAGCCGAAAGTCAAGAGAGAGGAAGAAGGTGGTTGTCTTGTAGTGATTTGGGGAAGAGGGAAGAAAAGAAATGTAAGAAAAAAAACATGGATGGTGTAAAAAGACAATTTCTCTCTCTTGATGTTGTGACCGTGGGTGTGAAAATGAAAGAGAAATGGGTTTTCTTGTCTTATGTGTAGGTTGGAAAGGACAAAAGTAGCAGTGTAATAAATGAGATGGTGGGAAGAATCTTTTTCATTTGGCCTTGGAATTATAAAGTGAATATTGAGAGTTGTTTTGCATGAAAGGTGATAGGTGGGAAAAATGTCATGACAGGATGGATTTGTGTGGGGAATAGGTAGGAAAGAGATTTATTCATTTTTTTTTTTGGGTCTGGAAGGCGTGCAAAGCATGGAGGCTAAAAATGATGGGAACTTTGCATGTTGCTGAGAGTTTAAAGTGTGTAAAAAGAATATAGAAAAATGAAATGAAGAAATTTTATCTTTAATGGTTTGGGAATTGACTTGGCCGAAATTTTGGCCTAGAGAAATATAATTTTTATCTAGTTCCGTCAAGTCCCGATATAACAGTCAACTTATCCATTCGGTTATTTTTCCAACCGTTTCTAACCCCGATATACAATGTCGATGTCTTTATTTTTCTTAACTAAAAGTTTAAATTCCATCGAAATTCCATCGGCATCACATTTGCGTTCTATTTTTCATCATCTTATTTTACTTTTCACTGACCTAGAAACGCGGGTTGTAACACGGAAGGAATACAATTTATAGAATATTAGAACTTTAAAATGGAAAAAAATTATTGTATTATATCTTGTTATTTTAGGACAACTAATACGTTGATTTAATGCCTAGAATTATATATTTGGGTACCATTATGATGCATGCCGCTTGGTCACTCAGACAAAAGATCATGAGTCTTCGCTAATCTACTTTGATACTTATGCACTAAACTGCAAAAGTTTGGTTAAAGTATATTTGTGTAGATAATTCTTTCCAAAAATATTTTCACAGTTTAATTTTAATATAGTTTAAAATGAACCTTAATCAAATAAGAATATTTTTAAAAGAAGGGAGTATCATATTGTCAATCTACTATTATATGGCTTTATCTGACTAATACTTTTATTTATTTTAAAATTTCTGCCACTTACAAAGCTAACAACTTGGCTAGTGAAACAATAACATGAAATAATTGTATTATCAAAGTTCTTTGTGAAATTTCACGTTCATACTTGAGGTAATCTACTAGTTAAGTTTTGAAAACCTTTTCTTATAAATGCCTTTGTACATAGGTCATGATGATCTTGCTTGAGGCCCTCAGAATCCATACTCCTGCCCAAGAAATCACAAAAATTGCCACTGAAGAGACACAATTAGGCATGCAATTCCTACCAAAAGGCTCACAAGTGATGATGCATCAATCTGTCATGCACTATGATAAGGATCTATGGGGAGATGATGGGTCTATCTTCAAACCGGATCGATTCGTTGAGGGAATTCTCAAGGCAACAAATCACCAAGGCGCATTCTTCCCTTTTGGCCTTGGACCAAGGATGTGCCTAGGCCAAAATTTTGCCTTCTTAGAGACGAAAACGGCTGATTTTACTGCGCTTTTCCTTTGAGTTGTCACCCTTATATGTTCATGCACCACATATCCTCATTACTTAAATGCAAAAGGTTATACTGTTAGAAACTGTAATCAAAACCAGTGTAATGTGTGTGTTTATGAAAATTGACAAAACCGTAAGTAAAACCGAGGCGAGTCTAAGGACTCTGTCCTTAAGACGAATTGCTCCGGTATACTATGCCCAACCAGTGAAGCAAACATCTCCCAGGATACAACGGCAAACAGTTCACACGAGCGGCACTACTGCTTAGGAACTCATCGAACCTGTAAATGCATTGACTTCATGATCACTGGAAAGAATGAATGCAGCAGTATGTATGCGACGGTATAAATGCGACGAAGAAAGCAGAAGAATTTTCGCAGCGTATCGAGGTCTAGAGAAGCAGGCCTTTAAATAGGAGGGAAGGAAAAGAGCGGTTGAATGCAGTTTTCGATCTCAGCCGTCGGATCTGACAGTTTTCATCCACAGCCGTTAGATCGTAAACCGCAGCGGTTTTAAACGTAGACCGTAAGATGAAGAAACTGTTGCCAGATACTATCTCAGCCTTCGGATCTGACGGTTTTCATCCACAACCGTTAGATCGTAAACCGCAGCGGTTATGATCAGAAATATTTCAACCGTTGGATCACTTGATTTATTTTTCTGGAAAAATGTAAAAGAAAATTTCTCTAAAAAGATAAGAACCAGCCAGACCCACGAGCCCACGAGCCGAGCCCGAGCCGAGCCTGTCGGGCGACGGCAGCAGCGCGTGCGCGCGTGTGGTGCTCTGCCTTGCCTGAGCTAGGTCCTGCCTCCATCAAAAACTTCTCATGCCCTAAGGGCACACTTAAAAGTGACCAAACTAGCACTATATATGAAGGCTAATGCACTTCAAGTGAGCAATGTGGTATTCACACAGGTTGGTGATGTGGCTTCTTCTCATGTAGCCACATCACCTATTTTTTCATTTTCCTCACATTTTTACTTCCACTTTGAACATTAATTTCTCATTCACCCAAACTCGGAATTGAGGGATTCGAAAGCCTAAATTCATCTATTTGTTACGTAGATAATTTAGATGCCATTAGTTTTTGGTTTTGATTAACGAACACTAATCATAATTAAGCTCAAAATATGATGCAAGTCAACTTTTGACAAACCCACTTGTCCAAAAAATTTTCCTTCCTTCCAATTCTTTCCAACTTCTCCAATAATCCCCCACATGAATGAAAATTAATGCAAATGCAAATGCAGACTCTATCGTGAAGTCAGACAGGATATGTTGCATCAGAAGAGGTAGCTTTCGGCTTTGAACCTTTCTTAGTGATGTATCATCGGATCCACTCAGCTATTTAGTGACTTGATGTCTTGAACCAATCAGCCTTTGGTGTGAATCAAGACAACGATACTCACACAACATTTCCTTTAACACCTCTATTTGGTTCTCATGGTTGTGTTCATTTTGGCCATGAACAACCTGGTTTCAGAAATTGTTTTAAAGAATTCTTGCCTCACAGAATTCTTATAGAAGCGGCCCCACTTCATACTTACATAGGTGATTCCTATCAAGAGTTTCTGCCATACCCCACTTGACATATCAAGGTATAGGAAATCATTAAAAGCATTAGCTTACCCTAACTTTCCTGCAGATAGCACTTTTGGTTAACAGAATGAGTAAGTGCTTCACTGAACCTTTGTAACTTAGTTGTCCCATTGAACCAAGATTCTGGGATCTCCAGTCAACAAGGTTGAGTTACCATTACAAATATCCTTGCGTTGCAGGCTTAAGCCCCATTCCGTTTGTTAACTTTGACATATGATCTCTAGGCAAGCCTTTTGTTAGCGGATCTGCAAGATTCTCCTTTGATTTTATGTAATCAATGGAAATCACGCATTAGAGATCAACTGCTTAATGGTGTTATGTCTCCGACGTATATGTCATGACTTACCATTGTAGATGCTGCTTTGAACTCGTCCTATAGCTGACTGACTATCACAGTGTATGCTAATAGGAGCGATTGGCTTAGGCCAACATGGAATGTCCTCCAGAAAATTCTGAAGCAATTCGGTCTCTTCTCTAGCTTTGTCTAATGCTATAAACTCAGCTTCCATTGTGGATCGAACTATGCATGTTTGCTTAGTGGATTTCCATGACACAGCACCATCACCAACTGTGAATAAATATCCACTAGTGGACTTAGAACCCTTACAATCTGATATCCAGTTTGCATCGCAGTATCCTTCCAATACCGCAGGATATCTTGTATAATGTAATTCAAGATTCATTGTGTATTTCAAGTACCTCATTACTCTATTTAGAGCTTTTCAATGATCTTCACTTGGATTACTAGTAAACCTGCTCAATTTGTTTACGGAACAAGCTAAGTCTGGTCTTGTACAGTTCGTTATGTGCATTGGACTTCCAATCACTTGTGAGTACTTCAATTGAGCTATTGGTTCACCTCGGTTCTTCCTTAAGTGCACACTTAAATTAAGTGGGGTTTTTTACTGGTTTTACATCAAACATATTGAATCGTTTGAGGACGGACTCAATATAATGACTTTATGACATGACTAACCCTTCAGTTACCTTAGAAATCTTAATTCCTAGAATAACATTTGCCACCCCCATGTCTTTCATGTCAAAATTCCGTGTTAACATCTTCTTGGTATTCAAGATGATGTCATGAGTACTGCCCATGATTAACATGTCATCTACATAGAGACATACTATCACATAGGCATTAAGTGTGTTTTTGATGTAAACACACTTGTCACACTCGTTGATCCTGAAGCCGTTTGACATAATTACTTGATGAAACTTCAAATGTCATTGTTTTGGTGCTTGTTTAAGTCCGTACAAAGACTTAACAAGTCTACAAACTTTCTTCTCTTGTCCTGACAAAACAAACCCCTCTGGTTGTTCCATATATATCTCCTCTTCTAAATCACCGTTCCGAAAAGCCGTTTTAACATCCATCTGATGGATTTCTAAGTTATAGACTGCTGCAATAGCGACTAGCACTCTGATTGATGTAATCTTTGTCACCGGTGAGTAAGTGTGAAAGAAATCAAAGTCTTCTTTTTGTCGATAACCTTTGGCTACCAACCGCGCCTTGTATTTATCGATAGATCCATCTTCTTTTAACTTCTTCTTAAAAATCTACTTGTATCCGAGTGGTTTACTTCCTGGTGGAAGATTGACCAGCTCCCAAGTGTGATTTTGGAGAATAGATTCTATCTCACTGTTTATCGCCTCTTTCCATAATGGAGCTTCTGGTGTTGACATTGCCTCTGAAAAGGTCCTTGGCTCGTTCTCTACCATAAAAGTTAGAAAATCTGGTCCAAAAGAAGTGGGTCTTCTGGCTCGCTTGCTTTGACAGGGTTCGTCAATTTCTTGAGCAGTTGTATCCCGAGCTCGCTTACTAGTGCTGGATTCTTCATTATTTCTATCTTTCTTTGGAAAGATGTCTTCAAAAAACACTGCGTTTCTTGACTCCATGACAACATTTTCATGTATGTCAGGGATGTCAGACTTGTGCACCAAGAATCGATATGCACTACTGTTTGTTGCATATCCTATGAATATACAATCAATTGTTTTGGGCCCTATTCTAACTTATCTTGGTTTAGGTACTGCCACCTTAGCCAGACACCCCCACACTTTTAAGTATTTAAAACTAGGCTTATAACCTTTCCAAAGTTCATAAGGGGTTTTATCCATCTTTTTAGATGGAATTCTATTTAGAATGACATTGGCAGAGAGGATTGCTTCCTCCCACAAGTTCTGAGGTAAACCCGAACTTATCAACATAGAATTCATCATCTCTTTAAGAGTTTCGATTCTTGCGTTCAGCAATACCATTGGATTGAGGTGAGTATGGCGCAGTCGTTTGATGAATAATCCCATGTTCTGAACAGAATTCATTAAACGATGCATCATATTCACCACCTCTATCACTACGAATTATCTTAATTCGTTTGCTAAGTTGATTTTCAACTTCATTCTTATAATCCTTAAAAGCATTAACGGACTCATCTTTGCTACTTAGCAAATAAACATAACAGTATCTAGTGCAATCGTCAATAAAAGTTACAAAGTACTTTTTACCACCTCTTGTTTGCACAAAATTTAAATCACACACATCTGTATGAATTAAATCTAACACTTCAGTGTTTCTTTCAATCAAAGAAATAGGAGTCTTAGTCATTTTCGCTTCAACACAAACTTGACACTTTTCCTTAGTCAAATTCAATTTAGGAAACAAATCAAGATTAATCATTTTTGAATTGATTTGTAATTAACGTGTCCCAAACGTAAATGCCATAAACAAGAAGAATCAAGCATGTAAGCAGAAGTAGATGCGTTTTCATTAGCCACTACGGGCACAACTTTTTCCTTCCTAGGTACAATGGTCATAACATTTAGTTTAAACATCTTGTCTACCAAGTACCCCTTTCCCACGTATAACCCATTCTTAGTAATGATAACTTTGTTAGACTCCAACACGAGTCTAAAACCATGCATCACCATCAATGCACCAGAGATCAAATTCTTCCTAATATCAGGAACATGCAGAACATTCCGCAGAGTCAGAAACTTTCCAGAAGTCAACTTCAGAACAACATTTACTCCACCTTCAATCTTTGATGAAGCATCATTTCTCATGTAAAACTGTTCACCATCAACAGGCTTGTATTATGTGAACATTGCCTTGCTTGCACAAACATGTCTCATAGCCCCCGTGTCCAGCCACCATTCGCGCAGATTTCCCATAATGTTGCATTCGCTCACAACAGCACAAAGATTCAGATCTTCCATTTCACCAACCAGATTTGCTTGCTTTCTCTTGCCTCTTCTTCGGCTTGTGACAGTCACTGCTCCGGTGCCCCTGAATGCCACAGTTGTAGCATTTTCCTGTGAACTTTTTGGCGATCTGTTTGCCTTTGTTGTTCACTCCCGAATTGCCTTTCTTTTTCTTCATCGCCTCTGCGACATGAGCCTTTTCTTGACCAAAATATTGAGCAGACTTTTTCTCAGATCTGCGGTTGTCTTCTTCGATACTCAATCGAACAATCAGATCTTCCAATGACATCTGCTTTCGCTTATGTTTGAGATAGCTCCTGAATTCCCTCCACAAAAGAGGTAGCTTCTCAATCACAGCAGCAACAAGGAAAGATTCACTAAGGGACATACCCTCTTCTTCCAATTCAGCCACTAACATCTGAAGTTCCTCAATTTGAGAAACAACAGTTCTGGAATCAGTTATCTTAAAATCAAGAAATTTACCAATGATAAATTTCTTAGCACCAGCATCCTCTGTACAATATTTCTTGTATAAAGCCTGCCACAATGATTTTGCAGTTTTAAAGGTACTATACTGTCCATACAATGAATGATCGAGACAACTTAAAATATGACTCAAACAGACATAATCATTATATTTCCATGCTTCAGCAATCAAACTATTCTGCATATTCACGTTCTGATCCTCGACTGGTATCGCCACCGGAGGATCCTCAGTCAGCAACTTTGCCAGCCCCAGAGTTGTTAAAAAGAACAGCATCTTCTGCTGTCAACGTTTGAAGAAACTGCCTCCAAACTTCTCTTGTTTCTCAGCCTGTCCAACAGCAGGAACAGGAGCAGGAATGACAGCGGGTGCAACTGGAACAGCTGTGTTCACTTCCTCGGACGGACCAAGGTGCACGCCATTGAAGGAGTTCGAACTTTCGTTCTCCATTTCAAATTCTGTAAATGCAATGCAGAAACAAAACACAAAACCGATTAGTCTCATACAAATAGAAGCTGTAAATAGAAACAGAAAACCGAAATAGATTAGAAAGTAATCTGTTTTTGCAATACAGAACAGATTACAGTATATAAAATTCGTCTTAAGATATACTCCAACCATGAGGACCTCTACTGTCTCAGCATTAAGGAGTTTCGTAAAGGATGTAAATCACCGTCTCACACTACAGCTATCAAGACTCGGACTAGCAATTTTAAATACAATCTATCATCCGAATACCAGCTGAACCAGTCCTAGGTGCCACGTACCCTTATTACTTTCCAATCACAATATGCTGCACACTTGATCATGCACAAGCTCAAAGGCGACTGGTAAATGAGTGAATGGGGTGGTAATTTGCTAGTTTTGAACACGTAGATAATAAATGAGATGCACTCGTGTGTCTTATGGTATGTTGTATTTACATTTCTGTGAAGAAAAGGGAGGAGTTCACTTTGTTGAAAAGCATAATTTAATTTCATTTAATGCGTTGCAAATGAATGCTGAATATAAAATTTGTTTTCACCTGTTGCCCCTGGAATTATATGAACAAATTAATGAACCATGTCATGAATGACAGATGACAAAATATTTTATTTTTTAGAGTTGACATAATGCATACATGGCGGTTGATTTCTTTTTGGGGTCTCACTATGTAGCTTACTATATTTCACTTTCATAATAATTATCACATGTTATGAGTTCTAGATATATCATTATATTATAAATTAAGCAACTAAAGTAAAAGACGTTAACGACCGAGTCATAGCAATATGCAGCGACCAAAAAGGAAAAAAAAAAGAAAAAAAAAGGTGAAATCTGATCATGATGTCCTCGATATATATTATAGAAAACGTGGATGCTTGAATATTGATGTTTGCATTTATGCACAAAAATATTTTATTAGTACGTAAACAGGAAGGGACGTTTACCTAACTCTCGTTCTCCTATCATGTGTCCTAATATTTTATGCAAGTAAAGTACCTTTACCATGATGTTTTTTTCTCTAAAAGAAACCTTTACTGGTAAAATTTGCCAGTATTAATCAATTCTGTCATGTGATGTATTCTGATATTCATGATTCGTAAATTGCAAAATTCAGCACTAACTAAAAGGCAGCATGTACTTTTCACGTTGGGTTCACCCGGGTCAGATCACAGGAGGTAGATTTGTAGGTAAAATATGAAGTCTCCAATCACACGCTGCCACGTGTACAATCTATTATTTTAAAAAAACAAAAAAACTTTAAACATTTGTCTTTTTTGTACACGTGGCAGCGTGTGATTGGAGACCTCATATTTTACCTACAAATTTACCTCTTGTGATCTGACCCGGTTCACTCCCCCTGGATCCCAATATCTAAGTCCATCATTTTTTTTTACAAAAGGAACATACAAAAGAGAGCTAAGAGAGGAAAACAAAAACAAAAGAAAAAAAAAGAAAAACTTAAAGGACATTAGTTTTCTTGATCTACAAGCCATGCATCAATACACTGGCGAAGGTTTTTGTTGAGACACACACAAGGTAGCAAAGGAAACACAAAGAGACTCAAAAAAACTGCCAGAGAAAATAGAGAGAAAAGTGAAATTAGTAGGTTTTAGGTAGCCAACCATCTTTCAGAAAAATTGTATTTGCCAGATCGTTTACCATTGGATCATCACCAAATTTTGCCAGAGTGTTTCCAACAAACGGACGTACGTTTTGAACGGTTAGAGATGTGTTTTAGAGACCTCTATGTCAGTCCGATAAATGCATTCCCGAGACTGTATTTTTTGCCAGAAAATTTCATCTTTGTGCTTTGTTCCTCTCTTGTATCTTATTGTACTCCAAGATTAGTTATTTGATCTTGATGATGATGTATTTCTCTAGTTGTTCCTAGAAAAAACTTGTTGTACCCATTATTGATTATAGTTAAGATCGTTTAAGTGGACTACAGGTCCCGTGGCTTTTTTACTCTTACTTTGGGAGGTTTTTCTACACTAAAAATTGTTGGTGTTTTTGTTCGTGTTTTTATTTGATCATTTCTCCATAATTGTTGTATTTTAGAAGAGATTATTTGTTATTTCAATATGCTATCGTGGTTTCTTTCCAACAGTTTTTTATCGGGTCATTTCTGTATTTTCACCGTGTCACAGTAGATGTATACTGTATGGTAGAAGACATTTCAGATACATGCATAAATCACTATAAAATAGGAAGACAAACTATTTTACTATATAATAAGAACGAAAAATCACTACAAAATGACAAGAAAAATATTCAGTTGTAAATATTTAAATCGTAAAAGTGGTGTAATTGCACTTGTGTAGAATTATTTCTAAGTGTTCGCAGTATAATCACTTACGATCAGTGTAGTTTTTTAAGAGGTGTTATCACCCATGTAAAATAAAACAAAAAAAAAATCTTCATTTAATCTCGATAGGGCTGAAGACTTTGGATTATTTGGTTGTTGGTAGAAAAATGTGTTGGAAATAATTCAAATCAGACTAATTGACTTCTATACAGTGACGGTCGACCTGCTGAGCTCAGGGTAGGCTGGATTGATCTGCAGTCAGGACAGTTCAAATAGCGCAATTGAGTTTGCGTTCTGGACGGTCAGTCGACCTGCCGACCTGAACTGAATAGCACTCCAGAACAGAGGTTATGTGTTGAGAAAAAGGGGTTTGAGTGATTACAAAATGCATGATTTAAATAAACGTGTATTAAAGAAATGCATGACACGTTTTATAACTTGACAAGTTTTTGCATGAAACTTGTCTTATATAGTTCATATATAATGTTGCCGTACTAACGAACCATGAAGCTTTAAAGCTTACATCAAATGGCGAACATTTGTTGTGGTTGAACTATTTTCAGGTGCCATCATTAATGAACTAAACTAGTTCATTAAGTGAAGTACTTAGTTAAATGAACTAAGTAGTTCATTAAAGGAAGCCATATTTGGAGAAGGCACAAAGGCAGCAAATTGAAGAATGGAAAGTCTTCTTACATCTCATATCACACGCCCTATACATATATATTTATATATATTCAGACTTTTATAAAAGGCACTATACATATATTCCAAGGTACTACCGACACGTTATATATTTTACGAACATACGTTAACGTCACACCACTATATTTACCTCATATTTATGAGTATATTCAGGTCTTATATCATATGATATAAGTCATGGTGATGACAAAATTATTACGACACGTTACAAGGTTCTAAACCAAAAATTGTCGTATCAAATGAATACTGAAACTTCACCAACGTGTCACGTACTTGCCATATATATATGGCCAGACCCTACACTTCAAAAATGGCCTCAAATTCCGTGGCTTACATGGTATATTCAGCCATAAAATCATTCCATGTTGGCACACACAAATCACCCCCAATTAAGGCCAACTTGTGGATATTTCAAATTCAACATTTTTGTCACATGGGGCGCCACTTACTTCAGCCATTAGAGCGGAATTTTCAATTTATTCTATGTATATTATGTGTGACATAATATATATAACATGTGCAAAATGTTTGAATTCAATCGGAGAAAAATCGCGTAATCGACAAAAGTCGAAAATTCGGTTTTCCATGAACACGACACATGGAACATTTTTGGCATGACATATAACATGTATCTAGACACTTTTCACATATTCTATACATTCTAAAGTGTTCCAGAAAAATCAATTAAGGGCTGATTGGAATATACCATATGTGTATAATTATTGTGCACTATTTTACAAAGTTTGCAAAAATAAAATTCAGCACATGTACAAGCTTGTCACACGCCTACTACAGCTTTGATGAAGCATATATGGAGCCTAGTTGGCATCTTGATTGGCCAAGAATGAAGTATACAAGGTTGGTGACATAAAGAAAGAAGATACACAAGGTAATATTTCAAACTATGTCACATTTGTAACACATGCTGAAAATTTCAGCATGTGTGCATTATGGCTGGCCGAATTTTTAATCTTGATTGTGCCATATTTACTTCTTTACATTGAATGGATAGATTGGAATATAAAATGACAATGTTTTGAAGGTGTTAAGGAAATATTGTGATGATATTTAAAATATCACACATTCTGAAAATTTCAGCATGTGTTAAAAGTGAGTTGGCCGAAATTTAGGTCTTGAAATTAAGCATTTTTGATTCTTCATTTTCAAGGGATAAATCTATTACCTACATGGCAATATTTTGAATATAGTGTGAATATCACACATGCTGAATTTTCAGCATGTGTAGAAGTTATGATGGCCGATTTTTTAGATGAAAATGAAGATGAATTATCTTGCAAATTTTATGGAATTTATTGTGTGACTTATGGCAACATTTTTATGGCTAATTGGCACATGTTTTTAAGTGTTATTTTCAGATTTATCTAGTCATCAAATGATGACAACTTTCATCCAATCAATGAGTGCCAAGTAAGCAAGGCTATAATGATCATCCAATGAGGAGTTGCCAAGTAAGCAAGTGAATGTCACAATGATGCAAGATATTATTCCAAGGACTTAAAAGATAATTTTCAAGGGGAAGAACAAGGCATAGAGGGCGGCCACAACTTGATAAAATGAAGAAGAAGTAGTGCAAAATACAAGACAAGCCTCACAAGTTTAAAAGTGCAAAAAGAGCATTCTATTCTCTTCTACCTTTCTTTCTTCTTCTCTCTTAAAGCCTATTGTATTCATATTCATACATCTTGAATAGGCTTCATATATACCACCATACACTCTATATTGTTGTAAAAGATTGATCAAGGTGTGATCAATCTTGCATCCTCTAGGTGGTGGTGTTCGTGATCGTTGTAATCGCTTACAAGGTTTGTAAAGGGTTGCAGTTGGTGTGTAACTCCATCAACCCTGTGTGGCAAGGTGTTGTTTATTGTTTTGTGATTAGTGATAACCGAGGAATGTATCCTCGAAGACTGGAGTAGGTTGATTTAGTCGAACCAGTATAAAATTCCTTGTGTTCTTTACTTTTCAACACTTACTTTCAGTTTCCAGCACAGTGCATCATTTTTATCACGTTCTTAGAAATAGTAAACGAATTTTAAAAATCACGAAACTTTTAGAAAACATAACCACACGTCTTAAGGTTTATTTGGCGCAAGTGTCAACCCTTTTGGACAAGTATAAGTCATCCAAACGTCAAAAGTTCTGAGACTAGTGCAGTCTGATTTTCAGGCTTGCAAAGGTTGAGACTTTGAACGTATTTGACTAACTTCCCAAAAGAATTTTTCAAAACTGTTTCAACCCAATTAAATACACCTAATAAGGGGTTAGTAATTAAATTTTCAACACATGTGGAGTCACGATTTAATTGGAATTATTTTTTTAAATCAGACTACCGTTTCTGGCAGATTTGCGCAATCTGACCACCAACAATTTTTAAAGGGGTTAAAAGTTGAATTTTAATCTAAAATTTTTATGAGATACTCAGAACATCTGAGACTAAGATCTCTCCAAATTTCAGAATTTTTGAGGACCTGTAACCTATTTTTCAAAACGTTTCAAAACAGGTCATGAAAACAGAAACTGTTTTCAGAAGTTGGGTTTTTGGTCTAAAACAATTTTAAAAACCAAATTTTCCGCACCCACTATTCAACTCCCTCCCCCTTCTAGTGGTGCCTTGAAGATCCTACAAGTGGTATCAGACCCAAGGTCACGAGTTCGATTCCCAGCAGGAGCAATTGCTGAGGAGGAGATTGTTGGGTGCAACAATTGTCCTGTGCCGTGTAAGCCATGTGGGTCAAATCACAGTCGAATGTCGTGGGTACTTGTATGTGCTGAATTCACTATAAGGCTAGGTTATGTGCATCTCCTATCACCAATTGGTTTTGGGAGAGTTGGTAGCGCTTGAGGTCCTACAAGTGGTATCAGAGCGCAGGAACACTCACAACAAGAAGATCAAACGATCTAAGTGAGACGGCAACCACTAGCTACAACACCGTGAAGAAGGAACGTCAACCATAAGGCCTCCTCTTTTTGATGGTGAGTTCTTTATTCGATGATAATTAAGAATGAAACTTTTTCTTATGGCTATTGATATTGATCTATGGTCCATCATAGAAGACGGTCCATTTGTTTCTTCTAAGTTGTCAATTATTGATGGTGTCACACTAGAAGTTATAAAAACGAAACAAGAATACACTAGTGATGACAAAAAGAAGTTGCGTATGAATGCTAAAGCCATGCAACTACTCTTAAACGGTCTAAGTAAAAGTGAGTCTAGTTACATGTCTAATTGTTCTAGTGCTCAAGAGATGTAGAGAATTCTTGAAATGAAACATGAAGGGGCTAGCAAGTAAAGGAGTCCAAGATTAATATGCTTATGTCCACACTTGAGTCCTTTAAATTATTGCCAAATGAGTCTATTGTTGAGATGGATTTACGATTGACTAACATCTATAATTCTCTTGAGTCTCTTGGCAAAGCTTTCTCCACGCAGGAAAAGGTCCAGAAGGTACTACGAAGTCTTCCATCTGAATGGGACCCTAAAGTTACAGCAATAGAGAAAAGTAAGGAAAACAAATCAATAAAAATGGAGGAACTAACTGGATCTTTAAATGTATGTGAAAACAAACTCACTTTAAGACATTCCGAGTCTATTTCCGAAAATGATAAGGCTATAACATTTAAATCAAATGAATACGTCGTAGATAATAGTGACACAGATTCCGATGATGAGGACTTAATCACGATGGCTAAAAGATTAAGAAAAATATTGAGAGACTCGATTAGAAATAAACATAAGTCTACTTCATCTAAGGATCATAAAAATAAAAATAAAGAAATAAAGTGTTATGAATGTGGACAACCTGGACACTTGTCATATGATTTCCTTAACAAGGACAAACAAACAAAAAAACACCTTGACAAGGATCGGATCAAAACTAGACTCGTCTCAGAACCTAAACAAAGGAGAAGAGCCTTCAAAGCCTCCACTTGGAGTGACATATCTGACTCTGAGACTGATGATACGGAAGAACAAAAGGCACAACTATGCTTTACATCTAAGGCATCAAATGAGGTATCTCCCGACTCTGATTCTGATTCTGAATGTTCTTACGATGATTTATTTGTTAAGTTGTAAAACGTTTTGATGATGAAAAGATGTTTTGAATGAGTTAAAATTATGTTTAATATTTGATGCAAGATAGGCAAAACACTTTATGTCCAAAGATGGTTGAGATTGGAAGTCACTGGTTGACATCGATCTCTCAAACAGGGGACATCGATCGATCGATGTACTTCAGCCCCTGACATCGATCGATCGATGTCTGACTGAAGACATCGAACCCTCAACCACAAGGACATCGATCGATCGATGTCACTTCATCCCCTGACTTCGATCGATCGATGTTGAACTGAGGACTTCAGTCTCTAAACCTGGTGACATCGATCGATCGATGTCACTTCAGCCCCTGACATCGATCGATCGATGTCTGACTGAGTACTTCAGTCTCTAAACCTAGTGACATAGATCGATCGATGTCCTGCAGAATTCAAATTTTTTGAACGTTAGAATAAAATCCAAGGTTGATTTTCAAGGTTTTCTCTTTCCAATCTTCTTCAAACTTCTTGTGGACTTTAACCCAACTTGTTACATGCTTCCTTGACTATTGTAAGCTTGTCTAAGATTCTCTAGGGTGGCTATCCAAGATCAAATCACTTCCTAGGGTGGCTAAAGACTATTTTGGCATTGTCTTGACATTTTTGAAGATGAAGACTTGGTGGAAGGCCTCAAAAACGTGGTGAACTTCATCTATAAATAGAGGAAGCTTGGATGAAGCAATTACACACTTTAAACATCATCTAGCTTCATTTTACATTGTTGTATATTTCTCTCATACTTGTAAATTTGTTTAAAGCTTGTTTAGCTTTTCTTTGATCTTCATTATTGTATATTGAGAGAAAAAGAGTCAAGCACAAGAGGAACCATAAATATTTGATCTCTTGCTTGTGCTTAGACTTGTGAGAAAGTGTGATCCTTACCATATTTCTACAACCCACTGTGAGAAGTTCTTGAGAGAACTTTTGTTGAAGTTGTGAGGAAGCAAGAAGTTGTTCTTGCTAAGAGCTGTAGTTGTTGTAGTTGCACAAGTGTGTTGTGCAAGAAGTTGCTGTTGTTGTTTCTTACACTAAAGTGTTAGTGTAAGTATTGCTGTGGTTGTTCTTATTGTTCATAATAAGAAGAGTAGTTGTTGAAAATCCACTTTGGAAACAAAGTGGTAGTGGAGTAGAATCATTTACGATTCGAACCACTCTATATGCGGTGTACTCATTCATTATCTCTCATCTCCAATTCTTGCTCTGATTTTGAATATCCTTTGTGAGTTGAGAAAAACAAGAAAATTCCGCAAAAGAGCCAAACACTCTATTCACCCCCCCCCCCCCTCTAGAGTGTATTTCAGACCTTACAATTGGTATCAGAGCCTAACCTTGATTGCTTGGCCTATCTTTGCAAGTAGCAAGGTTAAAGATCATGGCAATGACAACCTCAACCTCAACCTCTTCATCTTCCAAGCCTACTGCACTATTTTCCGGATCAAACACTAAAGCTCCTATGTTTGATGCCCAAAACTACTCTTTATGGAAATTTCGAATGATCAATCATTTGAAAGGCTGTGGATTTGATATATGGAGAGCTGTTGTCAAAGGAATTGAAGTTCCTATGATTACCAACTCAAAAGGAGAATCAATGTTCAAAGATGAGGATGACTACACTGACGAAGAGAAGGTAAATTTTGCCATCAATGGCAAAGCTTTTGACATTCTCTCAAGTGCTCTTACCACCACTGAGCTCATTAGACTCCAAGGTCTTGAAACAGCCCATGAGGCATGGAAAAGGCTTGAAATGATACATGAAGGAACTGAGCAAGAATGGCCAAAAGACTCATGCTCATGAAGGAGTATGAGATGTTCAGAATGAAAAGCGGTGAGAAGATTGAGGTGACAATCGATCGATTCACACGAATAGTGAATCAACTCTCCATGGTTGACAAGAAAATCTCAAATGAAGATCTTGTCTCAAAACTCCTCAACTCTTTGCCAAGAGAATGGACACCCAAAGTCACCGCCATCACCGAATCAAAGAATCTCAAGACTCTTACCCTTGATGAGCTATCCGGTAATCTCCTTACTCATGAAATTCTTATTGATGAACAAAATAGGATGAATCCCATCAAGTCTACACAAACATCATACAAAGGATTGGTGGTAGAGTCCGATGAATCGGATGAGGAAGTTGCCCTTCTAGTAAGAAAATTTAGAAGAATGGCAACTAGAAACAAAGCTCAAGCAAGAAAGTTTTTCAAGAAACCATCTAAAGAAAAGGAAGCAAGTGAAAATTGCTATAGATGTGGTCGACCCGGTCACTTCATTGCCGATTGCCACGTGAAAGAGCCGCAAAAGCAAGAGAAGAAGGTTTTTCCTCAAAAGAAGAAAGCCCTCAATGCGGAGGTAACCACGTGGGATGATCTTCTTTCGGAATCGGAAGGAGAAGAGAGTGAAGATCAAGGTGTTGGACTTGTGGCAATGGTTGACAATCCAAAGTTTCAACATACTTGTCTTATGGCGATTGAAGATGACCTTGAGGTAAATTCTAACCCTTCAAATTTGCATGATGAAATAGGAGATTTGCAAGATGACTTTGAGAAATTAAATTTGAAATATAAGCATTTAAAGAAAGAATTCAAGAAATGCATTTTAGAAAATAAGAGCTTGCATGACAAAAATATTTTGATGTTTCAAGAGCATGATATCATACTTACCATGCATAAAACCGTAGCTCTTGAAAATGAAGAAATTAGAAAAGAATGTGAGAAACTAAAGTTAGACTTACAAAGACTAACAAATGGTAAAAACAACTTAGACATACTACTTGGAAATCAAAGGATTGGAAATGATAAATCCGGTTTAGGATTTAACTCATCATCTTCTTCTATTAAACCTAAGTCCTTAAAGAAAAAGGCAAACAATAGAAAAACACAACAAAATTCATCATCTTCTAAATCAAAGCATGTACCCACTTATTTTTATTGCAACAAACTAGGACATGTAAAGAAAGCATGTAGAGCTAGATTTGCAAGCACATACGCTTGGAAGCCTAAGGGTCGACAAACTAACCTTAAAGGACCCAACCATCAAAGGGTACCAATGCATACATCTTTTGGTTTTGTAGGCACTCAAGATAAATGGAGTAGCCAAAGAAGAAGGAACCAAATGGCTTATGGACAGCGGATGTTCAACGCACATGACCGGAGACAAAACGTTGTTCACCAAGCTCAAGCTCCAAGATGGTGGAACGGTGCATTTTGGCAATGGGAAAGCCAAAATCCTTGGACATGGAGAAATTGGTAATTCTTCCTTTACTATTAATAATGTACTATATGTAGAAGGGCTTAAGTATAATTTGATAAGTGTTAGCCAACTATGTGATGCTAATTTTCAAATTGAGTTTGTGAAAAGAAAATGTGTTGTGAAAAAGAACGATAAGATTGTTTTCGAAGCTATTCGTAAAAATGATGTTTACAAATTTAGCACACATGATTTGATATCACAAAATGTTTCTTGCCTAGTTGCCAAAAATGATTTGACTCAACTATGGCATAGACGACTTGGACATATTAGTTTTAAGAATTTCAAAGAGATTTGCAAAAATAAAAAAGTCCAAGGTCTTCCAAAATTGAATTTCGAAAACCATGGCTTATGCGACACTTGTCAAAAGGCAAAACTTGTTAAAACAAGTTTCAAGCCCAAAAGTGAAATCTCCACCACCAAACCTCTACAATTGCTTCATATGGATTTGTATGGGGATATTGGTACAGCAAGCCTAAGTGGAAAACATTACACCTTTGTGGTGGTAGATGACTACTCTAGGTACACTTGGGTAATGTTCTTAGCTAAAAAGAATGATGCATGTCAAGAATTTATAAAGCTTTGTAAGAGATTAGAAAATCAAAGAGAAGACACAATTAAGGAAATTAGAAGTGATAGAGGTGGTGAGTTTGATGGAGAGTTTCAAGAATTTTGTGTATCCAAAGGGTATGGACACAATTTTTCAGCTCCAAGAACTCCTCAACAAAATGGTGTTGCGGAAAGGAAAAATAGAACACTTCAAGAAATGAGTAGAGCCATGCTAAACGAATTTGAGTTACCCAAATATTTTTGGGCCGAAGCGGTAAATACCGCTTGTCATGTGATAAATAGAGTTTATTTGAGACCATTTCTCAAAAAGACTCCTTATGAGCTTTGGAAAGGTAGAGTACCAAATATTGGTTATTTCAAGGTTTTTGGTTGTAAGTGTTTTATACTCAACACCAAAGACAACTTGGATAAACTCGACTTCAAAGCGGATGAAGGAATCTTTATGGGTTATGCTCAAAATAGCAAAGCATTTAGAGTATATAATAAGAGAAGTATGAAAGTTGAAGAATCAATTCATGTCAAGTTTAGTGAATTCATTGATGATAAGTCAAACGATAATAATAATGATGATGAAGATGAAATAATCGAAGTAAGTTATATAGAAAAATTTGAGAATCCAAAAGGTAATATTGTCATCGACCTTAGGATTGATCCACTTGAACCTAAGGTTGAAGATGAAGAAGTAGGAGGGGATACCTCAAATTTGCCGGATTCATATAAATATAGGAAAGATCACCCTAAAGAGTTGATACTAGGTGAAACTAGCCAAGGTGTAATGACAAGGAGAAAATTCAATGAAAATGCCTTCATTTCACAAGTTGAGCCTAAAAATATAAAAGAAGCAATAAATGATGAAGATTGGGTATTAGCTATGCAAGAAGAATTAAATCAATTTGAGAGAAGTGATGTGTGGGAATTAGTTGCTAAACCTAGTGATCATCCCGTAATTGGCACTAAATGGGTATTTAGAAACAAAATGGATGATAAAGGAAACATCACTAGAAACAAAGCTAGGTTAGTAGCCCAAGGCTATAGGCAAGAGGAAGGCATAGACTACGATGAGACTTTTGCCCCCGTGGCTAGGTTAGAAGCTATTAGGATGTTATTAGCATATGCATGCTATAAGGATTTCAAACTATATCAAATGGATGTGAAATCCGCATTCTTGAATGGAATAATTCAAGAAGAGGTCTATGTAGCTCAACCTCCGGGGTTTGAAAATCATGATTATCCAAATCATGTTTTTAGACTCAAAAAGGCCCTTTATGGACTTAAACAAGCTCCTAGGGCTTGGTATGATAGATTAAGTAACTTCCTACTTGAAAACGAGTTTTCAAGAGGAAAAGTCGACACTACTCTTTTTATTAAAGAACAAGGAAACCATCAATTGCTTGTTCAAATTTATGTGGATGATATCATATTTGGTGCTACTAATGATTCTCTTTTTAAGCATTTTGCTAAATTGATGGAAGGAGAATTTGAAATGAGCATGATGGGTGAACTCAACTACTTTCTTGGTCTACAAATCAAGCAAACTCAAGATGGAGTATACATATCTCAAACAAAGTATACGAAGGATTTGCTCAAGAAGTACAAATTCGAGGATGGAAGAAGTGTGAGCACTCCGATGAGCACAAGTACAAAGCTTGACAAAGACGAAAAAGGAAAGCCGGTTGAGGTAACAAAATATAGGGGTATGATTGGTAGTTTACTTTATTTGACCGCTAGTAGGCCGGATATTTTGCATGCTGTGTGTTTATGTGCTAGGTTTCAAAGTATGCCTAAGGAATCGCATTTAGTTGCCATTAAACGTATCTTTAGGTATTTGGAAGGAAGTCTGAACTTCGGTTTGTTCTATCCCAAAAATGGTTGTTTTGATCTAAGAGGATATAGTGACTCCGACTATGCCGGAAATCTTGTTGATAGGAAAAGCACCTCCGGGACATGTCAATTTCTTGGAGATTGCTTAGTTTCTTGGTTTTCCAAGAAACAAAATAGTGTGTCACTTTCCACGGCGGAATCCGAATATGTATCGGCCGCTTCGTGTTGTGCACAACTACTTTGGATGATCAACACCTTGAACGATTACAATGTTAAGTTTGAAAAAGTTCCCATCCTATGTGATAATATCTCAGCCATAAGTATAGCACAAAACCCGGTTCATCATAGTAGAACAAAACACATTGAGGTGAGACATCACTTCATAAGAGATTGCATCCAAAAAGGATTGGTATGCGTTGAGTTCGTTCCAACAAATGACCAACTGGCGGATATCTTTACCAAATCCCTTCCCACCGAGACGTTCGAATCAATTAGAACAAGATTGGGAATGATAAACATTGGTTGAAGGGTTAAAAATGTCAAAATTACAGATTTCTGCATACATAGATCGATCTATGTAAAAATTTCAGAGAATGATGTCTATAAAGACATCGATCGATCGATGTTCAGGACATCGATCGATCGAAGTCCCTGACATCGATCGATCGATGTCAGCGGGACAGGTTTTATAAAAACGCAAGAAACCCTCATTTTTCATTTCCACACTTAGAACCCTAAGCACCCCCTCCTGCGAAAAATTTCTCCCATTCAACCAAATTTTCAATTCTTCTCACAAGGTCATTTTTTTGTCAATCCTACCTAAATCTACATCAATCTTCAATCTCTAATCAAACCATCTAGCATTTTCGTGCCCTAATTCTCATAAAATGGCACCAAGAACCAAGAATCATCCCAAGAGACAAAGGGCTTCACAACAACAAACTCCAACGGGTCCAAGAACAGCAGGATTGCGGAAGCAACCAGAGCCATCTCAACAACATCTAATCCGTGAGGTAAGAGAAAGTCTTCACATTCGAAATTTTCCCTGGCTTAAAACTGGAGAATATGAGAATGCATTGGATACACCTCTAGGATTAGGCATACACACTCATATATCTCAGAGAGCCCAATTATTATTCACTGAATGGGAAAATAGCAATAGGTCTACCATTCCATCAAAAGTGCTCAAAATTGAGGACATTTTGAGCAATGCAGAATTAAGACCTATAATTGACTTGTTGTATGCTCAAAACTGGACATTTTTATGGGATTCATCTGAGATGGGAGCTATGTCTACTCGTTATACCCGACTGTTCTATGCAAATTTTTGGATTGACTATCTAAATGGAAATCCATTTTCTCTGAATTCAGTTATTGATGGTCAAGTAGTCTCCTTTCACACTGCACAAATCAATGCTATTCTTGGTACACCTAATAAGGGATTCAAGGATTTCGATCCTTGGAAGTGGGATTTTAACAAGTACCAAGTAACTGAAAATGAAGTCAAAACATTTCTTGGCTTTCACCCGACAAAGAACACAAATGATATGCCCTTGATGTATAGAGTCTTGCTTGTAATAGTTACTTTTTGTGTGAATGGAAAATCAGCCAAACTTCCCAGCAACCTAGATTTCTACATCACATACCGCATAGCCAGGCGAGAGCAGGTAAATTTTGGAGAAGTATTCTTTGAAAACGTGTTGGAGGCGGTTACGAAGAAATCGAAGGCGCTTCCTTACAGTAATCTGATATATAGATTATTGAGAAACGCAAATTTGGTCCTGGATGATGACTGCGAAGAGACAATCACAAATAAGGACTATTACTCCAAGTCTAACATCCAGCAGATTCTTAAGTCAAGAAAGGAAGCACAACGACGGGGTGGTGCTCAGGATTCGGAGGAAGATGAAGCTGAAAATGAGCCGGAAATACCACCACACCCCACTGAGCCAACCGTTGAACCCCAACCTAACCCTCCAAGTCCTACATCTAGAATTGACAAAGGAAAGGCTCCTATGGAAGAAGATAGTGATTCTGAACTTCCATTTGATGCAGAGGCTGAGATAAATGACTTACATCGTTATCTCGATCAATGGGGGGAAGACTTAACAAAAAAGACGGTGCGTATAGATGATTTGGAGAAAGGCTATACGATGTTCCAGAACCGCTTGAAATCGCTGGAAACAAAGGTGGACACGGAAGTCAAGACACTCCAAACTGAGCTGAACATGCAAAAGACCAAGTATCAGAAATTGAAAACCAAGCTCAAAGCCGCTCTCTCCGGACTATGTTTCTCCTCCGATGAGGAGTAGTTCTTGATGATTTCCCCTTCCCTCGTTCTTATGCTAGTTTTTGAAAGTTTGAGTTTGTATCTCAAAACTTGATATTCTCTTCATAACCTTTATATTTTCGTGTTGGTATCTCTAATTTTTTTGATGCTTTCAAAAAGGGGGAGAAGTTTTTAAGTAGTATTGGCATGCATGCTTTGATATCATTATCATGTTTTGGCATCATCTTGGCATTGTTTTGGTATTGTTAGCATACACATTAATATGTTGACATGATTTGGTCTTAACATGAATTGTTTTGCCTTAGCTTGATATAGCTTTGGATGCTAGCTAATGATATGTTTTGGCATGATGGATTATTGGGAAGCAAAATTGGATATTAACATGGCGTGTGTTGGTTGGACGTGATAGCATGTTTTGGATAGGCATTGGTATTAAAAGTCACTTGATATGCGTTACATATTGAAATGGTGAAAATACAAAACTTGATGCATAATTTGAGGGGGAGCATGTTGGGTAGATTGGTAAGAAAGCATGAACTAAGGGGGAGTTGTAGAATATAAAAACATCTTTTGGATTGTGGTTTTGAAATCATCAAAAAGGGGGAGAATGTTAAGTTGTAAAACGTTTTGATGATGAAAAGATGTTTTGAATGAGTTAAAATTATGTTTAATATTTGATGCAAGATAGGCAAAACACATTATGTCCAAAGATGGTTGAGATTGGAAGTCACTGGTTGACATCGATCTCTCAAACAGGGGACATCGATCGATCGATGTACTTCAGCCCCTGACATCGATCGATCGATGTCTGACTGAAGACATCGAACCCTCAACCACAAGGACATCGATCGATCGATGTCACTTCATCCCCTGACTTCGATCGATCGATGTTGAACTGAGGACTTCAGTCTCTAAACCTGGTGACATCGATCGATCGATGTCACTTCAGCCCCTGACATCGATCGATCGATGTCTGACTGAGTACTTCAGTCTCTAAACCTAGTGACATAGATCGATCGATGTCCTGCAGAATTCAAATTTTTTGAACGTTAGAATAAAATCCAAGGTTGATTTTCAAGGTTTTCTCTTTCCAATCTTCTTCAAACTTCTTGTGGACTTTAACCCAACTTGTTACATGCTTCCTTGACTATTGTAAGCTTGTCTAAGATTCTCTAGGGTGGCTATCCAAGATCAAATCACTTCCTAGGGTGGCTAAAGACTATTTTGGCATTGTCTTGACATTTTTGAAGATGAAGACTTGGTGGAAGGCCTCAAAAACGTGGTGAACTTCATCTATAAATAGAGGAAGCTTGGATGAAGCAATTACACACTTTCAACATCATCTAGCTTCATTTTACATTGTTGTATATTTCTCTCATACTTGTAAATTTGTTTAAAGCTTGTTTAGCTTTTCTTTGATCTTCATTATCGTATATTGAGAGAAAAAGAGTCAAGCACAAGAGGAACCATAAATATTTGATCTCTTGCTTGTGCTTAGACTTGTGAGAAAGTGTGATCCTTACCATATTTCTACAACCCACTGTGAGAAGTTCTTGAGAGAACTTTTGTTGAAGTTGTGAGGAAGCAAGAAGTTGTTCTTGCTAAGAGCTGTAGTTGTTGTAGTTGCACAAGTGTGTTGTGCAAGAAGTTGCTGTTGTTGTTGCTTACACTAAAGTGTTAGTGTAAGTATTGCTGTGGTTGTTCTTATTGTTCATAATAAGAAGAGTAGTTGTTGAAAATCCACTTTGGAAACAAAGTGGTAGTGGAGTAGAATCATTTACGATTCGAACCACTCTATATGCGGTGTACTCATTCATTATCTCTCATCTCCAATTCTTGCTCTGATTTTGAATATCCTTTGTGAGTTGAGAAAAACAAGAAAATTCCGCAAAAGAGTCAAACACTCTATTCACCACCCCCCCCCCCTCTAGAGTGTATTTCGGACCTTACATTATTTAGTCAATATTTAGAGTTGCATAAGTTTTCAAAGACTCTTGCAAAAGAAAAGAAACAATTAATTGAAGACAAGAAGTTGTTGGAATCTTCTAACACGAACTTTGTTTCTCAATTAAACGATTCAAAAGAAGAGTCGTCAAGCATCATTAATGCATTAAAATCAGAGATCTCATCATTGACCACGCATAATAATGAAATGAAATCCAAGATTTCAAACTTGAAATCAAGGAATGCTAATTTAGAGAAAATGGTGAAACAATTTGACACGGGAAAAAACATGCTAGATCACATCATCTCTTCACAAAAGTATGATAGTGACAAAATCAGACTAGGATACGTTGAGAAAAATGTGTCACTAAACAAACCAACCAAATTCATTCCATCTAAGAAAATAGATGCATCAAAGACATAAGTGGCATATAAGAAGATGCCTAGATCTCCCCCTATGACATGTCATCGTGCTTCATCTTCATATCATACGAGATATAACTTTGCATCATACAAATATGAAAAGAGACCATTGATGCATATGCAACATTCATATCACAAAAATGCATCTAGATCACGCCCCGTGCATGCAAACTGAAATGCATATCAAAAACAAACACCATACTATATGCATGATGGGATTCTCGGTCAAAGGCCAAACGCATTTGCCCGTAATGTATATTATGTTGCGTCTTCATCACCTTTCTCACCTTTTGGAAGTCCTAGAAAGGTCATCTAAATTTGAGTACCAAAAGGGACAGTTTCAAAGGGTTGAATAAATAACCCTTAAGAACGCACTTATTATTTGAAATGCATGATTTTTTTAATTGCTATCTTCATATTTACATACGCTTTTGATTGTCTTTCCAAAATAAAGGGGGAGAGAATGCATGATTTAAGGGGGATAGAGAGATTGAGAAAGATTGATTGCACAAAAAAAGGGAGAGAGAATTCAAAATTCAAATTTGAATTTGTGCATGATTGGAGGGGGAGCGACAAAATTTAAATCATAAACGTAGGTTATTTTGTAAATCATCAAAAGGGGGAGATTGTTGAGAAAAAGGGGTTTGAGTGATTACAAAATGCATGATTTAAATGAACGTGTATTAAATAAATGCATGACACGTTTTATGACTTGACACGTTTTTGCATGAAACTTGCCTTATATAGTTCATATATAATGTTGCCATACTAACGAACCATGAAGCTTTAAAGCTTACATCAAATGGCAAACATTTGTTGTGGTTGAACTATTTTCAGGTGCCACCATTAATGAACTAAACTAGTTCATTAAGTGAAGTACTTAGTTAAATGAACTAAGTAGTTCATTAAAGGAAGCCATATTTGGAGAAGGCACAAAGACAACAAATTGAAGAATGGAAAGTCTTCTTCCCTCTCATATCACACGACCTATACATATATATTTATATATATTTAGACTTTTATAAAAGGCACTATACACATATATTCTAACGTACTACCGACACGTTATTAATTTTACGAACATACGTTAACGTCACACCACTATATTTAACTCATATTTATGAGTATATTCAGGTCTTATATCATATGATATCATTCATGGTGATGACAAAATTATTACGACACATTAAAAGGTTCTAAACCAAAAATTGTCGTATCAGGTGAATACCGAAACTTTACCAACGTGTCACGTACTTGCCATATATAGATGGCAGCCCCTACACTTTAAAATTGGTCAAAAATTTCGTGGCTTACATGGTATATTCATCCATAAAATCATTCCATGTTGGCACACACAAATCACCCCCAATTAAGGCCAAATTGTGGAGATTTCAAATTCAACATTTTTGTCTCGTGGGGCGCCACTTACTTCAGCCATTAGAACTGAATTTTCAAGTTATTTTATGTATATTATGTGTGACATAATATATATAACATGTGCAAAAAGTTTTAATTCAATCGGAGAAAAATCGCGTAATCGACAAAAGTCGAAAATTTGGTTTTCTACGAACACGAAACATGGAACATTTTTGGCATGACATATAATATGTATCTAGACACTTTTTACATATTCTATACATTCTAAAGTGTTCTAGAAAAATCAATTAAGGGCTGATTGGAATATACCATATGTGTGTAATTATTGTGCACTATTTTACAAAGTTTGCAAAAATAAAATTCAGCACATGTACAAGCTTGTCACACGCCTACTACAGCTTTGATGAAGCATATGTGGAGCCTAGTTGACATCTTGATTGGCCAAGAATGAATTATACAAGGTTATTGACATAAAGAAAGAAGCTACACAAGGTAACATTTCAAACTATGTCACATTTGTAACACATGCTAAAAATTTCAGCATGTGTGCATTAAGGCTGGCCGAATTTTTAATCTTGATTGTGCCATATTTACTTCTTTACATTGAATGGATTGATTGGAAGATAAAATGGTAATGTTTTGAAGGTGTTAAGGAAATATTGTGATGATATTTAAAATATCACACATACTGAAAATTTCAGCATGTGTTAAAGTGAGTTGGCCGAAATTTAGGTCTTGAAATTAAGCATATTTGATTCTTCATTTTCAAGGGATAAATCTACTACCTACATGGCAATATTTTGAATATAGTGTGAATATCACACATGCTGAAATTTCAGCATGTGTAGAAGTTATGATGGCCGATTTTTTGGATGAAAATGAAGATGTATTATCTTGCAAATTTTATGGAATTTATTATGTGACTTATGACAACATTTTTATGGCTAGTTGGCATATGTTTTTAAGTGTTATTTTCAGATTTATCTAGTCATCAAATGATGACAACTTTCATCCAATCAATGAGTGCCAAGTAAGCAAGGCTATAATGATCATCTAATGAGGAGTTGCCAAGTAAGCAAGTGAATGTCACAATGATGCAAGATATTCTTCCAAGGACTTAAAAGATAATTTTCAAGGGGAAGAACAAGGCATAGAGGGCGGCCACAACTTGATAAAATGAAGAAGAAGTAGTGCAAAATACAAGACAAGCCTCACAAGTTCAAAAGTGCAAAAAGAATCTTCTATTCTCTTCTACCTTTCTTTCTTCTTCTCTCTTGAAGCCTATTGTATTCATATTCATACATCTTGAATAGGCTTCATATACACCACCATATACTCTATATTGTTGTAAAAGATTGATCAAGGTGTGATCAATCTTGCATCCACTAGGTGGATGTGTTTCTGATCGTTGTAATCACTTACAAGGTTTGTAAAGGGTTAGAGTTGGTGTGTAACTCCATCAACCCTGTGTGGTAAGGTGTTTTTTGTTGTTTTGTGATTAGTGATAACCGAGGAAGGTGTCCTCAAAGACTGGAGTAGGTTGATTCAACTGAACCAGTATAAAATTACTTGTGTTCTTTACTTTTCAGCACTTACTTTAAGTTTCCAGCACAATGCATCATTTTTATCACATTCTTAGAAATAGCAAACGAACTTCAAAAATCCCAAAACTTTCAGGAAACATAGCCACACGTCTTAAGGTTCATGTGGTGCAAGTTTCAACCCTTTTGGACAAGTATATGTCATCCAAACTTCAAAAGTTCTGAGACTAGTGCAGTCTGATTTTTAGGCTTGCAAAGGTTGAGACTTTGAATGTATTTGACCAACTTCCCAAAAGAATTTTTCAAAACTGTTTCAACCCAATTAAATACACCTAGTAAAGGGTTAGTCGTCAGATTTTCAACGCATTTGGAGTCACGGTTTAATTGAAATTCATTTTTCAAATCAGACTACTGTTTCTGGCAGATTTGCGCAATCTGACCACCAACAATTTTTAAAGGAGTTAAAGGTTGAATTTTAATCTGAAATTTTTAGGCGATACTCAGAACATCTGAGACTAAGACCTCTCCAAATTTCAGAATTTTTGAGAACATGTAACCTAGTTTTCAAAATGTTTCAAAACAGGTCCTGAAAACAGAAACTGTTTTCAGAAGTTGGGTTTTTGGTCTGAAACAATTTTAAAAACCAAATTTTTCGCACCCACTATTGAACCCCTCCCCTTCTAGTGGTGCCTTGCAGATCATACATTATGTGCTATCAGCCTTCCAGCCGAGCTGAACTAAAGTCAGACGGATCAGACAGATCAGGTAAGTCCATTTAGCTCAATTGTATTTGCGTTATGGGCTGATCACCGACCTGCCGACATCAGCACCTCAGCACAACAAACAAAAGTTGTGCTCTCAGCCGCTTCGGCCGAGCAGAGCTTAGCACGGCAGAGCTGCAGAATAACGGATGTCCTCAGCCAAACAACAGAGCTTAGCACAAAGTAGATCTCAGCAAGACAACGCTTCAGAATAACGAATGTTCTAAGTACAACAGGAGAGCTCAGCTTGGCAATAACCTCAATAGCTCAGCCGAGCAGAGATCTGAGGAGAGTTCAGGACTCTGTCCTTAAGACGTTATTGCTCCGATATACTGTGCCCAACCAGAGGAGCAACCGTCGTCCAGGATAAAACGGAGGCCAGTTCACACGAGCGCCACTGCTGCGTTGAACTCTGCGAACCTTTAAGATGTCCTCACCTTCTCCGTATACGGAAATGCAAAGTGTTTGGGAGAGTATGAAAATGCAACGAGGGAGATTGCAGAGAAAGAGAAGAACTTGTAATTCTGAGTGTGTGTTCATAGAGGTCCCTTTCGGTCACTATTTATAGGGAAATTCTGAGGTCAGTCTGTTACAGTCAGTTCAATCTCAGCCGTAGGATCAGTTACCAGCTCGGCCTGATCCATTGGATCAGATAACCATGCTTGGTCTATCCTCAGCCATCAGATCAACTAATTGTTCGATTTGAACTGTCAGATCAAGACAAATTCGTTTTCAGCTCGGCCGGTTAATGTTCAACACTTTTCAAATTTTAACCTTAGCCTAATCTTAAAAACCTAGAGATTTTGAACGGAACAAACTCCTCCCTAGCTGATAAGATTCGACCCGGTACTACAGGACCTGTCCTGCAGCCTGCAGCCTGCAGTCTGACCTGCAGTCCAGTCCAAAACCTAAACCCATCAGGTACACAGCTCAGTCTGCTACCTGAGCCCACGCCCAGGTACGGGCCAAGCTGAGCTGACTCTTCTCTTTACTTTGAGCATTAATTTCTCATTCACCCGGTATCGGAATCGAGTGATTCAACAGCCTACAATTATCTACTAGTCGTGTAGATAATTAAGGACTCATTAGTTTTCACTTATCCCTAGTGAAACTAATCATATTATTAACTCAAAGTTCGTTGCTAACAACAATTTGCAACTTGGCCCAATTTCAATTTCTTTCCAATTTTCTCTAACAATCCCTCACATGAATAGGAATTAATACAGTGTGTTTATGCAGACTCTACCGAGAAGTCAGACAAGAAAATATTACATCATTGGCCTTGAACCTTTCTTAGTGACTATCAGATCCACTTGGCTAATTAGCGAACTTAATGTCTTAAACTAACCGGCATTTAGCGTGAACCTAGACAATAGTACTCACGCAACATTTCCTTTAACACCCTTTTGGTTCTCATGATTGTGTTTGTTTTGGCCGTGAACCGCCTGGTTTCAGAAAGTGTGCTAGAGAACTTTGGCTTTACAAAATCCTAATAGAAGCATCCACACTTCACACTTACATAGGTGTTTCCTATCAAGAGTATTCTGCCATATGCCGCTTGACATATCAAGATATAGGAATCATTAAAAACCTCAGCTTACCCTCATTCCTCTTCAAACAGACATCACTTTTATTTGACAAAATGGATAAGTGCTTACTGATCTCCACAACTTAGCTGTCCTATTGAACCAAGATTCTAGGATCTCTAGTTAATAAGGTTGGGTTACCGTTGCAAAAAAATCATGCATTATAGGTTTTAGCCCCATGCTGTTTGTCAAGATTGACATCCGATCTCTTGGCAAGCCTTTTATAAGCAAATCCGCAAGATTCTCCTTTGATTTTACATAATCAACGGAAATCACTCCATTAGAGATCAACTGCTTAATGGTATTGTGTCTCTGACGCATGTGTCGAGACTTACCACTATAGATGCTACTTTGTGCTCGTCCTATAGCTGACTGACTATCACAGTGTCTACTAATATGAGCGATCGGCTTAGGACAGCAGGACACATCTTCCAGGAAATTCTGAAGCCATTCATCTTCTTCCTCGGCCTTATCAAGTGCTATGAACTCTGCTTCTATCGTGGAATGAACTATGCACGTTTGCTTCGTGGATCTCCACGACACAGCACCTCCACCAATAGCGAATAAATATCCACTCGTGGATTTAGAATCCTTACTGTCAGATATCCAATTGGCATCACAATAGCTTTCCAATACTGCTGGATACCTCGAGTAATGTAATCCAAGATTCATGTTCATCACTTGGATTACTGGTAAACCTGCTCAATTTGTTTACTAAACATGCTAGGTCTGGTCTTATACAATTCGTTATGCACATCAGATTTCTGATTGCTTGTGAGTACTCAAATTGAGCCACTGACTCGCCTCGATTCTTCCTTAAATGTGTAATGAAGTCAAGTGGAATCTTCACTGGTTTTACATCAAGCATATTGAAACGTTTTAGAACAGATTTAATATAGTGAGTTTGTGACAACACAAGTCCTTCAGTTATCCTAGAAATTTTAATTCCTGCAATAACGTTAGCAACTCCCATATCATTCTTGTCAAAGTTCCTCGTCAACATCTTCTTTGTATTCAAGATGATATTCCAAGTACCTCCCATGATTAGCATGTCATCCACATAGAGACATACTATCACATATGCTCTTTGTGTATTCTTAATATAGACACACTTGTCACACTCATTGATCCTGAAACCATTAGCTAATATAGCTTCATCAAATCTCAAGTGTCACTGTTTGGGCGCTTGCTTAATGAGTCTACAAACTTATGACTCTTGTCTTGGAACCACAAACCCTTCCGGTTGTTCTATATAGATTTCTTCATCTAACTCACCATTCAGAAAAGCAATCTTCACATCTATTTGGTGGATTTCGATATTATAGACTACAACAATAGCAACTAAGATCCTTATAGACGTGATTCTAGCTACCGGTGAGTATGTGTCAAAAAAGTCAAAGCCTTCTTTTTGTCGATAGCCTTTAGCTACCAACCTGGCTTTGTACTTTTCGATAGACCCATCCTCTTTCAACTTCTTCTTAAAAATCCACTTGCACCCTAGTGGTTTACTTCCTGGTAGAAGATCAACCAACTCCCAAGTGTGATTTTGAAGAATCGAGTCTATCTCACTGTTTATTGCCTCTTTCCAGAATGGAGCTTTTGGAGTTGACATTGCCTCGGAAAAGTTCCTTGGCTCATTTTCTACCATATAGGCTAGAAAATCAGGATCAAACAAAGTTGGTATTCTGGCATGCTTGCTTTGACGAATTTCCCCATCACCTTGAGGAGTCGCCTCACGCACTCGCTTACTAGCTCTTGTTTCTTCTTGTTTCTTGTCTTTCCTTGGAAAGACATCCTCGAAGAACACTACGTTCTTTGACTCTATGACAACTTTTCATGTATGTCAGGAACATCCAATTTGTGCACCAAGAAACGAAATGCACTACTGTTCGTTGCATATCCGATGAATATGCAATCAACCGTTTTAGGCCCAATTTTCACTTGTCTTGGTTTAGGTACAGCAACCTTAGCCAGACATCTCCACTTTCATGTACTTGTAGCAAGGCGTGCAGCCTGTCCAAAGCTCCTACGAGGTTTCATCCATCTGTTTGGATGAAATTCTATTTAAAATGACGTTAGCTGCGAGAACGGCTTCCTCCCACAAGTCTTGAGGTAAGCCCGAACTTATCAACATAGCATTCGTCATCTCTTTTAGAGTTTGTGTTTTTTGTTTAGCAATACCATTCGATTGAGGTGTATATGGAGCAGTCGTTTGATGAATAATGTCATGTTCTGAACAAAATTCATTAAACGGTGCATCATATTCGCCACCTCTATCACTACGAATTGCTTTAATTCGTTTGCTAAGTTGATTTTCAACTTCATTTTTATAGTCCTTGAAAGCATTAAGGGCCTCGACTTTGCTACATAGAAAATAGACATAACATTATCGTGTGCAATCGTCGATAAAAGTCATGAAATACTTTTTACCACCTCTTGTTTGCACAATCTTTAAATCACACACGTCGGTATGAATTAAATCGAAAGGTTCAGTGTTCCTTTCTATTGATGAAATGACGCTCTTGCCATCTTCACTTCAACACATATTTGGCATTTCTTATTATCAAATTTTAATTTGGGCAACAAGTCAAGATTAAGCATACATTGTAATGACTTATAATTCACATGTCCCAAACGAAAATGCCATAAACAAAAAGATTCAAGTATGTAAACAGAAGAGGAATCATTCTCATTAGCCTCTGCGGGAAAATATTTCTTTGGTACAATAGTGATGACATTTAATTTGAACATCCTATTTGTCAAGTACCCCTTCCCCAAATACATGTCATTTTTTGAAAGAATAACCTTATTGGACTCTAACACTAGTCTAAAGCCATGCATGACTAGAAAAGATCTAGACACTAAATTCTTCACGAATGCGGGGACGTGCATCACATTCTGCAGAGTCATGTGCTTCCCCGAGGTCAGCTTCAAAACAACTTTGCCCTCGCCTTCAATCTTCGAAGAGACCGAGTTCCCTATGTAAAGATGTTCATTATTCCTAGACTGGTACTTCATTAACATCTCTCTGCTGGAGCAGACATGTCTCGTGGCGCCAGTATCAAGCCACTATTCGTGCATGTTCCCCACAGCATTGCACTCTGAGACCACCGCACAGAAGTTCAGATCATCCATGATATCGACTATGTTGGCCTCTGCCTTGGTGTGCTTCTTCTTAGGCTTTCTGCATTCATTGCTCACATGCCCCTGAATGCTAAAGTTGTAGCATTTTCCAATGAACTTCTTGACGACCTGCTTGCCTTTCTTGTTCACCCCGAGTTGGCCCTTCTTTTTCTTGGCCTCTACAACACGGGCCTTGGCCTGACCAGCACTCGTCTGTGGCTTTCGTTCAGATCTGCGATTGTCTTTGTCTATGCAGAGTCGGAAAATCAGATCTTCCAATGTCATCTCCTTTCGCTTGTGCTTGAGATAGCTTATGAATTCCCTCCACGAAAGAGGTAGCTTCTCAATACCGCAGCCACCACGAAAGATTCACTGAGCAACACACCCTCCTCTTCTATCTCAGCTACCAACGTCTGAAGTTCCTCAACTTGAGAAAAAACAGTGCGAGAATCAGACATTTTGAATTCCAGGAATTTTCCGACAATAAACTTCTTAGTGCTAGTATCTTTCGTTCGGTATTTCTTTTTCAAAGCCTGCCACAGAGACTTTGCGATTTTGTACGTGCATTACAAACTGTACAAGAAGTTGTCCAAGCACCCCAAAAATATGGCTCAGGCAAACATAATTGTTGAAGTTCCAGACCTCAACAAAAAGTTTCTGTTCCATAATTTGAGTTTGGTACTCCTCAGAACCCCCTACAAATGGGCCCTCAGTCAGGAAAGAAGCCAACCCCATGGCCGTCAAGAAGAACAACATCTTTTGCTGTCAACGCTTGAAGAAACTCCCACTGAACTTCTCCTGTTTCTCCATCTACGCCACTGCAGGACCCTGTGCAGGAACATTCTTCGGCACCCCAGCATTTGGTGCCATTGGAGCAGAGCTGTGCATGTCTGCTCCATGAACTGAGCTTGAACTCGCTTTCTCCATTTAGTTTGTGTTAGACTGAAACACACAGGAATCAGTACAAAATCAAAACCAATAACGTCTTAAGAAGTGTTGGAAATAATTCAAGTCAGACTAATTGACTTATGTACAGTAATAGCCGACCTGCCGAGCTTAGGATAGGCTGAACTAATCTGCAGTCAGGACAGTTCAGATAGCGCAATTGAGTTTGCGTTCTGGACTGTCAGCCGATCTGTCGACCTAAACAAAATAGCACTCCAGAACAGAGATTTTGTGCTATCAGTCTTCCAGCAGAGCTGAACTAAAGTCATACGGATTTAGACAGATCAGATCAGTCCAGTTAGCGCAATTGTATTTGCGTTTTGGGCTGATCACCAACCTGCCGACCTCGGCACCTCAGTACAACAAACAAGAATTATGCTCTCAGCTGCTTCAGCATAGCAGAGCTCAACACGGTAGAGCTGCAGAACAATGAATGTCCTCAGCCAGACAGCAGAGCTCAGCAAGCGACGCTTCAGAACAACGAATGTTCTAAGCACAACAGCAGAGCTCAGCACAAAGCAGAGCTCACCTTGGCAATAACCTCAATAGCTCAGCCGAGCAGAGATCCAAGGTGAGCCCAGGACTCTGTCCTTAAGACGTTATTGCTCCAGTATACTGTGTCCAACCAGAGGAGCAACCGTCTCCCAGGATACAACGGAGACCAGTTCACACGAGCGGCACTGTAGCGTTGAACTCTACGAACCTTTAAGATGTCCTCACCTTCTCTGTATACGGAAATGCAAAGTGTTTGGGAGAGTATGAAAATGCAACGAGGGAGATTGCAGAGAAAGAGAAGAACTTGTAATTCTGAGTGTGTGTTCACAGAGGTCACTTTCGGCCACTATTTATAGGGAAATTCTGAGGTCAGTCTGTTACAGTTAGTCCAATCTCAGCCGTAGGATCAGTTACCAGCTTGGCCTGAACTATTGTATCAGATAACCGTGCCTAGTCTGTCTTTAACCGTCAGATCAACTAACTGTTCAATCTGAGTCGTCAGATCAAAACAAATTCTTAGTCAGCTTGGCTGGTTAAGATTCAACAACTTTTCAAATTTTAACCTTAGCCTAATCTTAACAACCTGGAGAGTTTGAACGGAACAAACTCCTCCCTGGCTGATAAGATTTGACCCGGTGCTACAGGACCTGGCCTACAGTCTGCAGCCTTTAGTCCGGCCTGTAGCCCAGTCCAAAACCTGAACCCATCAGGTACACAGCTCAGTTCGATACCTGAGCCAGCACCCAAGTATGGGCAGAGGTGAGATGACTCTTCCCTTTACTTTGAGCATTAATTTCTCACTCACCTGGTATCGGAATCAAGTGATTCAACAGCCTACAATTATCTACTAGTCGTGTAGATAATTAAAGACTCGTTAGTTTTCACTTATCACTAGTGAAACTAATCATACTATTAACTGAAAGTACGTTGCTAACTACAGTTTGCAACTTGGCCCAATTTCAATCTCTTTCCAATTTTCTCCAACAAAGTGTGAGCTCTTTATTATAGTGGTTAAATTAGTAATACTTGGAAACCAATTTGGAAAACAAAGGCGAACTAAATTAGAGTTATACTATGTCATATAAACCTCTTAAACATTGTATGTTTTTTAAACCTTAAACACTGCATTCTTGTTATCTCCATTGCTGATCACTTTACTAGTATTAATGGCCTCATTGAGTAAAAATTTAAAAATTATTTAATGAGAATGACAATATTGGATAAGACTATAAGGATTATGGTTCAAACCATATCAAGTTTATTATAAGGGTTATGTTTAAATCGTAAAAATAGACGCAAACATGTTAATCAGAAAATCAAATACAAAATGTCACAACAGAGTTGAATAAGTAATCACTTAAATGTAAATAAGCACCTGCATGTGTAGAGGGATTCTCTTATTTGTGTTGACGGCATTGAATCAGTAATTACGGGTTGTAAAATCATAACACTATTGGTAATAATCAATTAAATCATATTAAAAAATTTGTTACAATTATTAAAACGATTAACATGTTGAATATTTTATATATCATAGATTGATAAGTTATTATATACAACTTTTTTTAATTATATACTTTACAACTCTAGACACCAGACATGTCATAGAACAACCGTCCTTTATAAGTACCACATCATCTCACAAAATTCTTAAACGAACACAACCAAAGTGTAACATCATTTTCAACGTCTATTTACCCAGATTTATTTATTAGATAAAACAGGAAGCTTTCTTTCTCTTCTTTGAAAGGAAAATAGGAAATCCTTCATAATTTGTACATAGAAAGAAAAATTGGAGTATGGCGCCTGAATATTCCCCCCCCCCCCCCCCCCCCCCACAAAAGCTGACATGTATATCTTCAATTAGCTGTCCTTATGAGTCTTCTTAGTAGTCGAGAACAGTAATCTAATATTCCGATATACGAGTTAAGAAGTTTTTCAAATCTACAACTTATAATATATTTTAAGAAAATGAACAATATTTTTAAAAACAAATTAAATAAAAACTACAAGAATATTTTTAAGACTGAAAAAATATACGAAACATGTTATATGAGCTCATAATACAAAGGGGTTAGTTGACATTCCAAGCATTCATAACCAAAACTCGTTCCAAGAGAAGATCTGAATATTAATTACTCCCAAACAATTGATTACAGAAATCATAACTCAAATGAAAACCCACTCCAAGTTCACTCACGGCGATATATATTATCTTTAATCAGCACATATGCTGAAGGATTATTTGATTAAAGGTACAGCTCCAGCGCGAAAAAGGCCACTGTATCATTCATGATCCACACTCTTGACAACAGTCACAGGGCAAGAAGCATTGTTTACCACGAAGTTGCTAACACTGCCCATAATAACCCTGCAAGAATCACAAGAATCACAATGCAACCTCTGTTCCGATAAACCAGGCAAGAATGACATCAAGTGCTTAAGCGAGTCCATATGATATCGGTTTCAGATCGCTTTTGTTCTAAGTGTTGAACATCATATGGTAATTAGATACAGCGTGCCAAGCATAAGAAGTCAAGCTGCACGAATGTATAAATTACTCTTTTCTCTAGCAGTTCAAACTTTTATATGTGATGATAATTTAACATGAGATAACAGTGTTAAGACCTTTTGAGCTTGCCAAGTCCTCTGTTCCCCACAATGATGCAGTCCAAGGGTATTTTATCAATTGCTTCACACACCTTCTCTCTGGCATCTCCCCAGAATATTTTCATGACCACCACAATCTGCATTGAGTTTGACCAGCTGAAGCAGGCATTTGCAGAAACCAACGATATCATAATCGAACGTGGAAAGACTTACCTCTTTTTCATGTGCTGCTAAAGTGAGAATTCCCAGCGTTTCTGGATCTGGGTTAACATCATATTTCTTCATGATACTCGGGACACACATCTCCTCTAAAGGGATCAATGCTGACAAACAAGAAAAGGATCAATCACAGGCAAAGTTGGATCAAACAAAACTTCATGCTAAAGGGAATATGACAGCACAGAAATTTGTTTGTAAACAGTGCTGTCAAACAGCCGAGTCTTAAAGACTTTCCGCCTTTCCCTCACCAATGCAGGCACCAACTTTACCATAAATTATGATGTTCTCTCTACCACTTGGGAAGAACCTAGAGGGAGGCACTAAATGGAGGGCAACAACCAACGCTTGGCTATCGAGTTGGTCCTTCAAATGCAAATGTGTTGAATCTACCATATGGTATCTGAATGACGAATGAGATTTTTCATCTACATGAAGGATAGACTCACCAAACATCTTTATCAGATACTTGAATATAAGTAGAAGTTGCCAAACAAAATCAAGTAATGTTTGAACTCATCCTGATCAAAGTCTATATTTTTTAGCACATGAATGCTACAGCAATGATGCAGTATCGAAGGGAACCACTACAATGAGTTGGACTTGAGATAATGTACATGGCGTGTATGAAAACTTATGAATGAACTGTCCTATGAGCTTATCACTGCCCCAATAAAGTTGCAAAGCATAAACATTCAAATAAATATTATAACTTTTACACTAACTTGTAAAAATATCTCCATTTATCTATTGTATACCAAAGCTCTGTCAAATTCATGACAGGAACATACTTTGATATCACCAGCAACCATTCTATTATTTAATTGTGCTCCCCAATTATTATTTTTTCTTTCAGCTATTTCGTACAATATAGTCAGGCACACAAATTCATCAAAATTCTGAATTCGGCATAAGAATCACGTCAAGGCCATCAGCAAGAAATGGAAAACTCTCCCCTATGGTTTCTTTAATGCAAAATTTTATTTGCCCCCAGTGGAAAATGTTTCCTTAAAACTTCCCTTTTTAGCAAACTTAGACAGGCCATTAAACGAGATTGTCAGTATACAGAATCAGTCTCACCAAAACACTCATTCACTGTCTCACCAAAGCAAAAATCAGTCAAAAATATACAAGGAATCAATAAATTATAACGGGTCTCCTGTTTTGTCTGCTCATCATCGTCAAATATCAAGTACTATTGATTTGACAAAGGGATCAATTGCCCCCAAATTTTTGTATCTGGTTCTTCGGGCGTGCCTACAGGTTTATCCTAAAAGATCAAGGCCTAAAAAATAAAGCAAGGAAACAAGGTCTCCTAACATATCAACACTTTTGGCAGCTCAACAAAAACTATGCATGATTTAGATTCAGATGGCAAGCTACAAAACTCAATAAAAATCAAACAATAGACAGGAACAACTATCTATAAAACAATTAAGGCATGGGATAAAATTCGAAAAAATAAAAATAAAAAAGGTCTTCGAAGAAACATACGAGAACCGGTGAGCTCCCAGAGCTGCATCTCGCCCTGTTCATATTTGCCTTCAGGAAGAACGCTAACAAGAACAAGATGATCTCCTTTCCTGACAACGTTATCCACAGCCCACTTGAGTGCGATCCTGCTGCATGGTGAGAAATCCACCGCCACCCCTACTCTTCTCTCCGCTGTCATCGCTTCTTCTGCTTTTTTTACTGTTCTGATTCTCAACAGTAACCAAGCAAAGATGACCCAAGTTTTTAGAGTTAGTGGTTGATTCCCTTCCACACAAAAAAACTGAAAAAGTTGCCAACGTTATATATTGTGAATTATTGGCCGTGGTTGAAGCTTGATTCAATGAACCGCCACGAGAAAGTCGCATTTGATGTCGGAGACATACGTGTCTGTCACCCACTTTTTTTGTCGGGGACTATTGGTTTATGTGTCTTTTCCTTTTCTTGTTTTTTGTATACACCGTACACTTGCAACTAATCCTTTTTATGAACAATCATTCTTTTATCCAAAATTTTTTGTATATGACTATAAAATATTCTCTTATTCTTATAAACAAGAATCAAAATCTCCACCTTATCATTAAAAGATAAGACATAGTTTTATTAGTTTACGTGTGGGATGAGCAGATTAGACACGACTTATTAGAGTTGCATCTCTCTGAAGATATGATCCAAGATAGAAATTCATAGAGGCGGAATATTAAGGTTAGGGAAGGGTAGGCAGTGTTATATCCTTTTTTTTAATATGGAGCAAATGAGTTATTAAGGCTTAATTAATTACTAAACCTAATTAGAGGCATTCTCTTTTTATTTAAGTAGGAAGAACTCTCCTCCCTCCCCACTTATACACACAGCCGCTCCTGCAGGGAGAAAAGAAAAGAGAATGCTTTCTTGCTACCAAGAAGCCTCAAGTCCGCCAGTTTTAGGGAGGAGCGGGAGGAGCACCACCAGCTTCGACTAACCCTTCAAGCACGTAGGAATAACCTTCAATTGTCATGTAGGTGCCTCCTTAACATCTTTTTAATATAAGCCGTATAATCTTTAATTTCTATATGAAACCTAGATCGTGCATAAGTATCTACGATTGTATAGATGTTTGATTATCTGATTATATACGTATGCGATGAATTGTATATCCGTATATGTGACTATATATGTATATATATGTATGATGGTATTTTTCGTATGATCGACATGAAAAAGGTTGTATTTTTATGTATATATGAACGAAGGAATCAGTTTGAAGGGCGGCAGTGGTGGCGACGCGTGGCCGGTGGTTGTGGGTGTGGTCCACGCATTGCCGTGATTGGGTGTGTGCAGCTGTGAGAGTGAGTGAGGATGCAGGCATGTTGGGGGAGTGTGTGAGTGTGTGTGCCGGTGGGGAGAGGGAGCTGGCGGTGGGGAGCCGAAGGAGGGCGTGAGCTGAGGGGGAGAGTAGTGGGGCCGAGGGAGGGGGAGGGGGTGTCGGCTGAGGGAGAGGGAAGGGAAAGTTTGAACGGAATCTGAGAACGCGGGGGGAGAGAGAGAACGAACGAGAATCGGAGAGCTGAGCGAGAAAAGGAAAAGGTAAGAAAAAGAAAAGGAAAGAAAAAGGAAAGGAAAGGAAAAAGGGAAAGGGAAAAGGGAAAAGAAAAAGGTTAAAGGAAAAAGAAAAGGAAAAGGAGGAAAGGAAAGATTATGCGTGCGATTTTCTGTGTATTCGTGCATCACGACATTGCATTAGGTTAGGCGTGCCGTAAACATCTCTGTGTTGGTCAAGACGTACCAAAAATGTCGCTCTGTTAGGCTATGTGAGCCGCAAGTCGCATCTCTGTTAAGTTATGTGAGCCATAAGTCGCATCTCTGTTAGGTTATGCGAGCCGTAAGTCGAATCTCTTATAGGTTTCAGGGTCATGCATTACACAATAGGATACATGTTTATGAAAACGTAGGGATATCATGCATTATATATGTGACATTGCCTTTCACGCTCATTTAACATGATTATGTGTTTTGATTGTTTCAAGATGTTATTACAGTTATACGTATTCGCGAAAATGTGGACAGTCTATTTTTGTATTATTGTATTAATAAGTATTTCGCTAATATCCTAGCGTGTATGATCTCACAGGGCCGATACGGGTAGGGTACCTAATGAGTGACGTTTTTGTCACTCACACCATTCATTATGTTTTCTTGTAGACGATTAAGGGTACGACTACATATGAGTTGGAGAGGATTCTGAGTGGGCTCATTGGGACTCATAGAGACTGACTGGAGATTGAGGATCAAGGATTAGAGAAGTTTTATTTTATTATTATTCCATTTGAGGACATAGCTTAGGAATTTTATAGTTATTTACTTTACAATGTTGTTTAAGAGATTATAACTTGATTTTGACTATATATAATTTTGGGGATTTTGCTTTCGGTTTAAGGTTTTGAGTTGATTTATTATGCTTCCGCAATCGAATACTGTGTCGTTTTAATAAGTGCAGGGATTCATACAGATGCCTTGTATATCTCTTACGGAATACAGCGAGCATACCGGTTCTGACCTTAGGGTTCGGGACGGGGCGCTACAGGTGGTATCAGAGCCCGAGGCTCTAGATCAACTACGGAAAATAAGGATGAATTATAGAAATTATACAAAATATTGGACTATTATTTCACTAGCAGATAAATATTTTATATAAGTACGTACAATGAGTTATACCTATATTTTACAGGGACTTCAAAAGACATTTTATTTTCGAAAATATAGTATTAAATCACATTTCTTTATATAGTCTACTAAACTTTACGAGGCTCCGTACTTGTAAATCATCATAATAAAAATTTCAATTCTTTTGACGATCTTGAAAAGGGAAAACTTTTAAAATATTGATGTTCTTGCAAAAACGATGTGTTTATATATATTTCTTACAGAATATTTCAAATTTCTGTTTTTGCTATATCTATTTTTTAGTCAAAATTAATTTAATTTGACGACTATCGATATCGCAAGCAGTTTAACCATTAAAATATTTTCGAAGTTATTTATCTGCTTGTGATGAACTTATTTAACTTTTGTGAAGCCAAAAAAAAATAGCTTTCAAAATATATACCTGTTTTTGAAAACGGAAGGTACCGTATTCAAATCATATCATAAAACCTTACATTATTAAGTTTTTAACTATTTTGACGCAATTTACTAAAATGCCTTGCGAACAAGTTATATCATCATTTTTAAAATGGTTATTTGAGATATCGCGATGCGAAAAAAAATATATGATACTTTGGGTTTTGTGTTAATAAAAATTAGAAGGTTTAGTATTTTAAATAGTTAAAGCTATATTCAAAATTATAGCTATGTAAGCTACTTTTCTTTTAACTTGAAGAAAAATATGCCCATACACATCTTTCGTATACTACGCTGCTAACGATATCTCTATCTCTGAGAAATTAAGAGCATGATCATAGAGCTAGTTCGTAAGTATATAAGAACTGATTTTGAAAACATGGTTGTGTAAGGAAGGGTAACGGTTACCATATTGGTATGCACAAAGGATGTTAGTATGGTTAATTATCCAGAGGATGGATCATATGTGATAAGTTTAAGAATCTGGTATTTTAGATTGCAATAAGTTGAATGATACATGTCAAGTGGTATAAGCGGAAGTTTGTAAGCAATAATTATAGAGAATTAAGTAAGGATTGAACCCTATAAGGATTAGATCATCTTGTGAGATGCTAGTGATGACTAAATTAAATCGTACTAGAGTACAACGTATTTAAAAAAATACATATAGCTTCAAGGACGAGCCTTGTGAACAAGACGTTAAGTTAAATATTGTACTACACCTAAGAATTGATTTTAGATGGTTGCTCATGCTAGCATATATAAGTACGATATAGACTAACGATTAAGTTATGAAGCCAGCATAATGACGATATCCTTAAGGTTGATTCGAGAACTATAGAAAGAATAGGTTACGATCTATCAGGCGGAGGACAATGGATTTAAAGATTACATTTTATATATACACTCTGAATGACTGGAGGGCTTAGTCCTGTATTGAGGAAGTGAAATGGGTAAAATATCGGAATACACAAGGGATACTAAGTTCAGTCATGATCTAGAACTATACTAAGTTATTGATTATGTAACATACAAGTTTCGAGGACAAAAATTTTTGTAAGGGGGAGAATTTTATATCCTTTTCTTTAATGAAGGGCAAAATAGTCATTAAGGCGTAATTAATTACTAAACCTAATTTGATTAAGAAATTTCTCCTAAACCCTAATCAAATTTCTATTTAAGTGGGAAGATCTCTCCTCCCTCCCCACTTATACACATGGCCGCTCCTGCAGGGAGAAAAGAAAAGAGAACGCTTTATTGCTGCCAAGAAGCCTCAAGGCCGCCGGTTTTAGGGATGAGCAGGAGGAGCACAACCAGCCTCGATCAACCCTTCAAGCGTGTAGGAATAGCCTTCAATTGTCATGTGGGTGCCACCTTAACATCCTTTGAATATAAACTGTATAATCTTTAATTTCTATATGAAACCAAGATCGTGCATAAGTATTTATGATTGTATAGATGTTTGATTATCTAATTATATACGTATGTGATGAATTGTATATATGTATGTATGACTGCATATTTATATATGTGTATGATGGTATTTTTCATATGATCGACATGAAAAAGGTTGTATTTTTATGTATATATAAACGAAGGAATCAGTTTGAAGGGCGGCGGTGGTGGCAGCGCATGGCCGGTGGTGGTGGGTATGGTCCACGCGCTGCCATGATTGTAGGCGTGCGCGGCTGTGAGGGTGAGTGAGGGTGTGGGCGTGTTAGGGGAGTGTGTGAGTGTGTGTGCCGTTGGGGAGAGGGAGCTGGGGGTGGTGAGCCGAAGGAGGGGTGAGCTTAGGGGGAGTGAGCCGAGGGGTTAAGCCGTGGGGGGAGAGGGAGTGGGGCCGAGGGAGTGGGTGTCGGCTGAGGGAGAGGAAAGGGAAAGTTTGAACATAATATGAGAACGCGGGGTGGGGGGAGAGAACGAACGAGAATCTGAGAGCTGAGGGAGAAAAGGAAAATGAAAGAAAAAAAGGAAAGAAAAAAGAAAGGAAAGAAAAAAGGAAAATGAAAAAAGGAAAAAGAAAAAGGAAAAAGAAAAGGAATGGAGGAAAGGAAAGATTGTGCGTGCGATTTTATATGCATTCATACATCACGACATTGCATTAGGTTAGGCATGCTGTAAACGTCTCTTTGAGGTTAGGCGTGCCGTAAATGTCTCTTTGTTGGTCAAGGCGTACTGAAAACATCTCTCTGTTAGGCTATGCAAGCCGTAATGTTAGTGCATGTGCCATAGGCCATGATTTGGATATTTATGTTATGCATTTATTATTAATAAAAGAGGTTTTATTATCATTATTGTTGGTTAGTATGTTACACAATTTTGATATATGTACCTGATTCATTATTGTTATGGAGATAAAATAATTTATAATCAGTATGAGTATTGATTTGATAATCATGAGATGATTATGTGTATGGTGATACGAATCAATCTCATAGATACTTGTTAGAGAACAGTGTATTGGATAGACCCATCATGAGATTGCTACATGGATTAGCGTCATAAGTAAATCTCATGATAGTCATGTTTTAATCCTTTGACTTGAGATTGTCATAGTTTCCAACATAAGGACTATTATATTTTGACATGATCAAACGTTATCCGTAACTGGATAATAATAAAGGTCATGATTGAATGTGATAGAAATTATGTAGAGGATATTGAACAATCAAGATAAAATTTGTCCCTCTCTTTTGAGAGAGATATCTTTGGGCCACTCGATTAGTGAGACTGTGAAATGCATGGCCGTGCTCAAATGAATTGATAGTGTGATCAATATCATTTGTTTTATCAGTCTACTTAGAGATCGAGTAATCATATGTTTGAACTATATAAGTATGACGCTGACCATGACTTATGTTCAAACTAGATATCGTGTGACAAAGGGATTAATGCATGTACTATTATTAGGCTAGTTGGACTTTACTCGTATTAATTGGATAGTTGTAATGCCTTGCTAGAGGCCAATTACGACTTGTTGGTTTAATAGAGATTTAATCAACTGCCAATTAATATGGGCCTATCGGGTCACACACAAGAATGCGTAAGGCTAAGATTAATAATATTAATAATATTAATATTAGATATTAATTACTATTATTATTATTATTATTATTATCGTTTTAATATTAATAATATTAATATTGGATATTAATTATAATTAATATTATTATTTTCGTTTTTGTGTTATATGTATATAGATATATATATGCTGTCAGATAATAATGAGAGAATCCATATCTGATATGGATTTTGAATATCCTGACAGAATCCATATCTGATATGGATTTTGATTGGCATCAACGAACCCGATTAGGACTCGGTTTTTAATATCCATAAATGCGTATATATATCTATGTATCTCGTACATAGAGACATACGAAATACACATGAAAACAACAAAAACCCTAGAATCGTTTTTGTGAAATTTGAGTTCTTCAGCCGCGCCGTTTGAAGAGCTAGCACTCTGGGCGGAAGCGTTCGTGTGGATACCGACAGAGGGTGTTCGTGATTTCGCACCTCTTCCATCTACAGATTTCGAATCTACGGAGGTAATTTTTGATTTCTTTTGTCGAATTAATTGAACAACATGGATCCTTGGTAGGAAATCGGAGATCAAGTTTTTGTTTTCCGCTGCGCGTTTGGCAGTGATCTCGGTTGATTTCCTAACAGTAAGTCGCATCTCTGTTAGGTTATGCGAGCCGTAAGTCGCATCTCTGATAGATTATGCGAGCCGTTATGCGAGCCGTAAGTCTCATCTCTGTTAGGTTATGTGAGCCATAAGTCGCATCTCTGTTAGGTCCTAGGATCATGCATTGCACGATAGGATGCATGTTCTGAGAACGAGGCATATCATGCATCATATACGTGACATTTCCTTTCACGCTCATTTCGCATGAGTATGTGTTTTGATTGTTTCGAGATGTTATTACAGTTATACGTATTTGCTAAAGTGCGGACAGTCTATTTTCGTATTATCGTATTAATAAGTATTTCGCTATTGTCCTAGCGTGTATGATCTCACAGGGCCGATGCAGGCAGGGTACCTACCGAGTGACGTTTTTGTCACTCACACCATTCATTATGTTTTCTTGCAGATGATTCAGGGTACGACTACATATGGGTTGGAGAGGATTTTGAGTGGGCTTATTGGGACTCATAGAGACTAACAGGAGATTGAGGATCAAGGATTAGAGAAGTTTTATTTTATTATTATTCCATTTGAGGATATAGCTTAGGAATTTTATAGTTTGTTACTTTACGATGTTGTTTAAGTGATTATGACTTGATTTTGACTATATATGATTTTGGGGATTTTACTTTCAATTTAGGGTTTTGAGTTGATTTATTTTGCTTCCGCAATGGAATACTGGATCATTTTAATAAGTGCAGTGATTCGTACAGACACCTTGTATATCCCTTAGCGCAATATAGCGAGCGTACCAGTTCTTACCTTAGGGTTCGGGACCGGATGCTACAGGCAGGATATATGGGCACCTTATAGCATCCTTAGAGGATTAGATAGCATTCACACTGTAGGTTGACTTTGCACTTTTTTGTTTCAGTATTTGTCTTTCAACTATTGGTGCATACCCACTGCTATGACTATTTTAATATCGGAAGATTTCTGTTTATGTTTAATAAAATCTCTTCATTAGTGCATATTCCAATTATTGTGCTATCTATGCAGTTACATATAGAGATGTGATCTCACTGGAAGCAAACTCTCTATCAATTGGGATAGAGGTATTGTTTGACTACCACTCACCCTCTCCAGACCTTACCAATAGTTTTTGCTGTCGTTGGGATTTACTGGGTATGATTGTTGTTGTTGTTGTTGTTGTTGTTGTTGTTGTTGTGTCAATCAAAGTGAATTTAGAATCGGATCGCAAAGCAATCCGCCCATTGCATAGACTTTATGCAAACAAAGAAGCCTAGTGCACTGGGAAGCCTTTTGTTTACAAATATACTTAGGAATGAAACCCGAAGTCGCATATTGTTTAGTTAGTTTGAAATAACCTCCAAATTACAAAAAGCTAAACGTCAAGTTACAAATTGTTTATATCATTTATTTTTTATAACCATTCCCCCCTACACGCGGTGAAGTTTATTATATTTGTAGCTATCTTTAAATTATGAGAAAAAGCCTAGAATATTTGGAACTATGATTAGTTCATCAGAGTGTTTACAATTATAGAGTAGCAGATAAGAGGGTTGTCGATCCCACAAGGACTAATTTTAAGTACCAAAATTATTCTTCGCCTTAATTTAAACCTACAATAAAAGTTGATAAAAACAAAAACTAACTGCTAATTAAATTACTAAACCTTAACTTTTCCCTTTAAAGGTTTCCTTGATTAGTTTATGTTTCAGTTGAATCATTTTCTAAAATGTAATCCACTCTTTAACCCAAAATAATTAACTAGTCTCTATTCCAAATCGCTAAGGAAGAAATTCTCTATTTTAATTTTTACCCAATCCCTTGGCGTAGAAATCTAACTCGATGTGACAAACTTCGTATCCCTACGCAAATTTTAATCCATCGAGTTGCATTTAATTTCCTTAAAAATTTCTAATTATCAACCCGTAGAAACCGAATCTATCCCTAGTCAATTTTACTATAGGTCCGTTGTTGACACGGTCGTAATTAAAATCTTCACCTCCCGGTCCTTCGAAATTAATTATATGTTCTATCAATAGGTAGCTAATCTATTGACGCAATAAACACACCAACAACAATTAACGATTGGGATAATAAACTAGCAAATTAAATAAATCAAATAGGGAAAACTAATACATTAAAACATCAAAATAATTCAACATTCGCAAGAAACTAGTCAAGATCGATGCTATCCATCAATAATAGCAGAAAAAGAGCAGTAGAAAAAGAAACCGTGTATAAAAATACACTCAACAGCCTCGGAGACCGCGCCCAAGGGACTGGCGCTACGCGCTGCCCTTCTGACTGGACAGAGAGGGACTGCTGGCAGCTGACATGGCGCTGGCTGAATGGTTGGCAATCTGACGCGCGCTGACGCGGCGCTGACGTCACGCCTGTGCAGCCTCAATTCTTTTTCTCTTTCCTGGTTCTTGGCCAGGCGTTTGCTGGCTTCCTTTTTTACTTTCTTTTTTTACTCTCTGTTTGATAATGATGGATGGAGAGGAGAGAAATGAAGGCTGCCTCGTGAAACGCAATTGTTTTTGGGAAATTCCTGCAAAAGCTCCAGGCAATGCATTCCGTTGGGAAAAATTTGGGTTTGTGGGGAAAAATCCCGCCTGGGACTTCCCCTGCTGGGAAGATCCACCTTCTTTTGTGATACTGCTTCTTTTTTATAGATATTTTACCAGTTTTCAGTTTCTTCTCAGATGCTTCTTCTGTTATGATCAGATAAAATCTGATCATAATAAAATCTTCTTGAAACTCCATCTTCATCTTGATATTTATCGGGTATATTTTCTGTATAAAAAATAAAAACACATGTAGTTCCAATGCAGTTAAATAAACTTAAGATTTATTTAGCTAACTAACATAAAAAATAGGCTCATTTAATTAATAATTCATTTAACCGCAAAATGTGTAGTTAATTTAGCTAAAAATTCAATATTTTCCAATTATTCCGATGAAACTAAAAATACCCGAATTAATTATTTTTTACCCGATAAAGTGTCAAAATATTGCTCGGATTAAATAGTAGAAGGTACAAAAAACATATATAAAAATCACTTATATCAACTACCCCCCACTTAGCCTTTGATCGTCCTCGAGCAAATAAAATAATTATGAAAATATACTCGATCTTCTAACGAATATGTATCAACAATTATTCATATGAATAGCCGAAAAGTCCAATCAAGATAACCAATCAAACAACTTCATAATTCATATATCAAATATATTTATCCCATGAAATCGAGGTGTGTGCGAATAGCCAATCTCGAGCGTTTTATAGACAACTAGTTTAAATTATGCAAACTATGACTTATGAACATCCCATAGGCTTACTCTTCTTACTCCTCTCCACTAATGTAGATGACTCAAATCAACAAAGATCAAGTAGGACTTTTAAGCTCGTAATGTTAGGCTAGGGACTTGGTTTCACGAAGGATAAGGGATTCAAAGAAAAATAATTTAAGAGAGCTTGCAAAAAATGGCATGCAAATGAAACAAACTCTTTTTATTATTCAAAAACCCTCTCCATCTTTTGAGAACAAGTCACTATAATTAATTACATGCTCTTTATTTGGAACTATGATTAGTTCATCAGAGTGTTTACAATTATAGAGTAGCAGATAAGAGGGTTGTCGATCCCACAAGGACTAATTTTAAGTACCAAAATTATTCTTCGCCTTAATTTAAACCTCCAATAAAATTTGATAAAAACAAAAAACTAACTGCTAATTAAATTACTAAACCTTAACTTTTCCCTTTAAAGGTTTCCTTGATTAGTTTATGTTTCAGTTGAATCATTTTCTAAAATGTAATCCACTCTTTAACCCAAAATAATTAACTGGTCTATATTCCAAACCGCTAAAGAAGAAATTCTCTATTTTAATTTTTACCCAATCCCTTGGCGTAGAAATCTAACTCGATGTGACAAACTTCGTATCTCTACGCAAATTTTAATACATCAAGTCGTATTTAATTTCCTTAGAATTTTCTAATTATCAACCCGTAGAAACCGAATCTATCCCTAGTCAATTTTACTATAGGTCCGTTGTTGACACGGTCGTAATTAAAATCTTCACCTCCCGGTCCTTCGAAATTAATTATATGTTCTATCAATAGGTAGCTAATCTATTGACGCAATAAACACACCAACAACAATTAACGAGTGGGATAATAAACTAGTAAATTAAATAAATCAAATAGGGAAAACTAATACATTAAAACATCAAAATAATTCAACATTTGCAAGAAACTAGTCAAGAATCGATCCTATCCATCAATAATAGCAGAAAAAGGGCAGTAGAAAAAGAAACCGTGTATAAAAATACACTCAACAGCCTCGGAGACCGCGCCCAAGGGACTGGCGCTACGCGCTGCCCTTCTGACTGGACAGAGAGGGACTGCTGGCAGCTGACATGGCGCTGGCTGAATGGTTGGCAATCTGACGCACGCTGACGCGGCGCTGACGTCACGCCTGTGCATCCTCAATTCTTTTTCTCTTTCCTGGTTCTTGGCCAGGCGTTTGCTGGCTTCCTTTTTTTACTTTCTTTTTTTACTCTCTGTTTGATAATGATGGATGGAGAGGAGAGATATGAAGGCTGCCTCGGAAAACGCAATTGTTTTTGGGAAATTCCTGCAAAAGCTCCAGGCAATGCATTCCGTTGGGAAAAATTTGGGTTTGTGGGGAAAAATCCCGCCTGGGACTTCCCCTGCTGGGAAGATCCACCTTCTTTTGTGATACTGCTTCTTTTTTATAGATATTTTACCAGTTTTCAGTTTCTTCTCAGATGCTTCTTCTGTTATGATCAGATAAAATCTGATCATAATAAAATCTTCTTGAAACTCCATCTTCATCTTGATATTTATCGGGTATATTTTCTGTATAAAAAATAAAAACACATGTAGTTCCAATGCAGTAAAATAAATTAAAGATTTATTTAGCTAACTAACGTAAAAAATATAGGCTCATTTAATTAATAATTCATTTAACCTCAAAATGTGTAGTTAATTTAGCTAAAAATAAATATTTTCCAATTATTCCGATGAAACTAAAAATACCCGAATTAATTATTTTTACCCGATAAAATGTCAAAATATTGCTCGGATTAAATAGTAGAAAGTACAAAAAACATATATAAAAATCACTTATATCACCTAGTGCACTGGGAAGCCTTTTGTTTACAAATATGCTTAGGAATGAAACCCGAAGTCGCATATTGTTTAGTTAGTTTGAAATAACCTCCAAATTACCTGAAAAAGCTAAACGTCAAGTTACAAATTGTTTATATCATTTATTTTTTATAACCATTTCCCCGTACACGCGGTGGAGTTTATTATATTTGTAGCTATCTTTAAATTATGAGAAAAAGCCTAGTATATTTGGAACTATGATTAGTTCATCAGAGTGTTTACAAATGTTTAAATGATTTATAGGGCCAGTTAATTCAGAACTTGTTATTTATACTTTATGGTTTTGCGGGTCTGATGAAGTTTTATATTTTAGAATTTCACTGACTAAAAATTTGTCAAATTTAATAATACACCAATATTAGGCATTTGGTGTTACGTATCGGTGTTTCCGTCTCAATTGGGAATATCGTTTCAAGTACTCAAGACTTAGATAACTTTCCATTTCTAATGGAATAAACGAAACAATTTTTATTGACTTTGGAATATGATAGAATAAAACAAAATGACTTAATAAATTGGCTGCATTCCTTATATTGTGAAGTAACAATTGATTGACACAGCTTGACGCATCATTATGGTCATTTAGAAACAATCTCAGTGTGTTTCTAATACATGAGTATGGTTGCGTACATCTGATATCTCGTATCCTGACATAGATAGGAGACTCAAAGACAATGAATAATGTTATTTTGTACCCAAGACTTAGCTAGAGTAATGAAAATAACATTGTAAGATCTCCAATATATTTTGGCTTTTTCTTTCGTGAGTAGTTGCGCCAAATTTTCCTTTTCAGTATTCTTAATATCAGTATTAAATATCAGCTTAAATTTAATACTCCTATGTTGCTTATTTGAACGATGATAAACAAGCTTTGCCGGTTAGTTTTTTATACTCTCAGAGCATACCTTTTTTTCTCCCTCCACTTTTTAACAACCAAAGCAGTTTTTTAAATTCTTAATATACAAAGCTAGCTCCTATTATTTTTTCCAAAGACAAAATTTTTTTATTATTTTTTCTTCTATTTACTAGGACAACAAAGAATAATGATTTTCATTATTATAAAAATGACAATATAAATGATTTAATGAGTGAGAGAAAGATTACAGATATAAACTTCTCTCCTCCCCTCACCCACATCATTTAAATAATTATCACTTTCATGTCATGATTTCAAGACGGATTGCATCGTTTATGTTACGACCCGAGACCCGGGCTAGTGGAAATGATGAAAATAGAACGCAAATGCGACATTGATGAAATTTCAGTGGAATTAATAAAGACATCGACATTAAATATCGGGGTTAGAAACACACATAAAAATAACATTAAGGTAAGTTAACTGATATAACGAGACTGGTTGAGACTAGACAATGACCTTATAGGACATACAAGGTATTTAAATAAATTAGTCGTTAACAATATAAGTCGATAGAGATAAATCAAAACGAATAAAAATACCCGATACGATAACTACAATACATACTAGTATCATATTTTCTTTCACTTTATCCTACATGGCAACAAAAGACAAACCCTCTCCCCATTTTTTTCCCATGGCCGCCCCACCCCCTACACAAGTGGGAAGAATCTTTACTTTCTTCACATGGCAAACCATGTCAACCTTTAGTACACACCCCACTTCCTTTCTCTTTTCTTCCATTATTCCAACATGCTCACAAAACAATAATTAATCTTCTTTCTTCCTCACCATTCACGTCAAGTACACCACAAAAGTGGGAGACAACTCTTTTATTTTAACTATTGCCCATCTCTCTTTTCTTTATAAAATTATAATACACCACTATCTATTCACTTTCTTACACCAAACAATTAACATTCTTTTTCCCTTCCCTCTTCAACTTTCGGCTACAACCCAAGGGGAAGAAGCCATTTTATTCTCTACACATTACACACTCAATCTTCCATCTCTTTCCTCCAAGAAAGCTCAAACCCCAACTTCCTTACTCTCCATTTTCGGCCATACTTACAAGAAGCAAGAAGATGATTTTTTCTTCATCTCAAACCACATAACAACTCTTACACCAAGTTTTAAACAACACTCCATCAACTAAGAAAGATTCAAGAAGGTTGTAGCATGTAGAATCAAAAGCAAGTAAGGTAAGAATTTTATGAAGTTTAAGTTTGATTCTTCCATATAATTAGCTTCATAAGTTGTACACTAACTCTCCTTTTGGGCATCATAACCGTATACATCAAGGAGAAGGAGGAGAAATGTGTTCTTCAAATCCAAGTGAAGGAATCACCATCTAAGAGTAAGAAAGTAAATCAAGGCAAGTATTCTTCCTAGATCCTACATGGTTTTACAAATTTTAAGTATTTATGTTTATATCAAAGTTGGATCATCATGTATTATGTATAAGATTCTCTTTTCAAGAAAGTATAGATCTATATTTGAGTGTTAAGTATATATAGATATATACACTATATATATACGCACATTAAATATATATATACACACTATACATAGCACGCATACATATATCCATATTATAAATAAGTATGTTGATATATATATATGTATGTATAAGTGTATAGATCTACATATAAGTAAGTATAGATGTAGAAATGTATATACATACACTACATATACACGCACGCAAAATACATATATATACACTATATATATAGTACGCATACATATATCCATATTATAAGTATGTATGTTGATATATATATATATGTATAAGTGTATAGATCTACATATATAAGTATGTGTAGATGTATAGATCTACACATATAAGTATGTGTAGATGTATAAAGATATATTAATATACTCATTTGGCTTTGAATATCAATGTATATATATATATATACACATTCGGTTTTGATGTATATATATACATACGGTTTTTATATATATATGTATATATATATATATACATACATATGTATAGGTGTATAGATCTATGTATGTGCATATACGGATCTATACGAATATATGCATATGTGTAATATATATTTTAAAGAAAGGAAATGAATAAGTATTTGTGTATTACCTACTATATAGTAAAAGATTTTATAAATGTATATATAGTATATATATATATGTTCGGCTATTAAGAGCCTTGATGACAAAATGATTTCATTATATTTTGTACAAGTATATATATTTATATATGATGAATATGTTGAACTATGAAAATGAATAAGTTTTAGATACTATACAATATATCATAAAATGATTTATATACATATATTCCATATGTATATATTCGGCCTTTAGGCTTGATAACAAAATGATTTTACCATATTTTATACAAGTATATATATGCATGTATGATGAATATGTTAAACTATGAAAATGAATAAGTTTTAGATATTACATAATATATCATAAAATGATTTAAAATATATACATACTAAGTGGCACATTCGGCCTTAAGGCCTTAGTGACCAAAATGTTTTCCACATATTTTTATACAAGTATATATGTATATACGGTGAATATGTTAAGTTATGAAAGTAGGCTAAGTATGTAGTTTATGTATTATATGAAAAGTATGAAATTTAATGTATGAGTATGATATGTTACATGTTATGTATAATAATATAGGTAGGTTATGATAAGATGTAAGTTATGAAATCTAAGATGAAATGTTAAGGTAATTAGAAATTTCATGATGTAGGCATTTAAGCTATGAATTATGATATGCATGTATGGAATAGATGTTACCAAATTATTGTGTGATGATCATAGAAAAAGGGGGCTGTTTTAGTGTGAAGGCCGAATGGTACTTATTTGTAGGTGAAAATGGTATTTTGTTTAAGTTGTGATATGTAGAAGGAAATTAAGTAAGTGATGTTACTAGTGGTAGTATGACAAGATACCCGTATTTGACCGAGTCTCACGTTGCATGAAAACAAGATTTGCAAAGTTATGTTGTCACACCTCATGTTTTAAAAAGTTCATATGCATAAGAATAATAAACACGAGACGAATGATTCCGATGAGACACGATATGTTATGTTATGTTCATGATCATGATTATGTTATGTTATGTTGAAGCGCTGTCCTGACATCGGGACCGGAGTGGTAGGTGTCAGGGGCCCATGTTTACGTTATGGCTGAGTGTAACACCGGGTCTGGGACACGGGATCTCAGTCATAATGCATCACCGTTAGCACATGTGCATATGATTCATGATGTTATGTCGCACATGTACTATATGGGGAATCATTCGGTATGTCGTGTGTTATTATTCTTATGAAAAGTGCTATAGCCAATGATGTAAATGTTATGTCTTCATGTTACGAAAAAGTCATGTTATGCAAGTTATGAATATGTCATGTTATGCAAGTTATGAAAATCATGTCATGATTATGAAAAGTCATGTTTACGAAAAGTCATTTTATGAAAAGTCATGTTTTATGCATCACGTCATGACCATGTCACCTTAGGGTTATGATTAAGAATTCTTTAAGTATATGATAGCATTACCGTGGACAGTATAGTGTTAAGCATGAGAATGTAGTACATGTAAGATATGCGAAGATGGTATAAGTTATGGGTTAGAAGTTAAGTATGGATGTAGTATGATGTTATGGATTAAGCAGAATGAGATGTTGTTATGCTATGTATGCTTTGAAATCTTCTTTATTTACCTGCTTCCAGTTTACAGCAGTTTATTGATATGATATGATACTGTACTTGTTAAAAAGGAGACGTGCTTATTATACTCAAAATGTATGGCATTATGATTTGTTACCCCGTCTCCCCATGTATGATCCACATGTCGTATCTGGTAAGACTACTTGCTGAGCGATTAAAAGTCGGTGGCTATCGCTCATGCTTGCCTCATTTATAACTTTCCAGATAACAGGTATCAATATACAGGCTCGTTGAAGACATGCTAGATAGACCATTGATAACGAAGAGCATACAGAGAGATTATTTCGAAGGCATTAAGTTTCGGATTATGATGTATGATATATTATTTCAGTACTCTGTATATGATGATTGTACAGTTTATGATGTAGTACAGTGCATGTCGATAAAGTTTTGTTTATGTTATGTTGCTTCCGCTTATCGATTCATTATTCATGTCGACATGTACATGTATAGTATCGACGCTTTGTACTCTATGGAGTAGAGTACGGCAGGTGCACTGAGCCGGAACCCTGGTTTCGGGCGGGGCGCTACAGTTTATGACTGATATCTGATCCGAGTCCCATTATGGACACTCCATAATGCAGAATGAACACATATATCAATCTTCAAAGCTAAACCAGGACATTAGATCCCCACAAGGTAGAGCAGTGTGTCTAAGTTTCTTCCAACCATAGGGAAATGCTTAAACGTTGTGCAAATGCAGATATATAGGTACATGTTTGCATTCATTCATATCTTCATGAAACCTCGACGTCCTAAGCCACGTGGAAGTGTGCCGACTTATATCATACAAACGAAAAGGGAAAGACAAATGATTATCTCAAACTCATAGAAGATGAATGTTCCCTTGATGCTTCTAAAGGATGTGCGCCCCCCCCCCCCCCCCCCCCTTTTAAGTTCACCTGCAGTATTAGAGTGAATATATCCTCCACCAGACATTCCAATCTTGAACTCGGAAGGAGCCAACTCTCAGAAGTCAACTTCTTTCCTTTAATACTGATGGGCTTTCCAAGTAATCTTGAAACTAATGACTGTTGTAAAATGAAATGTTATGAAGTCAAATTTGAAAAAAAAAATTAAAAAGGCATTTTATATTTTGGAAATGAAACAAAATGAAAAAACACACTGTGAATTATAAATCTCTCACATAAATCGATTTGTGTATACTTCAGTCTCTAAAATGAGACAGATCGATCTATGTATACTTCAGTTTCTAAAATGAGTATCGATCTATGTAAGAACTGTACAAAAATAAAACCACAATGTCCAACATTGATCTCTCAGGTTGAAGCACATCGATCGATCGATGTGATATCAATCTTTAACATAAGAGACATTGATCAATCAATATAGTTAAGGTTCAAAACAGAAACTACACTGTCCAACATCGATCTCTCAGGCTGAAGACATTGATCAATTGATGTATACATCAGTCTTTCAAAGAAGAGACATCGATCGATCGATTTAGGTAAGTTGCAAAACTTGAAATCATAATGTAAGACATCGACCTGTGCACCTGAAGACTCTCTAGAAGAAGAGACATCATTCGATCGATGTGGGTAAGTTGCAAAATTCGAATCACAATGTAAGGCATCGATCTCTCAACCTGAAGACATCGATCGATCGATGTTACATCAGTCTCTAAAATAGGAGACATAGATCGATCGATGAAGTCTAGAATTCAAATTTTTATAACCGTTGTAACAAAATCCAAAGAAGATTTAAAGTGTCTTCTCTCTTCAATCTTATTCAAATTTCTCGTGGATCTTCTTCCAACACCTATAATGCTTTCTTGACTATTGTAAACATTCCTAAGATATTTTAGGGTGTCTATGGAGTATCAAATCTAAATATAGGGTGCTAAAGAATATTTGGATATCTTCAAGACAAATGATCGAGTTGAAGACTTTATGGAGGCTGCACAAACGTGGCTGACACTCTCTATATATTGAAGAAGCTTATATAAGTCATTTACACACTTTTATCCTCTTTAAGCTTCATCCCCTATTGTTGTAAAAGGCTCACAAATGTGCAAAAGTGCTAAAGCCCATTAAGATCTTGTTGTTTGTTTTCATTGTTGTATTGTGAGAGTATAAGTCTAACACAAGAGGAACTATACATATTTGATCTCTTGCTTGTGATTTAGACTAATTAGAAAGTGTAAATTCACGTATTCCTCAAAACCCACTTCGTGAAAGATCTTCAACATAACTTTGTTGAAGTTGTTTGTTGGACCGTGCACCTACAGTAAATGTAGGATCTGCAAGGCACCACTAGAAGGGGGGTTGAATAGTGGATGCGGAAAATGTGGTTTTTAAAATAGTTTTAAACCAAAAACCCAACTTCTGAAAACAGTTTCTGTTTTCAGAACCAGTTTTAAAACGTTTTTAAAACTAGGTTGAAGGTCTTCAAAAATTCTAAAATTTTGCGAGAACTTAGCCTCAGATGTTATGAGTGTCTCCTAAAAATTTCAGATTTAAATTCAACCTCTAACCCCATCAAAAATCGTTGGTGGTCAGATTGTGCGAATCTGCCAGAAACGGTAGACTGATTTCGAAAATTAATTCCTATTTGTACGTAACTCCAAATACTCTGAAATTTTAACCACTAACCCCTTATAAGTTATATTTAAATGGGTTGAAACAGTTTTGAAAAATTATTTTGGAAAGTGAATCAAATACGATCAAAGTCTCAACCTTTGTAAGCCTGAAAATTAGACTACACTAGTCTCAGAACTTTAGACGTTTGGGTGACTTATACTTGTCCAAAAGGGTTGACACTTGTGCCAAAAGAACCTTAAAACGTGTGGATATGTTTTCTGAAAGTTCTGTAATTTTTGAAATCCGTTTACTATTTTTACGAGAGTGATCAAAAAGGATAAACAGTGCTGAAACTGAAAGTAGATGCTGAAAGTAAATGACACCAATAATTTTATACTGGTTCGGTTATAAACAACCTACTCCAGTTTTCGAGGACACATTCCTCGGTTCACACTAATCACACAACACAAAAACACCTTACCACAGGATTGATGGAGTTACACACCAACTCCAACCCTTTACAAACCTTGTATGTGAATACAATGCACACGAACACCACCACCTTGCAAGTCTAAGATTGATCACACCTTGATCAATCTTTTACAAAGATAAAGAATATGTGATGGTCTAAGAGAAGCCTATTCAAGTATATGAATGTAAGTACAATAGGCTTTTAGGAAGAAGAAAGAAAGAGAGTGTAGAAAAGAAGAGTGCTAGGCGTTTTTTTCACTTTGAATTTGCAAGACTTGTTCTTGTTCTTGTTTTGTTCTTCTTCCTTCCCTTTTAACATGTGTTGGCCGCCCCCCTTTAGTCCTTCTCCTCTTGAAAATTATCTTCTAAGTCCTTGGGAGAATATGTGGCATCATTATGACATGTTCTTGCTTAGTTGGCACCTCCTAATTGGATGATCATTTAACTCTTGCTTACTTAGCACTCATTGATTGGTTGAATGTTGTCATCACTTGATGACTAGGAAAATCTGAGAATTCCACTAAAAACATGTGCCAAAATTACCATAGAATAATTACCATAACTTCTAATATCATCACATAAATTAAGCAAGATAATTTTCTCACATAAAAGTTAAGAAAATCGGCCATGAAGTGGACTTTACATGCTGAAATTTCAGCATGTGATATATGGGTGTTCTTTTCAAATTGTTACCAAGTTTTCTTTGATTTATTTCTTGAAAATAAACCACCATTTAGTTCAAGACATCTTTATCAATTTTGGAATAAATTTATACATCATAGAGGCCAATATTTTGGCCATATTCATTACTACACATGCTGAAATTTTCAGCATGTGTGATATTCAAATATATCACAATTTTAATTTCATAACTTATTCAAATTACTTCCAAATTTTCTTCCAATTAATCACATGTTTCAAGACACAAAATATGGGCCATAACGAGAGGAATTTCGGCCAGCCAATAATGCACATGTTGAAATTTTCAGCATGTGTTACAAATGAGATATAAGTTTGAATTGTTACCTTGTGTGGCTCTTTCCTTTATGTCATCAACATTGTATGTTTGATTCTTGACCAATCAATATGCCAACAAGGCTCCACATAGGCTCCATCAAGCTGGTATAGGCATGTATAATGTGTAGATACATGTGCTGAATTTTATTTTTGCAAACTTTGTAAAATAGTGCACATTTAATAATACACACATGGTATATTCCAATCAGCCTTTAATTTAATTTTCTAGAACACTTTGAGATGTATGACATATTTAAAAAGTGTTTAGATACATGTTGTATGATGTGCCATAAACGTTCCATGTGTTGTGTACGTAAAAAACCAAATTTTCGATGTTTATCGATTACCCGATTTTTCTCTAATTAAATTCCAACTTTTTGCACATGTTATATATATTATGTAACACATAAATTAAACTTTAATATTTAGCACTTGGCTTGTCTTAAAGTGGCGCCATACACATGTGACAAAATTGAAATTGGAATCTCCAAAATTTGGCCTTAATGTGGGGTGATTTGTGTGTGCCAACATGGAATGATTTTATGGCTGCATATAACATGTAGGCCACGAACATTATTGATATTTTTGATGTGTAGGGGCTGACCATCTATTTATGGCAAGTACGTGACACGTTGGCGAAGTTTCGGTATTCGTCCGATACGACAATTTTCGGTTTAGAACCTTTTAACGTGTCGTATTTAATTTGTCATCACCATGACTTATATCATATGATATAAGACCTGAATATACTCATAAATATGAGTTAAGTATGGTGGTGTGATGTTAACGTACATACGTAAAATATATAACGTGTCGGTAGTACGTTGGAATATATGTGTATGTGCCTTTTTTCAAAAAATTTGAATATATATATACATATATACATAATGGCGTGTATATGTGAAGTGTGGAGAGGGAATGGAGAACTTTCCTTTCTTCACCTTGTTGCCTTTGTGTCTTGTCCAAATATTGCCTCCTTTAATGAACTACTTAGTTTAATTAACTAAGTACTTCACTTAATAAACTAGTTTAGTTCATTAATGGTGGCACCTGAAAATAGTTCAAACACAACAAATGTTTGCCATTTGATGTAAAATTTAAAGCTTCATGGCTCGTTAGTACGGCAACATTATATATGAACAATATAAGGCAAGTTATATGCAACAACGTGTCATATCATAAAATATGTCATGCATTTCTATGTAACACGTTATTTAAATCATTCATTTTGAATTCACTCAAACCCTTTTTCTCAACAGTAAACACCACTACAGGAGGGTGAATAGTGGTTAGCAGAAATTACACTACTACCCTTTAACAAAATCCCCTTTGAAAACAGAATTTGAGACCTCCTCAGATTCAGTACCCGTTTTTGTAAAATTCAAAACTTAGTGTACACAACTCCAAAAATTATAACAATTTTCAGGACTTAACTTCAATGTCGTGAAAAGACTTTTTCCCAAAATTAGATACAAATAAGATCGTTTGACCCTTCAAACAAATAAAAATATTTAGATGGTCAATATGGACAGAATTGGACAGAATGTTGCTGAACTTTTAAATCGTGTTTCTCTTTAAATACTCAACCAAAAAGGTTGATCTTTATTGCAAAACACTCCTTAGGGTGTCTAGTTTATGTTTCCAAAAGGCCATGACCTTAAACAATTCTTGATGAAAGCAGAATTCAAGTTTTTGCAAAACTGATCAGATTGCAGCCAGATTGGAGCAGTTATCTTGCAACGACTGAAAGACTAACATTCCTTTGCTCTAATCAAGTGATTTTTGTTGCAAATGAAAGCTAACAGTCTGAAGTATAACTCCACCACAAATCACAAATTTTTAAAGTGTGTTTCTATCTTTTAAAACGTGAGAAGTTGTGTGAAATCTGCAATGAAAACGGGCAGAAAAACAGAGAAATGTAAAGAAGATAAGAACACCAAAGATTTATCTTGGTTTGGTCAATGTGACCTACTCCAATCCCAAGAAACATATTTCATTTGATTTCACTATGAAATGAACAAACTTACAACAAGAACCAAGCTTGATCTTTGGGTTAAACACTAACCCTACTCAAGACTTGGATGAACACCTGTATGCAACTCTTGGTTGCAACACCTCTATTACCTATTGGTGTAGCCTTATAAATTTGGCTAACCAATCTTACAAAGATAACCCAAGAAGGCGTGTATATGTAGCTCAACAACAACAAGAAATGAAACACCTTAGCTACACAAAGAAAAAATCAAGAAGAAGAGAATAGCAAGAATGATCTTCAAGTTTGGTTGAAAGTTGTGTGTTCTTCTTCTTCACCTTTGCCTTCTATTTATAGTGTGAAATGACCCTTGAAGATAAGAACTCTTATGTCTCACCATCTTCATCATCAAGTTCTGGTTGTCTTCACATTATTGGTTGGTCACATAATTATCTTGTACACTTGGCAACATAGAGAAAAATAATTGGTCCACCTTGTCATCCTTATCTTGGCCGAATGTCCGCATCATTTTGTCTTGAAAATGTTGAAGATAATAAGAAGGAATATGCCACAAGAATAACTCAACTTCTTGGCATGAACATAGGACATGTGAGGCTGACTTTTCTTGGATAAAAACAACCCAATTTCATCTCCAACAAGTAATATAGTCGTTGGCTAAAGCTTGTTTTTGGTTGGTCCACTTGTCACCAAGTCATAAAATGAAATACACCATCATTTACGCCTGTAAATGGACATTTTGGAGGCCCATATATATGTGTACAAATTCAGATTTATTGAATAGAAATCAACAAATAACAGTTGACAAGATTATGTCAACACATAATCCAAAATTACCACTTTTTCTCCTTTGTGTATTGCAATAAATGTTGCACGAAAAACACCTTATAATATCTGAAAAAAATGATGGTTAATAACCTCCAATAATATATCAATAAGATTCTTCGACAAGAAAACAGAATGTGACATCACAACCCGTCACATATCCCGCTACCGTTGATAATATCATCAAATGAAAGAAATAATAAAAAACCACCAAATAATCTTCAAGATAATCATAAATGAGCTTCATAATTGAGCTTCAGAATTAAGATAATAATATACTCAAGAGATTCGTTGAGTAAAAATACCAAAACTGCCCTTGGAGAATGACCAAAATATCCATGGTGAGAGAAAACTCCAGAAATGACCTCGATGGTCAGAAATGAACATAAGAACACCTTTGTGATAATAAATAAGACATAAATGTGTCCTTGAAATATTGTCACCATGTCCAGTCCTTACACAAACTCAAAATACCAATTTTGCCCTTTTAGGTAAGTTGTAGAAACTTCTAAGAACATTAGTCATGATACATTTATAATTATCAAAAACACATAATAACCACATAATGAACATATATAAATCATGTACAAATGAAAACAACCATTTTATCACATTTAAAAAAAACTTCTAAAAACCCTAGACATCGATCGATCGAAGTGCCCCCGCTTGAGAGATCGATGTTTCACATTGAGTTTCAAAGTTTGTATCTGGCCTACATCAATCGATCGAAGTGAGGGATTGATGTACACCGATTGATCGATGTGTCTCAGGTTAGAGATCGATGTCTCACAGTAAGGTCTTGAATTTTTTCTGCCTTACATGGATCGATCGATGTGAGGGATCGATGAACATCAAGCGATCGAAGTGCAACAACCTGAGAGTTTGATGTCATTTTTCTTCACTTTTTCAAATTTTAATCATGTATAACACCATATGTGGCATTTTTAAGTATTCACCACTTAAAATCATGACCTTGAAAATTATCCAAACATATTTCTCAACATTGTGAATAAGCAAGAAGTAGTTCTTATTTGTAGCCCTTGTTGTTGATGTTGCACAAAGTATTTGTGCAATAAGCTGCTGTTGTTGTGATTGATGTTGCTCAAAGTGTTTGTGTTGTAAGTTGTTGGTGTTGTAGTTGTCGCATGCACTAATTGTTTGTGTAAGTGTTTTTGTTGTTATTCTTGTTCCTTGTTGAAAGCAATAAAAAGTTGCTGTTGAAAATCAACTTTGAATCAAAGTGATAATAGAGTATAATCAATGAGGTTCGAACCACTCTAAATTGTGTGTCATAAATCCATTATCTGTTACGCCCCGAATTCTTCTGTTATGTTGTAACGTTTTAGATACCGTTTTTGTTTAACATCTATATATGCTCGCGTGTTAAATTCATCGGTATATCGAAACCCTAGCCAATTTGACAACAAATGTTATTGAACATACGACTTAACTTAAATAAATTTTGTCGTAACGACCTAAGTATTAAACAAAATTAAATCAAATATAAATATATGACACAATAATTATCACCACTTAAAATAAAAGAAAAGAATGTAGGACATAATAAATCTCTTGGACAAGAAGGAAAAGAAAATGAATATATATAAATACATATACACACACACAGTTAGGGTAGGAAAATTGGAAGAAGAAATTGTTTTAGGCAAATACTCCAACAAAATTCCAAGCGTAGAAAATTGAGTAGAAACCAAATGATGGTATTTTGTCCTATTCTACCCACCCAAATCTTCTAGTGGCCAAAATTCTCCATACAAGTGGAAAGAAAATTTTCTTCTCTTTTATCTTCCACTACACCATAAAACCCTACACACTTTTACACTAATCATCACATTTCTTCTCACTTTTTTACAAAACAAATGACAAGCCCCTCCCTACCCCTCTAGGCCGGCCACTCTCTTCCCAAGAAAAAAATTCTTTCTTTTCTTCTATTAATAATTACACATCATGAACCCTACCCCCTAATGCAACAAAATCTCATCATTTAACCAAGAAAAAAATCTCCTCTTTCCCCATTCCTCTCACTTCGGTCGAGCACATCAAAGAGGGGCAAATCCCTCTTTGTTTCTTCACTTCACATTCTCAATATTTCTTACACTACACAAAATACTCTCTCCGCTCCCTTCCAAGAAAACCAAGACTCCAAACTTCTCTTCTTTTCCTCTTAGTGGCCGAGAGCTTCATCAAGCAAAAATGGGGAATTTTTCTTCTCTTTTCTTTACATAAGTATCATCCAAACAAAGTTCTAAAAACCCTCCATCATCTAAGTGTGATTCAAGAAGAGTCTAGAGCTTAGAATCAAGGAAGAACAAGGTAAGAAACTCTATGTAGCTTAAGTCAAATTCTTCCATTTGTCTACCTTCATAAGTTGCTCACTAACACTCTCATTTTTTGCCTTAAAACCGTGACTCCAAGGAAGAAGGAGAAGGAGTTTTTCTTCCAAATCAAGTGAAGAATATTCACTTTAAGTTGGTAAATAAGTGAGAAAGACAAGTATTCTTCCTAGATCCTTCATGGATTTTCAAAGCTGTATATATTTTTTTATATCAAAGTTGGATCATCCATGTAGTATGTTAAAGTTTTCACCATAAAAATATGTTAAATATATGTTTCTGTGTGTTATATATATGGTAATATATACATGCATATACACAGCCACAATACATAAAAATATGGACTTTAGGTATAATGAAATGAAAAGATTATTCTTAGAAGATATATGTAGAAAATAAAGAAAGAAAGTGAAGTTATATGTGATGTTAAGAAAAGTGTACAAAGAATGCAACTTTGGTATATTTGTTTATGTATTTCTTTATGATGATCATCAAGTATGCATTTTCTATGGTATTTTGGTTTTCATATGTTTTATGATCTTGGTTTTAGCATGTTTATGTATGCATCATAAGCATGACTAACATACTTGGTCACAAGTGTTGTTTTTTATGATCACCATCTCATATACATACATATATATACACGGCGATAGGCCATTTTGAAACCCCACTTGAGCTTCATCATCCATCTTCAAGATGTACATGTAAATGATGATTATGGCTCAAAAAGTTCACTTTTCATGGTTTGCATCATTTTTATGCATTATCTGTTTCATTATGTTCAACTCATAATATACATGTAAAATGGAAGAAAAATAAGATTTAAGTGGATATGTGAATGTATGTATAATCGGCCATAAGGCCTTAAGTGAAGAAAAATAAATAAAATAAATTGTGACATGTTATGAAAGTGAAAAGGTGAAAATAAACACACACACATACACATATATATGTATCATTACGTATAATAATGATTTATTATATGTAATGACACACACACACACATATATACATACATATATATATATATATACATATATATATATATATACATATATGTATATGTATATACATATATATGTATATACATATATATATATATATGTGCTCAATATTAAGGCTTCGTCAATATTTGCTCTCTTGGTGGTATCGTTCGAATTTTTCATCTCTTCTTGGTGTTTTGCGAGTCATTGTCCCAGCTATCATCGTTTATTCGGTGTGGCGTGCCTATGCGTCTCTGATACATGGTGACCAACACAATTTCTCCGTTACATCATTAAAGTTCACCATCCAGTATGATATTTCAATGTGGTGTAAGTCAACAAAGGGATCCAAATGGCTGACTGGTTCGCGCAATCTCTTTACTTGGCTTCCTCCACTTCGGAACCCACGGCCTATATTGGTGCGATGGAGGTTGCCACAATCAGGCAGATTTAAATTAAATACAGACGTTGCAGTTGGCAGGCACTATAGTACGGGTGGTGCCATTTTGAGAGACCATGCTGGAGACTGCATTGGTGCAATATCATTTAGATTACCAGCAAGTACCCCTATTCATGCAGAGATACAGGCGGCGTTATTTGGGCTATTGTATTTTCTACCTTTATATCGGTCGATTATTCTAGAATCAGATTGTGCGATGCTCGTCTCATGTTTATCCCGTCCTCAGATGGTTTTTGGTAACTATCATCTCCAGTTACTCCACACGTTGGTGTGGCTACATCGATTGGACTATCATCATATTTACAGAGAGGCAAATATGGCGGCACACTATCTTGCGCAGAATGCAATGCTCAACTCCTGCACTCAAGTCTACAACTCTCGCTCTCTTCCGCCATTAGTTCGTAGTTCCATCTCATTGGATCTTGCTTCAGTACAATTGCGAATTCCTTAACCTAGCTAAGTCTTCCAAATGGATTGGAATCATCTGCAATTTCCTGCCTGTGCCCTTCGGGTTTCAGGCAGGCTTGGTATGAATTGGTACCTCTTGGCTTTCTATCCTTCTTACGGTTGGTTAATTGTTGATAACGCTGCATCTTTATGTCTTTGTGTATGCCTTGGACACTTACTTCTCGCGCTTGAGTGGAATCTTGCTAAGACGCTGCCCTCTCGCTGGTTAACTGCATCGGACCACACCTTCATGAGACGAACATTATGCCATTCTCAAGTCTTCCGTATGGATTGGCACATTTTCACTTTTTCTGCCTGTCCGCTAGTTGGGGCAGGCAGACTGGGTATGAATTTCTTTCTGGTTGCCACTGCCCTTCACTTAGCTATTACATGTCTGCTTCACTCAGAGATTAATATCTTTTCTGCATGTATGTCTTACGACCATTCTTTGCCGATCGAGTTGATGTTGCACGCCCGTGGTTTTGTCATGCTGCAAGTCTTCCATATGGATTGGCTCTTCTTTATTGCATCTGCCGGTAGCTCATTTCGTACGGGCAGCCTCGGTATGTTCTCCATTCAATTTGACTGGATCTTTTTAGTGTGGCGTCTATACTGCTTTCACTCACTCACGCTTTTCTTTTATGCATGGACGCAACGATTCTCCTTGGACTGCTTTATCGCTGGCGGCGCGGCTGAGATAGCCTTAGTTGTATTAGGGCCGACGACAACTGCAGCAAACGTTGGTGCAGTCGCCATATTGAGGGTGATGATAAAAAGTGAATAGCTTGGATGATGCGCTGGAGTAGAAAAGGAGAATCGCTAGTCACCGCGTTTAACAGCGGCGGAAAAAAGCCGAAGACGGCGGCGGCTACTGCCGCCGTAGCGCGTGAACCCCGAAATCGCCGGATCGCTCCATTATATATATATATATACATATATATATATATACATTTATATATACATATATATATATACATACATATATATGGTGGTTTTGATTATCAATAGGCTCCCTGCGTCCAGCGATTCCTCGGCGGCAGTAGCCGCCGCCGCCTCTTGATTTGGCCGCTGACTTCAGGCCACTGCCGGCGATCCCATCTCCTTCACCCTAATCCACGCTAAAGCTATCTTCTTTTCCCATTTTTCACATCCAACGCTATGACGGCTGCACCATCCTTTGTTGCAGTCGTGGCCGGATCCGCAGTACATCCGATCTCCATCTCGCCGAAGACAGCTACACGCTACAAAGGTATTCCATTGGTTTCTTTCCTTGATTCGGAAATTGACGCTCTTGCTGCTCCTTTTCGATACTCCTTAGTTGGCACTTTTTGGTATGGTCGTCCCCCATTAAAGGTTATACGTGAGGTTTTTGAGAAGATTGGATTTCATCACGATCTTCGAATTACTCTGATCGATCAAACACATATTTTGATGAATTTTAACAATGAGGCAGATTACTTACGATGCTTTTATCGTCGCTCTTGGCATATTTCTGGTTGTCACATGAGGGTTACGAAGTGGACTGTTGATTTTGATCCCTCAGCAGATGTCCCTATAGTGCCGGTTTGGGTTGCCCTACCTGCGCTACCTATTACATCTTCATCACCAGGAGGCTTTATTCGAAATTGTTCGCTCCATTGGATTACTGATCAAACTGGATGTCGCCACCTCTAAGGTCCTGCGGCCGTCGGTAGCTCGTGTGTCTGTCGAGATTGATGTATCTCAGGATTTACCGCAAAAAATATATCTGCAAGCAAAAGGCTGTTTAATTTTACAGACAATTGTTTATGAAGATTTGCCCTTGTTCTGCACTGACTGCAGACAACTGGGGCACGCGCTGCCTGATTGCCCAGCCAAAGGAGGGTCTAGTATTCCACCGCCACCTCCTCCGCCTCCCCCAATTCGCAAGCCCACGACGCGTTGGACACTGGTCAAGCGTAAACCGGCTGGGCATTCTTCGGCGCAGGATGGTACAGTTAATGAACCAGCCTGCATGGCTCGAAACAATAATGGTGACGATCATATGGACCAACATGATCACCTCCGATATCTACAGTTGATCCAGCAAAACTCCCAGATGATTTAGGCGACGACGATCCTGACTCAGATACTCCAGTCCAGTTGCCTGCTGATCATGCTCCCGATAATACATTGCAGGATGAATTCTGTGATGCAGCGGATTACCATGTGTCTGCTGACACCACGCAGATCGATATTGGGCATGTATCCGGTACTGATTTGCCCGCTGACACGCTTGCAGAGGATATCCCAGAGGTAGCTCCTGAGGTGGCACGCCGAGTGCAACTCATGCAGCCATCGCCGGATGACGAGTCACTACTTTCGCGCCTTTAGGACCCTGCTGAGGACGCTATGTTTATTCCGGTGGTCCCACGACGTAAGCGTCGCTCCTGCAAGGATCTTCCTCCTTTACCACCTTCGACCATCTTGACGCGAAGTGCATCTCATATTATTCAGGGAAGTTCCTCAAACCTTATTCAATGAATATATTAATATGGAATATCCGAGGCATGCGTGCCTCTTTTCCCCGGCTACATGGTTTGATTCGAGAACATAATTTAGCTTTACTTGCTTTGATTGAACCTAAGCATTCTCCATCACATGTTACGAGATATGGCTTATGTCTTGGTTTCTCAAAGTCTTATGTTTCGCAGTCAGCAGATATTTGGTTTTTTTGGCGGGATAATGAGTTCAGTTTGCTTGACATGCAGGACAAGGATCAAGTGATCCATATTACATTACAGTCGCGATCGATGCAGTATGTTTTTGTACTTTCATTGGTCTATGCTAAACATACACCCTCTCAGCGTCATGAGCTTTGGCAATCTTTGTTTGAATTCAATGCAACATTGCAATTGCCCTGGCTTGTGGGCGGTGATTTTAATACATTTAGATCTCTGGACAATCACAGTGGTAGATCCACACCATCTTTGACAGCTTTACAGGATTTTAATGAGTGTATCCAAGACTGTTCTCTTATGGACCCCCTATCACGGCACTCGGTTTACATGGGTGGATGGCAGGGGTCTTGGCCGAGTTCAACGACGATTAGACTGGATTTTTGTCAACTCCGCGTTTCAAGATAAGTTTGAAAATTTACAGTTAACTCATTTGCCTCGGGTGACATCTGATCACACTCCGTTGCTTTTGCAATGCCAAATGAGTTTGCTGTCTTCCCGTCGTTCCTTCCGTTTCCTGGATGCATGGCTACATCATCCAGATTTCCCATCCTATGTTCAAAATGCTTGGCAATTATATCCAACAACGGGTGGAATGCGTGGTTTTTACCAAAAGTTATTAACATTAAAGAAAGATATACAAAGGTGGAATACAAATGTCTTTGGAAATATTTTCAGTAATCTGAAGCATGCAGAGACGTTGTTGACGAATGCAGAACATCGATGGGATGAAACTCCCACAGAGGAGACGCGTCAAGCCTACTATAAGGCCAAGGCAGATTACTTGCTCGCATCAAATTATGAAATGCATTTCTGGAAGCAGAAAGCACGAGTTAAATGGCTTACGGACGGCGATGCTAATACTTGATATTTTCATTCTCTGGTCAAGAGTAAACGCACCCAGCTTCGTTTGCAGCAAATTCGAAACACTGAGGGAAATCTACTAAATAGCCCGGATGATATCATGGCTTCCGCAGTCCAATTCTATACTGCTTTATTTGCAAGGGAGGCAACACACAGCCACTCGGAGATCCTTTCGCATATTCCATGTATCTTAACAGAGAATGACAATCTCATGCTCATGCAGCTTCCGTCGGAATCAGAGGTAAAGACAGCCATCTGGAGTTTAGATCCTCAAAGTGCCGCAGGACCAGACGGCTTTCATGGTAATTTTTATCGCTCTTGCTGGAATATTATACACTTGGATGTCCTTAAGACAGTGCAGGAGTTTTTTCTTGGTGTTCCACAGCCAGCAATAATGGCCAGTGCTTTAATTACATTGATTCCGAAGATGCAATCTCCACAAACCTTTAGTGATTTTCGCCCCATTTGTCTTACGAATTTCTTGAGTAAAGTATGTACTCGTATCCTCGCCACGCGTCTAGGGACGCTCTTACCACGACTAATATCTCCGGAACAAACGGGGTTCCTACCAGGACATGACATCTCTACGCAAGTCTTATTGGCGCAGGAAATGATCCACATGTTGGATAAAGGGGGATCTCAGTTATGCTTGAAATTAGATATGATGAAGGCGTTTGATAGGGTGAGCTGGGAATACCTGGAGCTGTTACTACGCAAATTTGGATTTTTGGATTTCTTCATCCGAGTGGTTATTAATCATCTCAGTGCCACACAGTTGTCAGTCTTAATCAATGGACAGCCGTCCTCAAAATTTTGCCCATTTCGAGGGGTAAAGCAGGGTGATCCGCTGTCTCTGATGTTATTCATATTGTCATATGAAGGATTCAGCAGGGGTTTAAAATCACTTTCTGCAGCAGGACATATACAATCTTTTCGGTTGGGGCGAATTCCATTTGCTATCACCCACTTGGCGTATGCGGATGATTTACTTATCTTTCTCAGAGGTACACAGCGTAACCTTAACCATTTTCGTGCATTTTTAACTCAGTATGAAGCAGCGTCCGGACAAAAGGTTAATTATCACAAAAGTAATATTATCCCTTCCGCCAATACTGCCTCCCATCAGAGACGCATCTTTAAGGATATCCTGGGTATGAGGCTGGCCTCTCTTCCTTTTCGATATCTGGGCTCCTATCTTCACAAAGGTATTAATAGAGCAGTGTATTGCAACTCCCTATTGCAACATATAGAAGACCGATTACAAGGGTGGCATACCCGACTCCTTCCACACGCTAGCCGATTGGTCCTGTTACATTCAGTGATTGCCGCCCTTCCCTTACATATTTTTGCAGCAGACGGCTTAACAAAGTCAGTCATCCGAGTTATCAATAGGAAAATGGCTTCTTTCTTTTGGGGCAATCGTTATCATTGGGTGTCATGGTCTAACATCACATGCCCCATTGAAGAAGGTGGTTTGGGCCTCCGGGATCTTAACCATTTACAACAAGCATATCATTGCAGAATATGGTGGACATACCAAAAAAAATGACTCTTTATGGAGCGACTACATGCACATGAAGTATGGCAGACGAGGTGATTATAGACCGAGGCTTCCTGACTCTGCGACATGGAAGTTAATCTGTCGCATACATACCAAGTGTACATCCTACACTACTGGTTCGACTTCTTTCCTTGTGTGGACACCATCCTCTACTGGCGAATTTACACTTAAATCCGCATATGATGTTTGTCGGCCCTCCAACTCTACACTGCTTTCAAAAACGTTTATTTGGTGCAAGCATCACTCTCCATCCACGAAACTTTTCTTATGGCTTATATTCAATTCGGCTCTGCCTTTTGAGGATTACATTGGTCGATACTCTACGGTGCGCCCTACTCAATGTCCTTTTTTGCAAGCAGCATTCAGCCTCTGTGTCTCACGTCTTTCTTAGCTGTGATCGCATCATTCCGATTTGGGCCTTCTTTGCTTCGGAACTTCAGGTTCTGCAACCGACACTGTGCACCCTCCGGCAATACTTATTGTCATGGTGGTATCGTTCAACAACCTCATCAATATCTGGAGTTTTAAAGATAGTTGTCCCAGTGATAACAGTTAATAACATCTGGAAACACTATGCTCAGCTCACTTATGGGGATTCAACATCTTTTTCAGCATCACTGCTGAGGAATGTTATTCATTTTGACATTAATATGTGGATTCAGAAAATTCAAGGATCCAAACTCTCCGCAGGACCAAGTCTTTCTCTTTCCTGGATCCCACGGCTACGACCACCGCGCCTCAAGATTATTAGATGGCAATGTCCACCATCAAGTAGATTCAAGTTGAATGTTGATGCTGTAGTCGGTGCTCGATATGCAGCGGGGGGAGCCATCCTGCACGATCATCATGGTACTTGTGTGCGTGCCATTTCCTTTCGGCTACCGTTGTGCACGCCCTTCATGGCAGAAATTCAGGCCACCTTATTCGGACTATTATATTTTCTTCCTCTCTTCTGCTCACTTATGGTGATTGTCAGCATTTGGTGTCACGACTACGTCACTCGCAGCGAATTTTTGGGAATTATCATCTGCAACTCTTACATTCATTATTTCAATCCCAAAGTTTGGAGATCACACACACGTATCGCGAGAATAATATGACAGCACACTATTTAGCTCAACATGTAATGCTTTGCCCGCAGACAGGATATTTCAGTAATCATAATCTCCAAGCCTTGGTACGCGCCTCACTACTTCTTGATCTCACATCAGCACACCTACGCGCAGGCTAACAATCATGTCTTCCTCATGGATTGGCGCATCTCGATTTGTTCTGCACGAATCAATATGATTTCGGGCAGGCGCGGTATGATTTATATTCCATTGATATGTTGCTACTTTCTCTTAATTCACAGCACTTATACTGTTTTCTTTTCATACATACGCTTCCCTTGGAGGGTTCTTTGTGCTGCACTCCTGGGTTGCTGCCAACACGATAGTGCTGTCCAAGCTTTCCATCAGGATCGGCGTTTCTACGTACTCTCTGCCTGTACTCGATTGAGTCCAGGCAGACTCGGTATGATTTACATTCTCTTACACAGTTGGATAGTGGGACGCGGTTGGTTAGTGGTACACGTCTTTCGACCCTCTCACCATTTTCCTACTTATTTCATGTATGATTTATTCCAACACAATGCTGGAATTTTCTGGCTCTGGAGCACTTATAATTTTGTTCGAGCACTATTATACGCTGCCAATGGCATGGCTTATCTCCCCAAACAATTACTTTCGGCGTTTCGGACGGATCTGGCTAATTTTGAAGTTGCTGCCAGCATAATAGTTTATGCTGGCAGGTGCGGTATGGTCTTCGTCTGCCTCATTTCAAGCAATCCTTTTAATAACATATTTCTGCTTTACTCAGCAACTTATTTCTTTTATGCATGGCTGCGATCTCGGTTTGGCACTGATCCATCTTCCCACTTGCATGTGAGCTGCTCCGACAACGGATCACGTTGGATTGAAGATACTTGGCATGATCCCCATTCTCGGCCGTTGGCGCCATCTGCAGGATTATTTTCATTTACATTTTTCGCTGATGTATATCAACATTTCATATATATAAATATGTACGCTTTTTTCCTTCGCCAAGGTTTTATCCACAAGGGTGGTTTTACTTGGCAAGGTTTTAATGCGGCGTATCATATATTATATGGATGTTATAGTATTGTCTTATCTTTTCGATTTTTGTAATAAGGTTTTCCTCCGCCAAAAGTGAGGGCTTATTCCAATAAAATCTTTCGTTCAAAAAAAAATATATACATAGATATATATATATATATATATATATAGACATATATATATATACACATATATATACATATATATATATACACATATATATATACATATATATATATACATATATATATATATATGTATATATACATATATATATATATACATATATATATATGTATATATACATATATATACACATACATATATATACGAAGAACAAGGAACTATATGTTAAGGATCTGATTTAAACATTAAGCCACCGCCGCCAGTGTGCTCAACGCCATTCGTCTCCCGCTGTTCGTACTGGACATTTTGGGCTTCTTCCTTAGATTACAGCCCTAAAGACGTTAACTTTTCATCGACATGGCCACTGCGACCCCGTCCTTTGCGGACATTGTAGCCGGTATAGCATCTGCATGCGATATCTCCATTTCACCGAAGATGGTTTCACGCTATAAGGGCATCCCGCTGATACCCTTTTCTGACTCTGAGATTGACGCCCTTGATGCTCCATTCAGATACTCCTTAGTAGGCACCTTCTGGTATGGCCGTCCCCCTCTAAAAATTATACGTGATGTATTTGAGAAGATTGGCTTTCATCATGATTTGCGGATCACACTTATCGACCAAAAGCACATTCTTTTGTATTTTCGTAATGAATCAGACTATTGCGCTGTTTCTATCGTCGTTCTTGGCAAATTTCTGGATGTCATATGTGAATCACTAAATGGACTATTGATTTTGATCCTACTGCTGATGTTCCGATTGTTCCAATATGAATTGCTTTCACTGGTCTGCCCATTCATCTACACTGTAAGGAAGCATTGTTTGAGATTGTCCGGCCCATTGGAACGCCTCTAAAGTTGATGTCGCTACAGCCGATGGCCTTCGATCATCTGTTGCAAGAGTTTGTGTTGAGGTAGATGTTTCCCAAGAGTTACCGCAGAAAATATATTTGCAAGCTAAGAACATATTTATCCTGCAAACTATGATATATGAGGATCTTCCCTTGTTTTATACCTCCTGTCGCCTTTTAGGGAATGCAGCAGATTTATGCCCTGACAAATTACCTAAAACTGGGCCACCACCCCCTCTGCCACCTCCGCCTCCTCGTCCCCGAGCTCAGCGATGGACACCAGTAAAAGGGAGACCGGAGCCCAATCTACATGCAGATAATCCTACACCTGAGCAGCCATCCACAGACCAACCAGCTGACAACCATTTATTTTTGGGTACTGCCATACCACCTGATTAGTCAAATGCTATGCAGTCGGATTTCGCTGAAGCTCCGGTTGAACCACCCATTCCGCCTGATTCTTTTCAATACGACTTGGGCCATTCATCGGATACAGAACCGCCTACAGAATGCCATATGGAGGAGTTACAAAATGTCTCCGAGGACATATCTCGACGTATGCAACTACTCCCTCCATCACCTGAGGTGGAAGTTTTGATATCGCGCCTTCAGGAGCCTGCTGAGGAGGCTGAATTCATACCCGTGGTGCCACGTCAGAAACGCCAGGCCAAAAAGGACCTCCCGCCCTTGCCGCCATCCAACATATTGACATGTAGTGCATCGCACATATTGCAGGGAAGTGACTCAAATCTCTCTCAATGAATACATTAATATGGAATGTCAGAGGCATGCGTGCCTCTATACCCAGACTACATAGTTTGATACGTGAACATCGGTTACATTTACTTGCGTTAATTGAACCAAAACATCCTCCCTCATGGATTAATGGGTTTGGTTTGAGTCTTGGTTTTTTGCATAGTTATGCTTCTCATTCAGAACGTATATGGTTTTTCTGGCGTGACTTAGATTTTGAACTGCTTGCAACGCAGGATCAGGATCAAGTGGTGCATTTTACCTTGCTCTTTCGCCCACTTCAGTTAACATTTGTTTTGTCCGTAGTATATGCCAACCACACTTCAGCTCTGCGACGCACTCTTTGGCAGTCGTTGTGTAATTTCTCTGAAGCGTCTTCCTTGCCATGGATAGTTGGTGGGGATTTCAACACCTTTCGAACTCTTGATGATCATAGTGGTCGCTCACATCCCACTGTTGCAGCATTACAGGATTTTAATGACTGTATTGAGTATTGTTCTCTTATGGCCCCACAATATCATGGCCCGAGATTCACTTGGATGGATGACAGGGGACTAGGTCGTGTTCGATGCCGATTGGATTGACTTTTTATCAACTCTAGATTGCAAGATGTGTTTGAGGACATGCAGCTCACACATCTTCCGCGAGTAACCTCAGACCATACGCCTTTGCTGTTTGTATGTCGACAAAGTCCAAATGGAGGTACACGCTCTTTTCGCTTTCTAGACTCGTGGTTATTACATCCGGATTTCCACTCTTATGCACAAGATGCTTGGTCATCATATCATACCATGGGCGGAATGCGTGGCTTCTATTTAAAATTATTTCTCTTTAAGCGCAATATCCGAAGATGGAATAAAAAAATTTTCGGTAATATTTTTACCAATCTCAGTCAAGCTGAATCGCATCTAAATACATCGGAGGAAACCTGGTTAGCAGATCCAAATGCAGAAACTCGTGAGGCATATCATCGGGCCAAAGCTGATTATATCCGCACATCCACATATGAGCTTCATTTTTGGAAACAAAAGACAAGAGTTAAATGGCTTAAAGAAGGGGATGCAAACACGCATTATTTTCACTCTATTGTCAAAGGTCGAAGATCTCAATTACGGGTACAACAAATCAGTACTGCCACAGGCGATCAGCTCATGACACCCGCAAATATAATGTCAGAAGTAGTCTCTTTCTGCATGGCTTCATTTGCTAAGGAAGTAACGTAGAACCACCCTGCTATTTTATCGCATATACCTTATCTAATCACAGACGCAGACAACGCCATGCTTACACAGTTACCTATGGAGGCAGAGGTAAAGGCTGCAGTGTGGCAATTGGATCCACATAGTGCAGCAGGGACAGATGGCTTTCATGGTGAGTTTTATAGATCATGTTGGCCATTTATTCATTCTGATGTTGTTAAAGAAGTACAGGAATTTTTTCTGGGTGTTCCACAGCCTACTGTAATGGCTGATGCACTAATTACTTTGATTCCGAAGATGCCATCTCCTCAAACATTCAGTGATTTTAGACCCATTTGTCTCACGAATTTTCCGAGTAACGTTTGTACTCGTATCATTGCCTCCCGTTTGAGCAGCCTACTACCCAAGTTAATATCTCCAGAGCAGACACGTTGTTTATCTGGACAGGATATTTCGATGCAAGTTTTGATGGCGCGTGAGATGGTACACATGTTAGATAAGGGCGGTTCACAGCTATGCTTAAAATGGACATGATGAAGGCTTTTGATAGAGTCAGCTAGGAATATATGGAATTGTTGTTACGTTAATTTGGCTTCTCAGATTTTTTCATACAGACTGTTCTGAATCATTTACGTGACACTACCTTATCAGTTTTGATTAATGGCCAGCCATCTATGACATTTCGGCCATATAGGGGTGTTAAGCAAGGTGACCCACTGTCTCCTTTACTTTTTATTGTCTCCTCTGAGGGTTTCAGCAGAGGCTTAAAATTTATGGTTGACTCAGGCGCATTACAGCCTTTTAGACTAGGCAGGTTCTCTTTTCATATCACACATTTGGCCTACGCGGATGACCTTCTTATATTCTTACGAGGTACACAGCGTAATTTAAACAGATTTCGCACATTCTTAACATCATATGAAACTGCTTCTAGTCAGAAGGTAAGTTTTCAAAAAAGTAGTTTCATTCCTTCTGCCCGCACCACTGTACATCAGTGACATGTTTTTGAGACCATTCCAGGCATACGATGCTTTGGTTTACCGTTTTGATACCTAGGCTCCTACCTACATAAGGGTATCAATCACTCACAATATTGCAATTCTCTGCTTCAACATATTGAGGACCGTTTGAATGGATGGCACTCCCAACTTCTTTCATCAGCAGGTCGCCTGGTATTACTTCGTTCTGTCATCTCTGCTCTTCCCTTACATGTTCTAGCAGCAGGAGGTTTGCCTAAGTCCATCATCAAAATTATAGAAAGGAAAATGGTGGCATTTTATTGGGGACAACAGCATCATTGGGTTGCCTGATCTACTATTACAACACCTACTGAGGAGGGTGTCTTAGGCCTTTGAGATATAGGAATGCTGCAAAAAGCTTATCACTTTCGAATCTAGTGGACATATCAGCAGCATGATATGCTTTGGAGTAAATATATGCATCTCAAATATGGGGTCAGAGGAGACTATTTACCGCGCCTCTCAGATTTGCCAGTCTGGAAATTAATGTGTCGGATTCATTCTATCTGCCAATCTCAGTCTACAGGCCATGGATCGCTACTTACTTGGACCCCGTCTGCTATAGGGGAGTTCACTTTACGTTCGGCTTATGACATTTGCCGGATACCCCGGCCAACACTACTTTCGGCCAGATTTATTTGGTTCAAACATCACTCGCCTGCCACAAAGCTATTATTATGGAGACTTTTTCATTTAGCTATGCCTTTTGAGGATTACATTGGTACGTATTCAACAGCTCGACCAACACAATGTTCTTTTTGCAAGCAAACTTCTACCACTGTAGATCATATCTTCTTATACTGCGTTCACATTCGTCCGATATGGAACTTTTTTCCATCAGAGCTACACGGAGTAGCGCCCACGGCTTTGCATCTACGACAATATCTGCTATCGTGGTGGTATCGATCTACATCGTCAATGTTATTTGGAGTTTTAAAAATAGTTGTCCCAGCTATTGTGGTGTTTAACATCTGGCACACTTATGCTTCTCTGATATATGGGAGTCGCCTTCCTTTGTTCAGTCCTCGTTTTGGGCTTCCATACATTACGACATACAAACATGGATTAAAACACTACATTGATCAAAGCTAGCAGCAGGCCCACCACTTCATCTTTCCTGGATCCCAATGCTTCAGGGGGGCAATCTTGCGAGACACTTCAGGTACTTGTGTTGGTGCGGTATCCTTTCGATTACCTCTGAGTACACCATTGCAGGCAGAGATACAGGCAGCAGTGTTTGGCCTGCTATATTTCCTACCCCTTCATCGTTCCATCATTTTAGAGACTGATTGTGAACAAATACTAATGCGCCTAAGACAACCACGACTGGTTTTTGGAAATTATCATCTGCGGTTATTACAGACCCTCATTCATCTACATCGCCTAGAATTGGTGCATGTTTATCGAGAAGCAAATATGGCGGCTCATTTTCTTGCCCAGCATGCGATGCTATTTCCTCAGACGCAACATTATACTCGCCACAAACTACCATCGCTTGTTCGTGGCTCTATCGATTTAGACCTCTCATCGGCCCAAGTGCGAGTTCCATAACATCACTAAGTCTTCCATATGGATTGGCATGTCTTATTCTTTTCTGCCTGTATCCTAAGGGATGCAGGCAGACTCGGTACGATTTACTATCTCTTGCTGTTCGTTTTATTGTTATTCCTAGGCTGCTTGATTAACTTAACGCTTCTCATCCTATACACATGGACGAGAACATTCCTCAACGCAATGGACATGGAAGGCGACTACAAATACTGGAGAATCTCGCACCAACTCAACATGCTGTATTTTTCATGGCTTGACACTACACGGATCCTCTCATGGATGCATAGAATTGTTTTATTTTCCACAATGTACTGTATTGTAAACCATCTCTCCAATTATATAAATATGTACGCTTTTTCCTTCGCCAAGGTTTTATCCACAAGGGTGGTTTTACTTGGCAAGGTTTTAATGCAGCATATCATATATAATTTGGAAGATGGTGATACTCGACTTGTTCGATCGACATACTTTGCAGCAGACTTTACACTGTAATACGGTATTCCTCCGCCAAAAGTGAGGCCTTTATTTAATAAAATCTTCTTTTAATAAAAACATCTATACAATATGCACATATATATACATATATACACATATATATACTTATATACATATACATACATATACATATATACATATACATATATATATACATATATACACATATATATTTTTTTATCGGGAAAATTGATTTTATTATGCCTCACTTATGGCGGAGGAATACCATATTACAATGAGCATCAATGAAAACAAAATAACAGTATAACGAACATAGAAGTTGATGCCTCCAATCATATACGATATGCCGCATTAAAACCTTGCCAAGTAAAACCACCCTTGTGGATAAAACCTTGGCGAAGGGAAAAGCGTACATATTTATATGATTGGTGTAATTGCATGAATATAAAGAATATATACATATATATATACACATACATACATACATATTTTTTTTAAGACAAATTTTATTATCATAAGCCCTCACTTATGGCAGAGGAAAACCGTATTACAGGAAATTAAAAGATAGCGATAGGAACAGTATATGGTTATCAACATCCAAATTATATATGATATGCCGCATTAAAACCTTGCCAAGTAAAACCACCCTTGTGGATAAAACCTTGGCGAAGGAAAAAGCGTACATATTTATATAATTGGAGTGTTGATAGGCTCTATCGTGGAAATTGAAAGAATATGGAAATCTAATTACACATAAATTCAACAAAACATAAAGCTGTGTGAGCATCCACCGCTGATGTTGATCAATTGGCCAGGCGAAAATCATGTCAATGGTCAGGAAGAGAATTATGACCCATGTCCTCGTCCAGGCCTGCCTGCACAAACTAATGTGCCGGCAGAAATATAAAAGATGCGCCAAACCATTTGGTATACGTGCAGCAGGAGGTAACAACAATCTTGTATCAGCCACGTCATTTTGAGTGAAGGGTGTAAAGACAGTGTGGCTTGCCAAATGGTAGGGCGCGATCCATGTCCTTTATGATATGAACTCTCAGCAGGTAACGAAACATATGATACACCAAACCATATGATATATATATTCGGGAGCAATCACAGCCGCCAACGAGTTCCACCAGTGTGGCAAAGTAAGTCATATACCAAAATAACATAACAAATGTGAGTAGTCCGATGATTACAGGGGAAAATCCAGCAGGGTGAAGGAATATAAAACATACCGAGCCTGCCTGCACCCAATAGAGTACAGGCAGAGTGGTCGCGAAACTGCCTGATGGAAGGCGTGTGTTGGTCACCCTCGGATACCACAATCCAGTTGCAAAATATTGTTGCGCCAGCAGCCAGATACAGAGAAAAAAAGAAGGCATTAGCTTTGTAGAAGGTATATGCAATGCAGAGCAGTAAATGAAGACAAGTCATACCGCGTCTGCCCATAACCATAGGGATACGGGCAGAGTAAGTCGAAATGCGCCAATCCATTAAGGAAGACTTGAACATCAGCCAGCTCGCAGGTTGGCCGAAGTAAGATCCAGAGTAATCGAGGCACGGACCAAGGCAGGTAGATTATCATTATTGAAATATCCTGTCTCCGGACAAAGCATGGCATGCTGAGCTAAGTAATGAGCTGACATATTAGCCTCCCGATAAATGTGAACAATGTCCAGTCTGTGTGAATGAATTAGAGTGTGCAAAAGATGCAGATGATAATTGCCATGTATCCGCGGTGGCTGATGAAGCTGTGAGACCATTTGTGCATAATCCGACTCAATCTCTAGGGTTCTGAAGAAAGGAAGAAAACATACATACATACATATATATATATATATATATATATACATACATATATATATATACATATATATTTACATATATATATATAAATATATATATATACATATATATATACATACATATATATATATACATATATATATATATACATATATACATATATATATATACATATATATATATATACACATATATATATATATATACATATATATATATATATATTAGGTGAAGGACAGGTAGTACCGTCCGATATTTTATTAATAATATAAAACCCTCACATGTAGCGGAGGAATACGGTGGTTACATTTGTTGTAGGAGACTCTCCCACATATATATCCAAATTAATGACAGAAACATAAGAAGAATCGAAATTGTTAAATAAAACAAATGAAAGCTAAGTGTATGGATAGTAGCTAAAGAAAGACTCAGCTTGAAGTCGTCATCTGCCAGAATCAGCCATCATTGTTCCCTACAGGAAACACATATGTCACATTAGAGAAGTGTGAGTGATATACTGTAAAACTGAATATATGTATAATGAGGCTCCTGTACATACCGTCGTTGCCTGCATTCGTAAAGAACACAGGCAACAATGATATGAAAGAATTGGTGAACCATGGATCACCATCCCTTTTGGATGCATAATTTGCAACATGAACATGGCAGGCACACAATAGACCGGGACAAACATGTATATTCCTCAGCATTTGCAAAATATTAAGACGTGTTATACCGAGCATAAATGATACAGTCAGATAGAAAATTATGAAGATGCCTAAGAGAACATACCAACGTTGCATATTCCCAGACGACATAGGCAACCCTTGATAGCATGTGCCAACCCTTCGGGTGACATATGGATCATAGCTGTAAGTTGGGAACTGAAACATCCAAGCTAATGATGCTGCGAAATTCACAAGGCAATAAAGATAGTGTGGGGTATATCGTCACTCCAGAAGATCGCAACCCATACCGTGACAATGAATGTGCCACCGCATTGACTTCCCCGAGGACAGTATTGCAACGATGATTCGTTTAAGTTCAAAAACTGTATAGTTCTCTACAACTCTGCTCCATATGTTCCTGTGAATTGGCTAGGGGCGGCTAAGTGATGTAATAGCAAGCGACGGTCCATCTCGATGATCATTCTGTCATAGTCCCTAGAATAATAAATTAGTGCATATTGAAGAGTCATAAGCTCTGCCCTCAGTGGTGTCATCGAAGGTAAATAGAAACAAAGTGCTGAGACCAATTCGCCCTGATGATTCCTTAAAACCGTTCCTGCAGCTTAGTTGGAACGTCCAACTGCTGCATCAACATTTAGCTTGAGTTTGCCTGTGGGAGGTAGAACCCGATGAACAACACATGGTCGATGGGGGTGGATGGGAGGAGAGAAACACTGTGCAATCAAATGAAGTATTGGCTGTGAGAATTTTCGCCCCTGTGTGGCTGCACACCAAGTATGTATATGATCTTTGATCCTCTCATATAGTCGCCCATATGAAAAAATGCTATCACCAAATCTTACTGATGAATATTCTTTCCAAATAACCCATGTGACTAATGAGGGTACCAATGCTCTCAATTGTATGATCATGTCATGTAAGGAAGAAATTCGCCACCATCTAAGTAAGTATGTGTGAATGGTGGAATGTCGTGGCATTGGGCCAGAAAACACAATAGATACTTCCTGCCAGATTGGCTGTATCGCAGGACAACACAGAAAAATGTGATATTGAACATCAGAGTACATCCTGCAGAAGACACATTGCGTCGAAATATAGATTGCCAACTACACCAATTGTTAGGCAAAGGCAATGAGTGCATCCATAATTTCCAAGGAGGTGTTATTAGGTACAAGCTGACTGTAAGCTGATTTAAGGGTGACTTGGATCGATGGTTTGCTTGGCCAATATAGGCCGTCCGGGGTAAGCTCCATGTGAAGGAGCATCTGTGGATGAATTCGACAAATTCTCTTCCATGTAGCAGAATCATAAATATGGTCATATACTGTAGCGTGACATTTATGCTTAGCCCGCAATTATATTGCCCACAATGATTGAGAATGATGATATTTCCATCACAAAAGGTAGTCATAAGATTGTTGGACTAAGCTGACATTTCTAATTTCCAAACCTCTTTGTTCTTTTGGTCTACGAATTGAATCCCAAGATTTCCAATGATGACGTCCATTCCATAAAAAATTTGACATTTTGCGGTTCAAGATATCCAACGCACTTTTTGGTAATCTAGAACTAGCGATAATATAAATGGACATAGTGCATAAAACGTGATGAATTAAAATGATTCGGCCAGCCAAGGAAAGCAGCTTAGAAGACCAGGAGTTTAGAGTGGAATCAGCATGAGCAATCAATGATGTACAATAGGCTGCACGATTTATACCTTTGTACAGGATTGAACCCAGATATTTTAAAGGCAAAGTAGTCAAACGCATACCTGCATATTGTGATACTCGCATCCCAGGGACGCCCTCACCAACAACCACCTGCTTTTGTGGGGATTTACTAGTTGTCCCAAGGCTAGCTGACAAGCATCCAAAAAGCGTCTGAAATTCTGCAAATTATGAATCGACCCATTGAGAAATATTACCAAATCATCTACAAAGGACAAATGTGAGACAGTTGGGACATGTCCTGCGTTAAATCCTCGAATTACACCATCCCTCATAAGGGTATTTAGACCATGCGAGAATCCTTCCGAAGCTAGAATAAATAACAGAGACGAGAGAGGATCACCCTGTTTTACTCCACGAGATACCAAAAAATAACCAGCTGGCTTGCCATTTATTAGTATTGAACATCTTGTAGCAGACATATTGTTTAGAGAATAAGTGTTTTAAATTCTTGATTGTTGAAATATGAGTTGTATATGGAAAATACAAATTAAAAAAGCATCGTTGGGTGAACATGACCAAGAAAGGGTTGTTTTGGGGATGTTGGCTGAAAGGTACTTCATTAGGGGTAAAAGTGATATTTTCTTTTAAGTTATGACACCGTAGGATGTGACTAAGTAATGGATGTTTGATGATTAAATTGTAGAATGACAAAACTACACTCATGGTCGAGAATTATGGTTTTCAAGAAATGAAAGTTTGAAAAATTATTTTCATCATATCACATGTTTTAAAAGTTCATACGCGTAACGAATAATAAACACAAGACAATTGATTCCAACGACACATGTTTATGTTATCTCTATGATTATGTTATGTTATGGTGCACCGGCCTGACATCGGGACCAGAGTAGCAGGTGTTAGGGGCATATGTCTTCGTTATGACTGAGTGTAACACCGGGGTCCAGCACACTGGATCTCTATCATAACACGTCACCGTCAGGACATGTACTTATGTTTATGTGGTACATGTACTATATGGGGAATCTTTCAGTATGTCATGCATTATTATTCTTATGAAAGTGCTATAGCCATTATAAAATGTTATATCTTCATGTTTATGACAATGTCAAGTTATGCATGTTACGGAAAAGTGATGTCATGTTTTTATGAAAGCCGTGTTTTATGCATCATATTATGACCATGTTACCTTAGGCTATTTTTAGAATACCCTTAAGTTTATGATGTCATTAAGATGATCAAGGTAGGATTTATGCATGAAAGTATAGTCGTATAAGCTTATAACCTTAGTTAGGACATGGATTAGAATCTAGGTATGGACATGTATGATGCATGCACGGTGCATGGTCCACTCTCCACCTCAAACCTCCTCCTTCACAATGGTTTAGATACAAAGGAGTTGGACTCCCCCTTGCTTCCCTTGTGTTAAAATCGGCCTAATGAGCTCTCATTTGTGTTGAAATAATCGTTGCTTAGACAAGTTGATTCAACCCTCCTAGACAGTATTCTTTGCCAATGGCAATCACCTCAAATAGCTCTATATTTGAGAGATCTTACCCTTGATTTTTAGTGAAAAAACAAGAAAAAAAAGTGCAGATTCTAAACGGAAAAGAAAGAAAAATTTCATTCAAACAAAGCTGAATTTTCAAAATTTGGTTTTACATCTGTCTAAATAGGAATAAAACTCTTCCTATCACTTATTCTAGTCAAAACACAATAGAAAAGATCTAATCTGGTCTTAGAAGGCAGACCAAAATTTTTGGGAGCCTTCAATTGGCTTAAAGAAGCTCAAACTCCAAGAAGTAATAAGAGTGCTTGAATTTAGGCTGAAGTGGTGCCCTCGGTTGACTGGTTTTTTCTCGCTGTTGCAAGTAGAATTCAAAGAAGGGTCCTTCTTGAGAAATTTAGTTCATATCCTGAACTTGACATTTGGATTTTGAATGACCCAATCTATAGTTTTCATGACTGATTTATGCATCCACAAGCTTCAAGGAATCTTCAGATCTTTTTGGCGTTCTTGGTCTAAAACTTTCACACGGGTTTGGCAGCTCCAATGGCCCCTACAAGGCAAACAAAGACGTAACAAGCATCAAATAAGTTAAAAAAAGGGATAATAAACAAAAATGAAAGAAACCCAAAGTAAGAAAAAAGTTTATTGAGCTGGTTCAATTAAATAAACCCAATGAACTTCAGGTTCGTCTTGCATATGCTTAAACAAGAAGTTTCCAACTTCAAAACCAGGTTGTCTGGCCTTGTTTCTTGTCATAGGGCCTTAAGGCGCCAAGGCCTCATGATGCGATCCTTGGTCCGCATCAATCCCCCTCCTTAAAATGATTCGTCCTTGAATCAAGTGGATCATCATTGTAAGGGGTCAGGTCAGTGACATTAAAAGTGGAGGAAACATCACCATACCTTTCAGGAAGATCAAGAACATAAGCGTTTTGACCAATACGCTGAAGGTCTTAGAATGGTCCATCCCCTTGTGGCATGAGTTTGGACTTTCTGTCCTTATGAAATCCTTTTTTCCTCAAATGCAACCATACTAAATAACCAGGCTCAAAAGAAATCTGTTTGGGATGCCTATTTGCTCTCCTAGCATAAGCTTTATTCTTTTCCTTAAGTTGGTTTTTAACTCTTTCATGCAACCTTTTAACCATTCCAGCTTTTCGTTTATTATCAAGACTAGAATGTTCATGTACGAGAATGGGAATCAAATCAATGGGTAACAAGGGATTAAAACCATACACAATCTCAAAAGGACTGTGTAACATACCATGATGAACGTTTCGATTATATGCAAACTCAATATATGGTAAACAATCTTCCCAATTCTTGATATTTTTTTGAATGATAGCATGCAAAAGTTGTGATAGAGTTCTATTGACATCTTCTTTTTGTCCATCCGTTTGTGAGTGAGCAGTGGTGGAGAATAACAATCTTGTGCCTAGCTTACTCCCATAAAACACGCCAAAAGTGACTAAGGAATTTAGTGTCTCTATCGCTCACAATTGTTCTAAGCATACCATGCAAGCGAACAATTTCCCTAAAGAATAAGTCAGCAACATGTGTAGCATCGCCAACTTTCTTGCATGCGATAAAATGAGCTATTTTTGGAAATCTATCAACCACAACAAAGACACTATCCCTACCTGCCCTAGATCTTGGTAGGCCTAAGAGAAAGTCCATGGAAAGGTTAATCCAAGGTGAGTCAGGAACATGCAATGGTGTGTAAAAGTGGTTGGGTCTTGGATTTAGCTTGTTTGCAAGTGATGCAAGTTCCACACATCTTCTCAACATCTACATGCACGTGGGGCTAGTAGAAGTGTTCCTTAAGGGTTTCTATGGTTTTGAAGACGCCAAAATCTCCCATCAACCCTCCCCTATAAGCTTCCCTAACCAACATCTCCTTCATGGATTATTGGGAACACACAATTTATGCTCCTTAAAGAGGAATCCCTCATGAATGTAAAGCTTTCCAAAAGGTGCCTCTTGACAGCTTCAAATATGTTTCCAAAGTTATGGTCATTTGAATACATTTTCTTAAGTAATTTAAAGACAAAATTGTGAGGATAAGGCAGTCACTAGGGTATATCTCCTGGAAAGGGCATCATCAACTATATTATCCTTACCTTGTTTGTATTTAATCATATAAGAGACTTATTCTATGAATTCCACCCACTTTGGCATGTCTTTTGTTCAATTTACCTTGTTCTTTAAGGTACTTTAAGCTCTCATGATCAGTATGGATAACAAATTCCTTAGGTTAAAGGTAATGTTGCCAAGTTTGTAAGGACCTCATTAAGGCGTACAACTCCTTGTCATAAGTGGAATAGTTCAGAGAGGCTCCATTTAAATTGTCACTAGAATAGGTTACGGGCTTCTTTCCTTCGGTCACTAAAATAGGTTTAGGATGCACAGGATATCACTAGGTTGAAAGGAATAGTGACAATATTTTAAATGGCTTGCCTATTAATCCTAATGTTTGCTCTCTTTTGGATGGTGACAGTCATGATTGTTGCCATGATACATTACCTGACACAACTGCAGAGGAAGTATTCACCACTCATGTTGGTGATTTCGTTCAAGCAATTGTTATTCATGGAAAAATCGGGACCTTTATAATGATTCCCAGGACCATCCTACAACTCTGACGTCTGCAAAAAATAAGGAGCAATTTCAGGTGCCACCCAGACTCTTCCGACGTTAGCGTCGAACTACTGAGCCGATTTCACCTCCATTTACAAAGTCACATGCAGCTGTCTCAAACTCATTTGATATATTGTCTAACCAATGAAGAAGATGATTTGGAATGTTAAAGGTATTCGCACCTCATTGGATCGATTAGTGTCATTAATTCGTCAGTATCATTTACAGCTTCTTGTGGTTATTGAGCCTAAGGCACGACCATCCTCATTAGTATCATATCGCCTTAAACTTAGTTTTTCTTTTCAAGCAATATCTGTAAATAATGATCGCATATGGATGTTTTGGAGGGATCCTTTCTTCCAACTTGAAGATCAGCGTTCGGGAGTGCAGAATCATTCTTTGCGACCTCGTGGTTACCTACATGTGATTCTTTTTGGTGTACAGTTTTTTATGGCCTTCATTCTATTATTACAAGGAGCCCATTATGGGCGGATCTCGTTTCATTTCATGCTGTGTTAGACTTGCCTTAGCTTCTTGGATGGGATTTTAATACCTTTCTGACTCTTGACGAACGTAAAGGTCGTTCTTCTCCATCCCTTCGCACACTACAGAATTTCAATGAATTTATTTCTGCATGCTCTCTGCAATCAATCAATTTTCAGGGGTCACCCTATACATGGAGTGATGGCTGCGGCCCGGACCGAGTGTTGCGTTGACTTGATCGATATCTTTGTACTTCTGGGTTTTTTGATTTATTTGAGGTTGTTCAATCTCATCATCTAAATCGAACCATTTCGGATCATTCTCCTATTTTTCTAGATTGCTCTGAGGCAATATCTCAGGGCAGCTTCTTTTTGATACTTAGACGTCTGGACAACACATCCAGATTTTGACAATTTTGTAGCTCATCATTGGCGATCCTTTCCGACTGTATGGGGAATGAGAGGATTTTATGCAAAATTAAACAAATTGAAGAAGCATTTGAGTCAGTGGAATAAAGATACCTTTGGCAATATTTTTGATGACGTAGCACTTGCAGAGACCAAGGCAACATGTTGTGAAAGAGCAAATGATTTGTCTCCATCGAAAGATACAAGGACGGCTTATCATTTGAGTAAATTGCTCCTTGCGTAATCTCGCGCGTTGTTATTTTGGAAACAAAAGGCAAATGTGAAGTGGATATGAGAGGATGATGCGAACACATGCTTTTTTCACCAAACAGTAAAAGAGAGGCGTCGTCGACAGTCAATAATACGGATAACACATGAGGATGGAGTGGAGTGTGACAGTCAGCAAGATATTAAAACTGAGGCGATCCGTTACTTTCAGACATTGTTTATAGGGACACAGATAGATCAGCATGATTCTATTTTACCGCACATCCCACGTTAGTTTCTGATGATGATAATCACATTCTTCTATCCATGCCCGATTTACAAGAGGTCAAACAAGCAGTGTGGGGTTTAAGTCCAACAAGCGCAGCGGGTCCAGATGGATTTCCATGATCCTTTTATCGTCACTTTTGGAAGATAATATCTATGGATGTTCATAGAGCAGTTCAGGAGTTTTTCATAGGCATTCGACCACCAGGTCAGGTGGCTGCCGTCCTTATTATGCTTATCCTTAAAGTGACAAATCCAACAACTTTTTCTGAGTATCGCCCTATTTTCCTGACTAATTTCTTATCCAAGGTAATCACTCGACTTCTAGCTACAAGACTTTCTGTTCTATTGACGAGACTAATATCCCCAGAACAGACTGGGTTTATGAAGGGTAGGGATATTAAGGAGCGGATTCTACTGGCTCAGGAAATGGTTCATGTAATCGATAGGCCATCTCATTGTGGCCATGTTATTATCAAGTTAGATTTGGCAAAGACGTTTGATAGGGTTTATTGGACATATTTAGCGAAACTGCTAATGAAAATTGGCTTCCATCCACAACTAGTGCGACTTATTATGAACAATTTGTCTGCCACACGATGCTTGATTTTAATTAATGGGAAGCCAGCCGGTTTTTTTGCTGTGTCGTGCAGGGTTAAGCAGGGTGATCCTATATCGCCTCTCTTATTTATTCTCACTTCTGAAGGCTTTTCTAGGGACTGAATGACTTAATGGCAGATGGGGTTCTACGTGGATTTCAAGCAGGCAGAGTACCTAAGGTATCACACTTGTAATTTGCGGATGATCTTGTAATTTTTTTGAATGGCTCCATTTGAAACCTGCAGTCTTTTGGCAAATATTTGGATACTTATCAACAAGCTTCAGGGCAGTTGGTAAACCTTCAAAAAAGTCAAGTGGTAGTGGGAGCAGGTGTTTCTGGGACCCGATTTTTGCACACGTTGGGCATGCGACTTACTTCTTTACCTATCAAATATCTCAGCTCTTTTTATATAAAGGTATCAATCATGCGGCTTATTTTACTTCCTTAATTGCTCATTTCGATGCCATCCTCAATACTTGGTCCTCTAAATTACTTTCTATGGCTGGCCGAGTGGTATTAATTCTCCATGTGTTTTGTTCTATTCCACTTCATATTATATCTAGCTCAAGACTTCCAAAGAGTGTATTGGATAATTTAAATCAGAAAATGTCACAATTTTATGGAATGGACGTTATCATTGAAAATCCTAGGATAGTATTTATCGACCTAAGGAGAATGTAGTTTTAGACATTCGCAATCTGTCATATGTCCAACAAGCATAGACTGTCTTTTATGGTGGAAATGTCATCACTCCTCATCGTTGTAGGCAATTTACAGTCGGGCAAAGTATGGACAACAGATATCGCTGTATTCTCATATTTATGATTCGGCTACTTGGAAGCGTATTTTTCGGATAAATGCTTATATACTTCCTCGTGTGCGTCTTACTCTAGAGGGATATTATCGGACGACTGAAACTTCTGGATAATTTTCTATCAAATCGGCATATGTCCAGCTTATATCAATTTCTATGCCATTTGATCATTCTAGGTATGTTTGGTGGCCTAGTTCGCCTTTGGGTGGACGAGTATTTCTTTGGAGATTATGGATGCGATCATTGCATTTGCCTGAAAATGTTCATATCTGGCAAAATGTATTTCCAACACAATGTGTCTTCTGCAAAATACAATCAAATAATTTAGATCACATTTTTCTCAGCTTCCCGTCAATAAAACCACTATGGCAGGAGATCTCAATACTATTTTCTGGGCCAATGCCAACCATACGATGGTTTATGGATTTTTGCTCCGATGGTGTAGCACTTCGTCTCTACATACAATGCTGGGTCAACTACGCGCTGTGGTTCCTTCATTGGTCCTATGGGTTATCTTCAAAGAGTATACAACCATCATATTTGGGGATGACACTTTTGTAGGACCTAAGGCGCTACCATCTCTCCCAAAACCAATTGGTGACAGGAGATGCGCATACCCTAGTCTTATAGCACATTCAGCACACAAGCGCCCACGGCATTCGACTGTGACTTGGCCCACCTGGCCTACGCCCACCGGCCTACGCCACGGGACAATTGATGCACCCATCAATCTCCCCCTCAGCAATTGCTCCCGCTGGGAATCGAACCCGTGACCTCGCTCTGATACCACTTGTAGGACCTCAGGCGCTACCATCTCTCCCAAAACCAATTGGTGACAGGAGATGCGCATACCCTAGTCTTATAGCACATTCAGCACACAAGCGCCCACGGCATTCGACTGTGACTTGGCCCACCTGGCCTACGCCCACCGGCCTACGCCACGGGACAATTGATGCACCCATCAACTTTTTCATATAAGAGATTGTACGAAAGGACTCAGGAGGAGCATATATATGCTTGGTGTGCGACGACACACGGTCGTAAATATTCTCGTCACATTCCACACTTGACGAGACTCTCTTTATCACCTCCTATTCGGTCAAGTAGACCAAAAATTGTACGCTGGGTGCTTCCACCAATAGGTAAATTAAAATTAAATGTCAATACAACGGTGGGAAACTCAAGAGCGGCCGCAGCTGTGGTACTACGTAATCATAATAGGGATTTTGTATATGCCATTTGTTTATATTTGCCTGCTATGACACCATTGAGAGCTGAGCTTGTGGCTCTTCCATATGCTCTCATCTTTTACTCCAGGGATCGTGACCACCTAATCCTTGAAACTGATTGTCAGATGTTGCTGCATCATTTATCGGCTCTGGACAGTTTCATAGGACTTGTGCCTCTGACTTGGGACGTACAATACAATTTTTATGCTTAAATTCCTCATCACTATCTTATTGTCCATGGGAGACTAACACTGCAGCACATACATTATCATGGCATGGATTACGATCGGCAGGAGTAACCATTTTCACGTCGTTAGCATCCTTGCCATGTGAAGCTCGTGGAGCAAGTATTTTGGACACTTCAGTCCCACATCTACATTTTTAATGTCTCCCAATGGGTTGGTGTGTTTGTGTGTTAGTTGCCTATGTCACGTTGACATAGGCAACGTTGGTATGTTTTCTTGCTATAACTGTTCCATTTATCAGCTACACTCTATCTTATTTACGATATGGATAGTAACTATTTTTACTCTTTGATTGAGGATACAATGGATGGCAGCATCGGGCTTGTGTTGTGATGTATAAGTACATTAGACATGGATTTTTCGTGATTGCCTGTGTTCTTTGTGAAAACAGGCAACGTTGGTGTGTTCATGACATTACTATTAATCTTCCTACATATTGATTATACTGTGCTGACTGAATACTTTCTCTGGCATACACAATTTATGATGGCAAGCACGAGGCCACCAAATGTCGCAAGAATGGACGGACGCTGGACTTGCTTCCAATGATGTTGGAAGTTATTCTACCTTTGCAACTTCTCACGTTGATGATACACCACAGACCTTTTGCTATCTTTAATTTTGTTGGATTACATTGGCTTACTTCAGCGGGCATTCATGCAGTGGCTGATTCTGTACGTTACATATTTCGAAGTGGCCCGATTGGAAAATTTATGTGGGAGAGCACGACACATATTGTAAATACTATCTTTCAGTTATATTATTTAGTGCGCTTTGTAATTGATCAATGCTCCAATTATTTAAATATGTACGCTTTTTCCTTTGCTAAGGTTTTATCCACAAGTGTGGTTTTACTTGGCAAGGTTTAATGCGGCATATCATATATGATTAGAGGTTGACAATCATTAGATCACTACATTCACTTTTTTCGTATGATGAACCTTCAAGTAATTCCTCTACCACAAGTGAAGTTTAACTTAATAAAATATTCTTTGTATAATATACATACATACATACATACATACATATATATATATATATATATATATATATATATATAGTTTTAGATAGCCTCACTTATGGTGGAGGAATACCATATTACAAAGGAGTCATCGTATGAAAATAAATGAAACAATGAGCTAATGATTGCCAACCTCCAATTGTATATGATATGCCGTATTAAAACTTTGCCAAGTAAAACCACCCTTGTGGATAAAACCTTGGCGAAGGAAAAAGCATACATATTTATACAATGTGAGAGTTGGAAAAATTCAGAGAGGTGCTGAAAACCGTGTTGCAATGTAGCGTCAAAAACCATAAAGCTCCGTGTATAACCATTATGACGCAAGCATGCCGACGATAGATAAATGATCCGTGGAAATGTAGCGTGCTCGATCCGTAGTACCTCAGAACAAAACAGTAATGACAACATCAGTAGTAGATAAAGGATATGGAGCAAAGCTAATAAGCGGAGAAAGCACATACCCATGCCGCCTTGATTCAAAGGGAACCAAGGCGACATCCACAGCATAAGGCGTTCCATGATGTAGACATCCTTCAAAGTAGCTGAAGCTAGACTCGGTTGGGATCTCCCCAGATGCCAATGAAGCACATTCAGCAATTGAAGCAGAAATGACGAAAGCATTGTAATACCCAGCAAAGAAATAATGTGTGAGCATAAATTGTAATGCCAAGCATGCCAAAGCCAAATTAGATGCAAGCTTTTAAAAAGACGCACCAGTGTTGACTGTGTCAGTAAACGACATAGGCAACATAAAGAAAACATCGCCAACACTATGTGAGACATGATCATCAACGCAAAGCAGGCAGCTGTGGGTCCATAAGTATGGCGCCACGAACCTCGCAGGGAAGGTCATAGAGAGTATTATAATGCTGAAAACCAACTGCTCTATAACCATGACGCGCTAGTCGATGAGCTACAGTGTTGGACTCTCTTGGACAATGCTGTACAGTAGATTGGTTTAATGAGAGAAATATTGACGGTCGATGAAGATCAATCGCCACCATGCCCCTGATCGACTGAGTATGTGCCAAAATTGAAAGAATAGATTTGCAATTCGTCTCTATAATAATGTTTTTATATTCCTGCGCATAATAAACTAATGCGAACGTCAATGTCAACAGCTCCGCCCTCAGCAGTGTAACCATCGGCAATGCAAAACATATAGCCGATATCAACTGACCCTGATCTCAACGCAAAACTGCTCCTCCAGCCGCCTGGAATCTGCCCACAGTTGCATCAACATTTAGCTTCAACTTTCCAGTCGGCAGTAGTTCCCATCAAACTATCCGCAGGTGCCTTGTCCGCAAGGGCGGAGAAAAGTGAAGAGCCACTAAATGAGAAATATTCATTGCGAACTTTTTGCCATTCATTGTCACACACCATGTATAAATTATCATTCGTACCTTTTCAAATAGCCTCGCATTAGTAAAGGTTTCTGAGCCAAACCGTACTTTCGTGTATTCCTTCCAAATAACCCACGTGACAATCGATGGCACTATCGCCCTTAGTTGACCCATCATTGATGTCTGATTAGATATGCGCCACTATCGATTTAGATGCGCCTTAATTGTGTTACTACTGGGCGTAGGTCTTGAAAACATAATTGCTATTTCCGTCCACAGTGGCCGTATCTTTGGACAGCGGAGAAAAACATGATCTTGAGCATCCGAATCTAATCTACAGAATGCACATTGAGATGGAAATAGTGTAAGACAAGCATGCAAATTATACACCATAGGTAATGACGGGACCATAGCTGCCATAAGAAAAGTCGCATGGCGAGATGGGATTGTTTCCACCAAACAAAGCGATACTCACTTAGATGTTTTCCTGTTGCTGTAATTTCGGCATATGCTGATTTAATAGAAAATTGGCCATTGGCATCCGGGATCCATTAGAATGTATTGTCCAATCGCTCGATCTTGGACTCCATAAATTCGTTGATGCTATATAATCGTTTCCACATCGGAGAGAAATATGAGAATATAGAGAGTGACGATTACCATATTTGCGTTTGCTACATAGCCGTTTCCACCACTGGAATGTATTGTCCATTGGAATGTATTGTCCAATCGCTCGGTCTCGGACTCCATAAATTCGTTGATGCTACATAGTCGTTTCCACCATAACTTACAATCATACGCTTTTTGCACCTCCAAAAGATTTCAAATGCCCAAACCACCCTCCTCTGTTGGGCGGCATATCGAAGACCAAGATTGCCAATGATATCGACCTTTCCAGAGAAAAGCTGCCATTTTCCGATTTAAGACATCCACCATACTTTTCGGTAATCGAGAACTCGCAATAATATGTATTGGCATCGAACTTAAAACATGCCTCAACAGTACCAAACGGCCAGCCATTGACAGCAACTTATTGGACCAAGATGTTAACTTAGCCTCAAAATGATTTATGATAGAAGTACAATACCTGGATCTGTTGATGCCCTTATGTAAACAAGATCCAAGATACTTTATTGGCAATGACGATAGCCGCATCCCAAACACAGTCGATGCTACGGATCTTGAGACCCCTCTGCCCACCACGATTTGACTTTTATGATAATTAACCAACTGTCCTGAGGCATTCTGATAAGATGTCAAAAAAACCCCGAAATCATTTCAAGTTTCAGCTAGCACCATTTAGAAAGACCAACAAATCATCCGCAAAACGTAAATGCGAAACACATGCTACTTTCCCCGCTGCATACCCCCTTATTTCACCCGCAGACATCATTGCTTTCAATCCCCAAGAGAATCCTTCCGAAGAAATTATAAAAAATAATGGTGATAACGGATCTCCTTGTTTGACACCTCGACCCATAGGGAAAAAAATCATTGTTTACCATTAATAAGAATCGAACATCGGGTAGATCTCAAGTTATTAAGCAATATTCAAACCAATCTGGGACTAAAGCCCATACGATGCAACAGTAAATCAAGAAAATGCCAACTAACCTGATCAAAAGCTTTAGCCATATCCATTTTAATCATCATATGACCCTCTCTTATGCGATGGTCTATGACATATACCATTTCTTGAGCTAGCAAGATTTGCTCTGTGATACCTCACTCTTTCATAAAGCCTGCTTGCTCCGACGAAATGATGTTTGGCAATAATTGGCCGAGACGAGAAGACAACAACCGTGTAATGACTTTGAAATAAAATTGGTTAAACAGATAGGCCTAAAATCTGCAAAAGTCTGAGGATTAAGAACCTTTGGAATTAATATTATAGTGGCTGCCGCAACCTGCCTCAGTATCTGCACTCCCAAATAAAACTCCTGCACCGCCTTAAGAACATCAGAATGTATCACATGCCAAAAGCGCCTGTAAAAAGATCCCGGATAACCATCTGACCAGCCGCACTGGTTGGGCTAAGATCCCATACAGCCTGCTTAACCTCATGTAAGGAAGGAATTTCTTGCAACATGGCATTATCCTCCACTGTCAATAACACTGGTATGTTCCTCAGAATATTATTACAATCCGTCACTGATTCTGCTACGAAAAGATCTGAAAAGTAGCGTACCGACTCCGCTTCAATATCAGAACTGAGCAAACATTCACTACCATCTGGTCGTAGGATACGGCTAATGGATTGTTTTCTTCTTTTTTCCTTCACTGAATTATGATAAAATAAGGTGTTTGCATCTCCTTCCTTAATCCATTTGACATTGGCCTTTTGTTTCCAATAAAGAAAAGCACGCTTCTGCACAATTTGTAATTTAGCAACACTTTGATGATAGCTTTTGTGTGCCATTTCAGTATGATCCGAATCAAATGCCCGCTCGCAAATAGTGACTTGTGCTTCTGCCTGTGCCACCGCATCAAAAACATTACCAAAGACCTCTCTATTCCACTGCTTGAGCTCCTTTCGTAATTGTCGTAATTTATCAAAGAAACCCCACATACCACCCACTGTAGGAAAAGACTCCCAACTATGTTGAACAAAGCTATCAAAGTCTTGATGCGTAGCCCAAACATCCAGATATCTGAAAACAGCAGGACCCCGAGGACTGTCCGATGCACATGTCAAAAATAATGGTGCATGATCAGAGGTGGCCCTTGTAAGATGTTGTACCTGCGTAACTAGAAACATATCCAAGAAGGCTGGGGAGCAAAGAAACCGATCAAGCCTTCGCCAAACGCGACCTAGACCTCGGCCATCACACCAAGTAAATAACAATCCTTGAAAAGGCAGTTCTTGCAATCCACATACTTGTATACAGTCATTAAACTATTGTAATGAGTGGAGTGTGGGTGATGATCTTCCTCGATGTTCCTCTAACGTACGAAACATATTGAAATCACTGCCCACCAACCATGGAAGATTCAACGAAGCATGAAATACTTACATATCAGCCCACAACGGACGCCTAGCTGATATAGAATGAAGACCATAAACCGCTGTGAGCCAAAGTCGCTCACCCGACGCCAACCACTGATATTTAATGGAATAATTCTGCTACACAGAACAGACATCCTCCTGCGCCACTATGGAGTCCTTCCAAAATTGCAACTAGGATGACAACAATAAAGATGAGCGAGCTTTAGGTTCTATTACAACTAGAATATGCAAATTATGCCTTCGAACATGAGAAAATAATCGAGAGAGATAGGTTTTTATACCTCGAGTATTCCATATAATTATCTTCATTAAGATAAAGCATCAAAAGAATTAGAGAGGTGAGCTGCCTGCAACTTGGTAATACGCGGTGAAATAAGGACTGCCTATTGTGCCCGACGCAGCAGACGAGGGCCCACGCTGGACTGGGGATCCGCGGTTACGCCATCTTCATCACCTTATCGATTGATATCTACATATGCCGCTTCAAAAAGGTTAGCCATACCCGTATAAATGTCATGATCCTGCTCATCCAGGCGAGCAACATCTAAAGGAAGAATCAGCTCACTGTCCGAATGAGAAGGGGCAGCGGCTGGCATTGCAATATCAACCAATATACAGTCATCAATTCCTCTTAAACGTGAAAGCTCCTGAACGTCTGTAATCTCCATCGCTGCTCCCAAGTCAGGAGATGGCGATTGCTTTGGAATTGTGGTAACAGGTACTGTTTGGGCCATGAAGTGTATATCGCCTGACTCAGGCATTGTTTCCTGCAAGACAGTATCTTGAGGTTTTTTCTTAGGTGTCCAGTGTTGGCTTTTCTATTTATTAATCTATTTCTTCTCTTTAGTCTCCACTGCAGGACGCCTAAGCAACTGTTCACAATCAGAAATTGCTGAAACCGATTTGCCACAATCGGCGGTCATGTGGCCTAATCTGTAGCGAGCAGTGCAGTATGATAGCAAATCTTCATACTAAACATTTTGCGCAATGATTCTCGTAGAAGTCTGTATGTAGACTCTTTGTGGAAACTCCTTTGAAATATCCAATTCAATGCATATACGTGCCACCGGTGGTCGATTTACGGCCGTAGTAGCCGCATCGAGTTTCAGGGGAGAGCCAAGCATTTAAGCCATATTAAAGAGTGCATCTTTATGATGAAAGTGAATAGGAAGGCCAGGAAATGATACCTGTATCGGAACAATTGGAACTTCAACGGCTGGATCGTAATCAGGCGTCCACTTGGTGGCATATGTTTTCCAGAGATCATCCTACTACTACGCGAAAAACAGCGGAAATAATTCTGTTCTTGATCAAAATGCAGCAGCTCATGAGTTGTGTCCAACAATCCAACCTTAACCAATCCCGTAAATCCAATGTGATCAATAGTCGATCGGATCGTAGCGAAGGTCGGACGTGTCAAAATTAGTGACTTGCCAAGCTCAGAGGGAAAGCATTCGGATCAACATTGTCTAAGTGACGATCCATGTGAGAGTGATGCACAGCCGTAAGATGAATGGTTTAATCAACGGATGGGAGAGCCAGCGGTGCAGTTGAGTTGCGTGTGATGGCAGAACTGTTGGTTGCGGAGGTGAGCTGTGCAGTAGTGCACCGGTGTGGCTGAAGAAGAAGAAGTTGATGGCGCCAACTGGTTTTAAAATTGTAAAATGTCATGTTTGCCCCTGATGTTAAAAGGCTAGTTGAGTTAGTTGTAAGGGCATTATAGTAATTCCGTAGTGACAGTTATTTTCTATTTGTTTGTCTGTTGAGTATAAAACGAAGGGGTGCAGGAGATGGTAGGTGGATTCTTTGGCATTTTGTAATCTCCTCATTCTGAGAAATTCTCCTCATTGAAGAGAGTAATCAAATCATTACTTCATCATGCTTGATTCTCTCGTTTCTTCTTTATTGTTCATCCGTATTCTGTAAATTGAATTTGTCAATTCTTTTACAGCACAAGAGCATCTGGTTTAGTCCTCGTAACCGTTTGGTTTTCGAATTGTTGTGCGAATTTTCACATGGTATCAGAGCTCTTTTCGCACACATTCTGTTGAAATTGTTGAATGAAATTTGGTACATTCATGACCTCTGATGTGAGATCACCTAGCTCCTCGAATAGTCACCAAACTGGAGTAGTTATGGATCCAACCGAGGATCCTTTGTACATCCACCCAAGTGATAGCCCTGCTCTTGTGCTCGTACAACCTCTTCTTGATGGAAACAATTATCATGGGTGGAGCAGGACCTTCCGGAGAGCATTGGAGTCGAAGAATAAGTTAGGATTCATTTCTGGTGATGTGATCAAGCCAGAAGAAGGAAATAGGAGATATGCGACGTGGAGCAAGGCGAATAACATGGTGGCTTCGTGGATAGTTAATTCGGTGATACCTTCAATTGGACAGAGTGTAATGTGGCTGGATAACGCAATTGACATATGGAATGATCTCAAGCACAGATATGGCAATGTTGATGCATTTAGACTTTCAGATCTTCAGGAACAATTTTATGCTAGCAAACAAGGTGAGTCCTCTGTAACCGAATACTATACCAAATTGAAGATTCTGTCTGAGGAGTTGATGGTGCTCAGATCTGTTCCTGTTTGTACTTGTAACAAATGCACTTGTAATGTTTCAAGTCATATTAATAAGTATGTACAAGATGACTATGTCATTAAGTTCATCAAGGGGCTGAATGAAGAATTCGAGCCGGTAAAATCACAGGTGTTGCTATCAGTTCCGTTGCCAGATCTTAAAACCACATTTGCCATGGCCATTAAGCTAGAGAGGAAACTAAACTATCCTAACACGCAACCTGTTAATAATTCCGCATTAGTTATGAATGTGAATAATGGAGGAAGTCAGAATCATTCTGGGGCCAAAGGAATGAATGTTGCAGTTTCGGGAGGACCATGGCAAAGACCTATGGGGAGAGGTAACAAGAAAAATTTCTCAAAAGGCAACTCCAAGGCCCCAGTGTGTACGTTCTGCAATTTGATTGGACACACCGTTGACAAGTGTTACAAGAAGCATGGGTATCCACCTGGTTATAAGCAAAGAAGTCAAGTTAACTCAGTGGTAAGTGAGACAACGTCCAGCTCGGTCTCCCAAGAACCTGCAGTAATCACCCAAGAACAATACGTGCAGTTGATGAACCTGTTGCAACAGCATAATGATAAGATGAGGTCGGGGCCAGAAGAATCACATAACAATGGAGAAGCTCATGTAGTGATGTCAGCTCAGAGCTCCACTGCCTCTGGTAAGGAGAAAGGTAATATGACATATGACTATTCTAATGTTTGGGTGTTAGACTCTGGTGCCACTGACCATATTTGCCATACTCTTTCTTTGTTTGATTCCTTCCATCCTGTTAAATCTAAGTCAGTGCAGTTACCTAACAGCCAACATGTCATGGTAAACCACATTGGAACAGTAAAATTTGCTGCATCTCTTGAGCTGAATGATGTCTTACATGTACCTGCTTTCTCATTTAATCTGCTATCACTGAGCAAACTGACACGATCTGGTGAAGTTGATGTGTTTTTTCATCTTGACACTTGTATAATCCAGGAGCATACCTCCCAGAAGAAGATTGGTACAGTTAAGGCCAATCGGGGTCTATACTACTTCTTTGGAAACTCCATCTCAGAAATACAAACCAATTCGTGCCTCAGTCTTCCTTCTCATGCTTGTGTTGCTTCCAGTCTCAGTCCCCATCTTTGGCACTCAAGACTTGGTCACCCTGCTCACTCCAGACTAAAAGAGATACACAAACTAGATCCACAAGTGATGCCATCTGAAGATGAATGCAACTGTACTGTATGCCCGTTGGCAAAACAAAAAAGGTTGCCGTTTCCTGTTTCAAAGTCCATAACCTCTTCCCCCTTTGATCTTGTACACATGGATATTTGGGGCCCTTATAGGCACCCTACGTTGTATAGACAGCAATATTTCCTTACTATAATAGATGACTACAGTAGATATTGTTGGATCTATCTGTTAAAGTCAAAGTCTGAAGTCAAGTGCATTATTCAAAGTTTTCACACCTTTGTTTCCGTTCAATATGGCAGGCATATAAAGATCATTAGAACTGACAATGGCCTTGAATTTAATCTAAACTCTTTCTATACTGAAAAGGGGATCCAGCACCAAACCACATGTATATACACCCCTCAACAAAACGGTGTAGTTGAAAGAAAACACCAACATCTACTTACAGTAGCTAGAGCCCTTAGACTTCAGTCAAATGTCCCTATCAAATATTGGGGATTTTGTGTACAGCACGCAGCCTATCTCATAAATATTACTCCATCCCCACTACTTGACCAGCATACTCCCTTTGAACTTTTGCACAAAAAGATCCCAAATTATTCTTACCTAAGGGTATTCGGATGCTTGGCATACGCCTACAATATCTCACCCGCCAAGGACAAGTTCAGTCCAAGATCCAAGAAGTGCCTGCTCCTGGGCATGTCACACACAACCAAAGGATATGTCCTTTTGGACCTGGAAAGCCATGCCATTTTTGTCTCAAGAGATATACAATTCTTTGAACACACCTTTCCCTTTTCCACCAGCTCTTCTAGTTCTGTCCCTGAACATGTGGTTATACCTTCACAGCATTTTGGCCATCAGTCTGCACCTCAGCACATATCTGACTCATTCGAGCATTCTGCAATCCCTATGTCTAACTCCCAATCTGAACTTCATCTCTTGCAAAATCATTCCGGAAACCAGTCTCTTGCTGAACCAAACGTCCAGTCTTCATCACCCATGTCTCCCCTCACCTCAGTTCAAGAATCACCTTCACCTCATAGAGCAGAAGCTCAGCCTACATCCTCATCCTTAATGTCACCCATAAGGCGTTCTTTCTCCCCTCCAGTTCTTCCTGTGCCATCGCCATCTGTGTCACCAGCTGAGATGCCAGTAACTTCGTTGGAAATACCTTTGACCTTTCCCAGACCACAACGCACCAGACGTCCACCATCCTATCTGCAACAATATTACTGTAACCAAATCTCACAACAATCCACTAAAAGGCCAGTTCACTCTGAGCAGGGTGACCACTCTAAATGCAAAACTCCTCACTCCATCAAGAAGTATCTGTGTTTTGATTCCCTGGCACCAAAGTATAAGACTTATGCATTAAATATTAGTATGTGCATAGAACCTCATTCTTATGCAGAAGCTTGTGGTGACCCTGAGTGGGAGAAGGCAATGAAGCAGGAAATTGTAGCTTTGGAAGAAAATGACACCTGGGAGGTGGTGCCATTGCCCAAGGATAAGAGGGCCATTGGATGTAAGTGGGTCTACAAGATCAAGCGTAAGGCTGATGGCACGGTTGATAGGTTCAAGGCAAGACTTGTGGCTAAGGGCTACACGCAGAGGTATGGTGTGGACTATCAAGATACGTTCTCACCAGTGGCTAAGATGGCAACCGTGAGGATGTTATTGGCTATGGTTGCAAGGAATGGGTGGCATGTACACCAAATGGATGTGAATAATGCGTTTTTGCACGGGGATCTACATGAGGAGATATACAAGAATTAGTGACTTGCCAAGCTCAGAGGGAAAGCATTCGGATCAACATTGTCTAAGTGACGATCCATGTGAGAGTGATGCACAGCCGTAAGATGAATGGTTTAATCAACGGATGGGAGAGCCAGCGGTGCAGTTGAGTTGCGTGTGATGGCAGAACTGTTGGTTGCGGAGGTGAGATGTGCAGTAGTGCACCGGTGTGGCTGAAGAAGAAGAAGTTGATGGCGCCAACTGGTTTTAAAATTGTAAAATGTCATGTTTGCCCCTGATGTTAAAAGGCTAGTTGAGTTAGTTGTAAGGGCATTATAGTAATTCCGTAGTGACAGTTATTTTCTATTTGTTTGTCTGTTGAGTATAAAACGAAGGGGTGCAGGAGATGGTAGGTGGATTCTTTGGCATTTTGTAATCTCCTCATTCTGAGAAATTCTCCTCATTGAAGAGAGTAATCAAATCATTACTTCATCATGCTTGATTCTCTCGTTTCTTCTTTGTTGTTCATCCGTATTCTGTAAATTGAATTTGTCAATTCTTTTACAGCACAAGAGCATCTGGTTTAGTCCTCGTAACCGTTTGGTTTTCGAATTGTTGTGCGAAACCGGTGTGGCTGAAGAAGAAGAAGTTGATGGCGCCAACTGGTTTTAAAATTGTAAAATGTCATGTTTGCCCCTGATGTTAAAAGGCTAGTTGAGTTAGTTGTAAGGGCATTATAGTAATTCCGTAGTGACAGTTATTTTCTATTTGTTTGTCTGTTGAGTATAAAACGAAGGGGTGCAGGAGATGGTAGGTGGATTCTTTGGCATTTTGTAATCTCCTCATTCTGAGAAATTCTCCTCATTGAAGAGAGTAATCAAATCATTACTTCATCATGCTTGATTCTCTCGTTTCTTCTTTGTTGTTCATCCGTATTCTGTAAATTGAATTTGTCAATTCTTTTACAGCACAAGAGCATCTGGTTTAGTCCTCGTAACCGTTTGGTTTTCGAATTGTTGTGCGAATTTTCACAGGACGAACATACCAAAACGTTCCCACTAATGTAAATCTATATGGAGCTGCTAATGAATATATTTCCTCCTCTGTAAACGTTCATTGGGCTGCCTTTTAATTTTTGGAAGGGTTTTGATGGAATAATCGATGGAGAGGACGTAAACAATGAAGCATAAGTTCGCGGTGGCATCGGGGCAGTGGTTGAAAGCAGTGCAGGGTTGATCGCAGAATCCAATAGCATGGCTTTAGAATTGAATAGAATTAAGCGGGGGGAGAAAAGAACTGACAGCAATTTAGAAGGATCAATGAACTCGAGAAAGAAACACAAAAGAAAGAAATCAATCGTAGGATGTTGAGCAACGGCATGGCGCCACCACCTTCAATCGCATAATCGCCAGAGAGAAAGTGGCATTTCTCTATCTCTCTCTCTCTCTCTCTCTTTATATATATATATATATATATATATATATATATATATATATATATATATACTTTTATACCAGGAGTATATTCTGCTCTCCATTGGAATACCCATGGTAAATAGAACTTCATATGAAATATCATCATTTCCGAAAATATCTTCTCTTCATCTGTGGGAGAATACATCTTCGTAAATACTTGTAGTGATGGTCTCACTACATCATTCAAATATTCTGCACAGGAGCCAAAATGATCCCACCATGCTGCGAACCAATATGGAATATTCTTCGTCGTTATCCTTCTGGTATCAAAAAATATTAACCAGGTGTGTGAACCCCTGGAGTTTTGAAAATATAGGGAATTATACCAAGCTTGTTGGTAATCCCAATAATTAAAAGAGACATTTGAAAATAAATTTGAATTATATCCTGCAGGAAAATCAATTTCCTCAGATAAAGATCCAAATTGTTTTTGCCATTGCTCCGGTGTCATTATAGACACTATTTTAAAATTGGAGAAGGCATACTCTATATTATCTTTATTAAAATGATGTTTTATTTCAACAGAATTTGTCATTATCAACAGATGTTGATAATATTCTGTAGTTTTTGCAATATTCCATGATTTATAGAAAAAATCTTTTCCAAAATAATTTTGTAAAGAAATTAATGGATTTTTATCATAATATGATTTTTCTATAGTAGTAATATATTGATAATAAGACTTTTCCACAAACTGGGTTGTTTGCACGGCTTTTTTATATGTGGGCATTTTGCTGGTAATTTCTGTGGATTGGGGTTTGAAAACTTTATTGGTTTTTTGGGTTATTGAAGTAGTTGGCTGTTGTTTTGATATTGCTGATGAAGTCTCTGCTATTTCTGTAGATTTTGGAATATTGAATCTTTCAAGCAATGCTTGAAATTCAGAACTATTGGATAGGCTTTCAATAATGGATATTGGTGTTTTATTTGGAGATATTTGGGATATTGGAACTGCGGCTATTGGGGTTTTTTGAAGAAGTTCTTCCTCTTCTTCAACTTTATCTGCCCACGTTTTCCGTGGGATATTATTGTCATTATCCTCCGGTAGCTTTCCTTTGTCTTTTGACTTCCTCGGCATTATGTCTGTTTTGGAGGAATTCTCTGGTCAGAAAGTCTGGAACAAAATTTGTATCTCCTTTTATATATTCAATATCAAAATCATAAATGCTTAATAAAGCTTGCCATCTAGCAAATATTTGTTTTGAAGCTAAGTTTTTAACATCTTTTTGCAAAATTTCTTTCGCAGATTTGCAATCAATACGTAAAAGAAATTTTTTATTTAATAAATCACTTTGAAATTTATTAATACATAATACTATACTCAAAATTTCTTTTTTAATAGTAGAATATGATTTTTGGGTATCATTCCAATGACCAGAAGTATATTGAACTATAGACTCTTTTCCATTTTGTAATTGTTTTAATATTCCACCATATCCTATGTCAGAAGCATCTGTTTCAACTATTTTAAATAAATCTGGATCTGCTATATATAAGCAGGGTATATCAGATACTAGACTTTTTATTTTCTTAACTACTGAAGTATGTTCTTCAGTCCATATTGGTGGATTTTTCTTTAATCTATTATGTAATGGTTTTGCAATTATTATAATATTTGGAATAAAATCAACAACATAATTTAAAGATCCTAGAAATCTTTGTAATTGATTTTTGTCCAATATTTTATCTGGAAATTTGGATGCAAATTCTAAAGATCTTTCTATTGGTAAAATTGTTCCTTGAGTCAGATGATGACCTAGGAATCTTATTTTAGTCTGAAATAAAGACATTTTAGATTTAGATAATACTAAACCATTTTTCTTTGCTATATAGAAGAAGGTTTTTAAATGTTTAAAATGTTCTTCTATTGATTTGGAAAATATCAATACATCATCTATATAGACAATGCAAAAATTAGAATAATCCATAAATATATTATTCATAATTCTTTGATATTCAGAAGGTGCATTTTTTAATCCAAATGGCATTACTTTCCATTCATATTGCCCAAATGGAACTGTGAATGCTGTTTTGTATCTATCTTTTTCAGATATTTGTATTTGCCAAAATCCTGATTTCATATCAAATTTTGAATATATCCATACAGAATGTAATCGTGTTAATAAATCTTTCTTATTAGGTAATGGGTATCTTATCCATTTTAACGCTTTATTTAGTGGTTTATAATTTATTACCAATCTAGGTGTTCCTCTTTCTATTTCTGCATTTTTATTGACATAAAAAGCAGCACAACTCCAAGGAGACCTTGATTTTTGAATTAATCCTTTTGATTCTAGATCTTGTATTTCTTTTTTGCAATGTTTTTCTAATTCTGCATTCATTTGAATTGGTCTTGCTTTTGTAGGTATATCTTCTTCTCTGAATTCTGGAGTATATGGAAGATCAACTATATGTTGTTTCCTTGACCAGAAAGCATTTGGAAGATCTGAACAAAGTTCATTTTCAAATGATAATTTAAGATTTTGTATTTTAGTAATTATCTTTGGATCCTTTAAATATTGTTCTATTTTATTTATATTTACTGTATCTTTTAATGATTGTAATTGAAAAATTTTACTTTTAATTATTGCATTTATTTGTTCTTTATGAATAGAACAAGCTTTTATTAAATCTAAATTTTTTGTTTTAGGTTTTTCTAAAAATTCAAAATGTAATTTTTTATTTCTTATTTTAAAAGAAATAGAATTAATTCCTACTTTATATGGTGTAATTAGATTCATAAAAGGTGTTCCTAGTATAACTGCATGATGAATATCATCTACAACTAAAAACATTGTTTTAATTGATGTATTGGATTTTATAATATAAGCTTCAGTTTTACTTTTGACTTGTAATTTTGTATTATTTGCTGTAGAGAGTCTAGTAGTTGTAGATTCTCTATATGATTTTGGAACCAAATTAGTTTTAATACAATTAAGATCTGCTCATGTATCAAATAGAGCAATTGTATCTAACTGATATTGTTCTGAGAATTTTATTGTTATTCTTATTAAATATTTTCTTGATGTTATCTCTCTTAAAACAAATAAAAAATCTTCTGGAACATTAGAAATATTTTCTATGATATTGTTATCTATATTTACTGGTTCTGTTTCTGAAGATTGATCAGACTCTTCTGTAGTTTGTAATTTTGTAAGTATTAATTTCATAACTTCTGAATCTTGTTTTTGTTTATTTTTTAACTCTTTTAATTCTATTTTTATTTCTTTTATTTCTTTTTGTAAATCTGGGATTGTTGCATTTTTATTCTTTGTATCTTTGTTTTTATTTAATATACTAGTTAAATCATAATAACTAGTTGATACATTTGGTAATATAGTTGGTTTATTTGTCTCTTTTTGTTTTGAATTTATATCTATTATCTTATCTAAATATTCTTTTTGTAATTGAGGATTCTCTATATGTTTTAACATTTCTAATATTGTTTCTTGTTCTTTTGTTAGAACATAAAGATGTTTTTCTTCATCAGAGGTTTCTGAAGAAGATGTGTATATTTCATCAACTTGAAGATCTTCAGCAGACTCGAAAGATGTTTCCTCTATCTCCGAAGAAGATTCAACAAGTAGATTTGAAATTTTTTCTAGTATAGATTCTTCTAGATTTAATTCTTGTAATTTTGTTTTTAATCTACAATAATTTGCAGTATGACCTTTCTTATGACATTTATAGCATTCAATATTTTTGTAATCTTTTGTATTTTTATTTTTCTTGTAATTTGTCTTTCTGTAAGGTTTTTTAGTATACTTATTGTTGTATTTATTTTTATAGAATTCATTAGAGGATTTTTGAAATCTTTTATTATATTTAATGTTTTTATTATTTCGATTGTTATATTTATTATTGTATTGCTTTCTAATATTTCTATTATAAGGTTTTCTAGAACATTCTCCTTGACATTCTTTATTATAAGGTTTATATGGATCATTATCAAATTGTTTGCAGAAAGTTCCTAATTCAGACTTAGTCTGTCTTAATTCTTTCTTTAAACCACTTTGTAATCTTATGTCTTGGCATAATCTTAATCCTTCTTTTTGTATAAAACTTATTAATTCTCCATATGTATAGTTTGAATAAGATATTATTTGTTGTCCTGAATTTTCTCTTATTTTATTTCTAACTTTTTCCCCTAGTAAATTTGGTAATCCTGCAAGGAATTTTTCTTTCCAAAATGGCTGATTAGAATCTTCTCTAATCATGACTCTGGTTAGAAAAGTATTTTTATACCATTGAAAATCACTAAGTTTTCTACATCTTAGATTTGCTAATAATTCAGCATTTTTATCTTTAATATGTGATGGGTCTCCTATAAAATGTAAGGATATACATAATATAAGTGTAGCAACCGAATCAGATATTGTTCCTTCATCTATAATTATAGGATTATTTTCTTCATCAACTTTTATTGCATTTAATATTTCTTGTCTCTGTATGGGAGTTAAATAATGATCCCACCAACCTTTAAGTTGTCCAGAGAAACCAGAAATAAGATATTCAGCAATTGCTTTATCATCAGGTGTTAACTGAGTTCTATAAGCATTGGCTGCCATTGTCATTTGTTGTAATACATTTATTATTTGATATTCTGACATACCATCTATATTCCAAGAATATATTGATTGTGCATTAAAACGATATTGGGAAATAGGTTTTATTTTTAGATCTGTAGACATTTGTACTGGTATTATAGATTTATCCCATTCTATTTTTTCTACTTTATTAGAATTGTTATTCTGGAATTGTTCAAATGCTTTGCTTATTTCATTATCTGAACTATCAGAATTATCCGAATTATTTGAAGATTCATTTTCTTCTAAATTATTAATTTTAGAAGAAGTAACTTCTTTTTCTTTATTTCTAGTTCTGCTAGCTATAGAAGTATTAACATTTGAATCTGCAACTACCTCATTTGTTATAGAATTACTATTTTCTAAACTTTTTTCTATACGATTTAATTGTTGTTTTATAAATTGATTGAAATCATCTTTATTAGATATAGTTTGCATACTAGAAGATGATATTTGAAAAGGTTTGAATAATGGTTGTTTAAATTTTTGGTTAGGTATTTCTTCACTTGTAGATTTTATTGTTGTCGTTTGATAATATTTTTCTAACTTGTCTAATTGTTTTCCTATTGTATGTAGATGTGTATTTGTATAATTATTTTGTTGAATAATATGTTTAGTATTTGTAAGAGAATCTTCTGTCATATTTTTGTAAGGAATAGCTTCTATTGGATTCCCTGATACATCTAACTTTATGCCTCCTAAAGGTGGATGATTTGACACTATCTTTTTTGATGCTGTGATGGTTATCCATTCTTTTGGTTTTTCAATTATTGGGTTTAAAGTTTTAAAAGGAATAAATATAATTAAAAGATATATAAAACTGATACCACACCACAAACAGGAATATAAACTACCGACACTAACAGATAATAATAATAAACAATATAACAAAGCAATAATATAAACAAAGTAAAAACTATAAGTAAAACAAAATATAAAAACAGTAAGTAAAACAAAATTAAATAACAGAATTTAAATGGGGGTTATTAAACTCCCCAATAATAAAAACAGAAAATAAAAAGGAAAGGGAATAGGATTAGGCGGAACTAATTCCAGCCGGTCATAATAATATAAAGAACAGTAAATAAAAGGGAGAGGGAATTAGGTTAGGCGGAACTAATTCCAGCCAATAATAATAATATAATTATATATATATAAACAGTATTAATAATAATTAGGCGGTATAAACCGACCTAATTATATAGATATATAATACATAAAACTAAGAAACAAAATTAAAAACAGTATTTAAAGAACTCAAAAAGTAAAAGAATTCAAATCATACCATATATTTATTTCTTCAAAAATATTGGAGATACAACTATTGTTTGAAGATTGGAGATCTTCAAGGATATTGGTTTCAAAAGGTTTAAATGAAAGATATTCAAGAACAAATAAAGTGTTCTTGGTATGGGATATTATGGGAGAAAGCTTGGAAGTATTTTGGATGGAAATGGAAAGTGGGAATTATGAGAGAGAAAATGTAAGTAGTATGGTAGAAAAAACTTGTGTCCTTTCAAGTGAGCATATCCCCTCCTTTTATAGGAATTTTGAGAGGAATATGGCCAAAATAAGGGTCCCTCTACTATTATTTGGTTTGTCATTTTCGCACAAATTTTTTTTTTTTTTTTTTTTTACAAACTTGCGTAGATATTTCGCACAATTTTTTTTTTTTTTTTTGAATGTTATATCAACTATTACAATATCAACTATTACAATATCAATTCAAATTTTACAAATATAAAATTATTACAAATATTACAAATGATTATGTTATTCTATCAAATCAACATCTTCATCCACTGCATTTGTCGATCCTGAAGATGATGAAGGTTTTGCTTCTTGCAATAAAGGAGCAAATTTCATCAAAATATTTTGCATCTCTTCAGGGTCTTTCGCCATTGCCAGTTGAGATTGCATCCTTGATTTATGTAATAAAAATTGTTCATGTCCGGGCTTCACCGGTGATGTTATTGTTTTTCTGCTATCTGCAATTTGTTTTTGCGCATTCCATATTTTTATTTGTTCCATTACTTTGTGAGGGTAAATGGATTCTGGAATATTGAATGCTGTCCACCATTTGATATAAAATTTTCTTTTTATCAAGGGTACTTTTATACCAGGAGTATATTCTGCTCTCCATTGGAATACCCATGGTAAATAGAACTTCATATGAAATATCATCATTTCCGAAAATATCTTCTCTTCATCTGTGGGAGAATACATCTTCGTAAATACTTGTAGTGATGGTCTCACTACATCATTCAAATATTCTGCACAGGAGCCAAAATGATCCCACCATGCTGCGAACCAATATGGAATATTCTTCGTCGTTATCCTTCTGGTATCAAAAAATATTAACCAGGTGTGTGAACCCCTGGAGTTTTGAAAATATAGGGAATTATACCAAGCTTGTTGGTAATCCCAATAATTAAAAGAGACATTTGAAAATAAATTTGAATTATATCCTGCAGGAAAATCAATTTCCTCAGATAAAGATCCAAATTGTTTTTGCCATTGCTCCGGTGTCATTATAGACACTATTTTAAAATTGGAGAAGGCATACTCTATATTATCTTTATTAAAATGATGTTTTATTTCAACAGAATTTGTCATTATCAACAGATGTTGATAATATTCTGTAGTTTTTGCAATATTCCATGATTTATAGAAAAAATCTTTTCCAAAATAATTTTGTAAAGAAATTAATGGATTTTTATCATAATATGATTTTTCTATAGTAGTAATATATTGATAATAAGACTTTTCCACAAACTGGGTTGTTTGCACGGCTTTTTTATATGTGGGCATTTTGCTGGTAATTTCTGTGGATTGGGGTTTGAAAACTTTATTGGTTTTTTGGGTTATTGAAGTAGTTGGCTGTTGTTTTGATATTGCTGATGAAGTCTCTGCTATTTCTGTAGATTTTGGAATATTGAATCTTTCAAGCAATGCTTGAAATTCAGAACTATTGGATAGGCTTTCAATAATGGATATTGGTGTTTTATTTGGAGATATTTGGGATATTGGAACTGCGGCTATTGGGGTTTTTTGAAGAAGTTCTTCCTCTTCTTCAACTTTATCTGCCCACGTTTTCCGTGGGATATTATTGTCATTATCCGCCGGTAGCTTTCCTTTGTCTTTTGACTTCCTCGGCATTATGTCTGTTTTGGAGGAATTCTCTGGTCAGAAAGTCTGGAACAAAATTTGTATCTCCTTTTATATATTCAATATCAAAATCATAAATACTTAATAAAGCTTGTCATCTAGCAAATATTTGTTTTGAAGCTAAGTTTTTAACATCTTTTTGCAAAATTTCTTTCGCAGATTTGCAATCAATACGTAAAAGAAATTTTTTATTTAATAAATCACTTTGAAATTTATTAATACATAATACTATACTCAAAATTTCTTTTTAATAGTAGAATATGATTTTTGGGTATCATTCCAATGACCAGAAGTATATTGAACTATAGACTCTTTTCCATTTTGTAATTGTTTTAATATTCCACCATATCCTATGTCAGAAGCATCTGTTTCAACTATTTTAAATAAATCTGGATCTGCTATATATAAGCAGGGTATATCAGATACTAGACTTTTTATTTTCTTAACTACTGAAGTATGTTCTTCAGTCCATATTGGTGGATTTTTCTTTAATCTATTATGTAATGGTTTTGCAATTATTATAATATTTGGAATAAAATCAACAACATAATTTAAAGATCCTAGAAATCTTTGTAATTGATTTTTGTCCAATATTTTATCTGGAAATTTGGATGCAAATTCTAAAGATCTTTCTATTGGTAAAATTGTTCCTTGAGTCAGATGATGACCTAGGAATCTTATTTTAGTCTGAAATAAAGACATTTTAGATTTAGATAATACTAAACCATTTTTCTTTGCTATATAGAAGAAGGTTTTTAAATGTTTAAAATGTTCTTCTATTGATTTGGAAAATATCAATACATCATCTATATAGACAATGCAAAAATTAGAATAATCCATAAATATATTATTCATAATTCTTTGATATTCAGAAGGTGCATTTTTTAATCCAAATGGCATTACTTTCCATTCATATTGCCCAAATGGAACTGTGAATGCTGTTTTGTATCTATCTTTTTCAGATATTTGTATTTGCCAAAATCCTGATTTCATATCAAATTTTGAATATATCCATACAGAATGTAATCGTGTTAATAAATCTTTCTTATTAGGTAATGGGTATCTTATCCATTTTAACGCTTTATTTAGTGGTTTATAATTTATTACCAATCTAGGTGTTCCTCTTTCTATTTCTGCATTTTTATTGACATAAAAAGCAGCACAACTCCAAGGAGACCTTGATTTTTGAATTAATCCTTTTGATTCTAGATCTTGTATTTCTTTTTTGCAATGTTTTTCTAATTCTGCATTCATTTGAATTGGTCTTGCTTTTGTAGGTATATCTTCTTCTCTGAATTCTGGAGTATATGGAAGATCAACTATATGTTGTTTCCTTGACCAGAAAGCATTTGGAAGATCTGAACAAAGTTCATTTTCAAATGATAATTTAAGATTTTGTATTTTAGTAATTATCTTTGGATCCTTTAAATATTGTTCTATTTTATTTATATTTACTGTATTTTTTAATGATTGTAATTGAAAAATTTTACTTTTAATTATTGCATTTATTTGTTCTTTATGAATAGAACAAGCTTTTATTAAATCTAAATTTTTTGTTTTAGGTTTTTCTAAAAATTCAAAATGTAATTTTTTATTTCTTATTTTAAAAGAAATAGAATTAATTCCTACTTTATATGGTGTAATTAGATTCATAAAAGGTGTTCCTAGTATAACTGCATGATGAATATCATCTACAACTAAAAACATTGTTTTAATTGATGTATTGGATTTTATAATATAAGCTTCAGTTTTACTTTTGACTTGTAATTTTGTATTATTTGCTGTAGAGAGTCTAGTAGTTGTAGATTCTCTATATGATTTTGGAACCAAATTAGTTTTAATACAATTAAGATCTGCTCCTGTATCAAATAGAGCAATTGTATCTAACTGATATTGTTCTGAGAATTTTATTGTTATTCTTATTAAATATTTTCTTGATGTTATCTCTCTTAAAACAAATAAAAAATCTTCTGGAACATTAGAAATATTTTCTATGATATTGTTATCTATATTTACTGGTTCTGTTTCTGAAGATTGATCAGACTCTTCTGTAGTCTGTAATTTTGTAAGTATTAATTTCATAACTTCTGAATCTTGTTTTTGTTTATTTTTTAACTCTTTTAATTCTATTTTTATTTCTTTTATTTCTTTTTGTAAATCTGGGATTGTTGCATTTTTATTCTTTGTATCTTTGTTTTTATTTAATATACTAGTTAAATCATAATAACTAGTTGATACATTTGGTAATATAGTTGGTTTATTTGTCTCTTTTTGTTTTGAATTTATATCTATTATCTTATCTAAATATTCTTTTTGTAATTGAGGATTCTCTATATGTTTTAACATTTCTAATATTGTTTCTTGTTCTTTTGTTAGAACATAAAGATGTTTTTCTTCATCAGAGGTTTCTGAAGAAGATGTGTATATTTCATCAACTTGAAGATCTTCAGCAGACTCGAAAGATGTTTCCTCTATCTCCGAAGAAGATTCAACAAGTAGATTTGAAATTTTTTCTAGTATAGATTCTTCTAGATTTAATTCTTGTAATTTTGTTTTTAATCTACAATAATTTGCAGTATGACCTTTCTTATGACATTTATAGCATTCAATATTTTTGTAATCTTTTGTATTTTTATTTTTCTTGTAATTTGTCTTTCTGTAAGGTTTTTTAGTATACTTATTGTTGTATTTATTTTTATAGAATTCATTAGAGGATTTTTGAAATCTTTTATTATATTTAATGTTTTTATTATTTCGATTGTTATATTTATTATTGTATTGCTTTCTAATATTTCTATTATAAGGTTTTCTAGAACATTCTCCTTGACATTCTTTATTATAAGGTTTATATGGATCATTATCAAATTGTTTGCAGAAAGTTCCTAATTCAGACTTAGTCTGTCTTAATTCTTTCTTTAAACCACTTTGTAATCTTATGTCTTGGCATAATCTTAATCCTTCTTTTTGTATAAAACTTATTAATTCTCCATATGTATAGTTTGAATAAGATATTATTTGTTGTCCTGAATTTTCTCTTATTTTATTTCTAACTTTTTCCCCTAGTAAATTTGGTAATCCTGCAAGGAATTTTTCTTTCCAAAATGGCTGATTAGAATCTTCTCTAATCATGACTCTGGTTAGAAAAGTATTTTTATACCATTGAAAATCACTAAGTTTTCTACATCTTAGATTTGCTAATAATTCAGCATTTTTATCTTTAATATGTGATGGGTCTCCTATAAAATGTAAGGATATACATAATATAAGTGTAGCAACCGAATCAGATATTGTTCCTTCATCTATAATTATAGGATTATTTTCTTCATCAACTTTTATTGCATTTAATATTTCTTGTCTCTGTATGGGAGTTAAATAATGATCCCACCAACCTTTAAGTTGTCCAGAGAAACCAGAAATAAGATATTCAGCAATTGCTTTATCATCAGGTGTTAACTGAGTTCTATAAGCATTGGCTGCCATTGTCATTTGTTGTAATACATTTATTATTTGATATTCTGACATACCATCTATATTCCAAGAATATATTGATTGTGCATTAAAACGATATTGGGAAATAGGTTTTATTTTTAGATCTGTAGACATTTGTACTGGTATTATAGATTTATCCCATTCTATTTTTTCTACTTTATTAGAATTGTTATTCTGGAATTGTTCAAATGCTTTGCTTATTTCATTATCTGAACTATCAGAATTATCCGAATTATTTGAAGACTCATTTTCTTCTAAATTATTAATTTTAGAAGAAGTAACTTCTTTTTCTTTATTTCTAGTTCTGCTAGCTATAGAAGTATTAACATTTGAATCTGCAACTACCTCATTTGTTATAGAATTACTATTTTCTAAACTTTTTTCTATACGATTTAATTGTTGTTTTATAAATTGATTGAAATCATCTTTATTAGATATAGTTTGCATACTAGAAGATGATATTTGAAAAGGTTTGAATAATGGTTGTTTAAATTTTTGGTTAGGTATTTCTTCACTTGTAGATTTTATTGTTGTTGTTTGATAATATTTTTCTAACTTGTCTAATTGTTTTCCTATTGTATGTAGATGTGTATTTGTATAATTATTTTGTTGAATAATATGTTTAGTATTTGTAAGAGAATCTTCTGTCATATTTTTGTAAGGAATAGCTTCTATTGGATTCCCTGATACATCTAACTTTATGCCTCCTAAAGGTGGATGATTTGACACTATCTTTTTTGATGCTGTGATGGTTATCCATTCTTTTGGTTTTTCAATTATTGGGTTTAAAGTTTTAAAAGGAAATTCTATATTATTTTGTGAAGCATATATTTGAAACCATTCAAAGAAAAATATATTTATTTTATGAGTATTTATAAATTCATAATAATCTTTTTGTATTTGTTTTCTAATATTACAATAATGTTTAAAAAACCATTCTCTTTTACTAGTATTTTCCTGGCTATAAAAATCATTGTGTAATATAATTTTATTTACCTCAAATTCTTTTTCTATAACATTTAATTCATTTGCAATATTATCTGTTATTGCTGATTGTGTTGGACTATTAGGTTCACTAAAGTCTGATTTATTATAAATATTTTGTGATGTACTGGGTGCATTAATATCAGATTTAGAATAATACTCTTTTTTAGAATAAACTGGTCTAGGAATTTCCGTAGAATAATCAGCTTTTCTAAATGAAGAGGTTGCATATTCAACATCTGATGTTGAATATAATCTTTGTTTTTGGTAAGGAACATCTATCACAGATGGTATCTGTGAAAATCTTCCTAAATTTATTGTACTAGAAATAGATGCATTATCTCTTTCTCTAGCGGAGAAGCTTCTAGCAAAACTCAGTTTAACTGATCCATCATTTAATTGTCTTATTTTGTTGATCTCAGTATTTGGTTCATGTATTTTATTTGTAGCTTTAACTGCTCCTTCCAAAACCCATTCATCTGGAAGATTTACATCCTTCCATTTTATAGATCTTGAAATTACAGCATTAGATCTGGTAAGATCTGTATGTAAAATCATTGTTTCTCCTCTTTTTAAAGAGTGTTTGGGTTTTGGACCAATAAACATGGAACTCATTACTTTGTAATGAATCCGATATATTAAAGCCAATGGAATTGATCCTGGCAACATATCATATCCATGTGTTTTGATTTGAAGTACTAAAGTTTTCAATATTTGTGTATCTTTCAAAGAACATGAAAAATTAGGATAACAATCAAAAGAGATTGGTCCTGTACATAGACTAGATTCTACAGAACTAAGAAGTGATTGTTCAAAATTATTATGTCTTATATCTCTTAAGACAACTAATATTGATGTATCCAAACCTTCTCTTGTTAAAGGTTTGATACCTACTTGTATTAAACCAACATGTAAATATTGATATCCTTTCTTTTTATGTTTTTCTAGTGATTTATAAGATAAAAGTTGTATTGTTTCAAATGGTTTAGAGAGTGGAATATCTCTTTCCTCTGTTTTAATTATATAATCTGATTTTAACATATTGAATATTGAAGACTCATATATTTCATTTTTCTTGATCTTTGGAATGACCCAGTTATTTACTGCTTTGTCAAAATTCTCTATTATTATTTCTTCAGTGTTGACAATTTTATTCTTATTTGCACATGTTACCGAGCTGCACGAACCAGATCCTTCAAACATATCTTCCACTTTTATATATGCTTTCTTTTATATTTGTTTGGATCTTTGGCTACAAACACTTTGACGCATACAGGATTTATTGCTCTTCAAAACGAGACTGATAACCCAGCGTGTACAAAGCAAACACTCACCAAATAAAAGGTGAGTGTAATAGTTGATATAACATTCAAAAAAAAAAATGTGCGAAATATCTACGCAAGTTTGTAAAAAAAAAAAATAAAAAAAAAAAAAATTTGTGCGAAAATGACAAACCAAATAATAGTAGAGGGACCCTTATTTTGGCCATATTCCTCTCAAAATTCCTATAAAAGGAGGGGATATGCTCACTTGAAAGGACACAAGTTTTTTCTACCATACTACTTACATTTTCTCTCTCATAATTCCCACTTTCCATTTCCATCCAAAATACTTCCAAGCTTTCTCCCATAATATCCCATACCAAGAACACTTTATTTGTTCTTGAATATCTTTCATTTAAACCTTTTGAAACCAATATCCTTGAAGATCTCCAATCTTCAAACAATAGTTGTATCTCCAATATTTTTGAAGAAATAAAAATATATAATACATAAAACTAAGAAACAAAATTAAAAACAGTATTTAAAGAACTCAAAAAGTAAAAGAATTCAAATCATACCATATATTTATTTCTTCAAAAATATTGGAGATACAACTATTGTTTGAAGATTGGAGATCTTCAAGGATATTGGTTTCAAAAGGTTTAAATGAAAGATATTCAAGAACAAATAAAGTGTTCTTGGTATGGGATATTATGGGAGAAAGCTTGGAAGTATTTTGGATGGAAATGGAAAGTGGGAATTATGAGAGAGAAAATGTAAGTAGTATGGTAGAAAAAACTTGTGTCCTTTCAAGTGAGCATATCCCCTCCTTTTATAGGAATTTTGAGAGGAATATGGCCAAAATAAGGGTCCCTCTACTATTATTTGGTTTGTCATTTTCGCACAATTTTTTTTTTTTTTACAATCTTGCGTAGATATTTCGCACAATTTTTTTTTTTTTGAACTATAGACTCTTTTCCATTTTGTAATTGTTTTAATATTCCACCATATCCTATGTCAGAAGCATCTGTTTCAACTATTTTAAATAAATCTGGATCTGCTATATATAAGCAGGGTATATCAGATACTAGACTTTTTATTTTCTTAACTACTGAAGTATGTTCTTCAGTCCATATTGGTGGATTTTTCTTTAATCTATTATGTAATGGTTTTGCAATTATTATAATATTTGGAATAAAATCAACAACATAATTTAAAGATCCTAGAAATCTTTGTAATTGATTTTTGTCCAATATTTTATCTGGAAATTTGGATGCAAATTCTAAAGATCTTTCTATTGGTAAAATTGTTCCTTGAGTCAGATGATGACCTAGGAATCTTATTTTAGTCTGAAATAAAGACATTTTAGATTTTGATAATACTAAACCATTTTTCTTTGCTATATAGAAGAAGGTTTTTAAATGTTTAAAATGTTCTTCTATTGATTTGGAAAATATTAATACATCATCTATATAGACAATGCAAAAATTAGAATAATCCATAAATATATTATTCATAATTCTTTGATACTCAGAAGGTGCATTTTTTAATCCAAATGGCATTACTTTCCATTCATATTGCCCAAATGGAACTGTGAATGCTGTTTTGTATCTATCTTTTTCAGATATTTGTATTTGCCAAAATCCTGATTTCATATCAAATTTTGAATAAATCTTTCAAATAAAGTGTTCTTGGTATCCCATACCAAGAACACTTTATTTGTTCTTGAATATCTTTCATTTAAACCTTTTGAAACCAATATCCTTGAAGATCTCCAATCTTCAAACAATAGTTGTATCTCCAATATTTTTGAAGAAATAAATATATGGTATGATTTGAATTCTTTTACTTTTTGAGTTCTTTACTTATAGTTTTTAATTTTGTTTCTTAGTTTTATGTATTATATATCTATATAATTAGGTCGGTTTATACCGCCTAATTATTATTAATACTGTTTATATATATATAATTATATTATTATTATTGGCTGGAATTAGTTCCGCCTAACCTAATTCCCTCTCCCTTTTATTTACTGTTCTTTATATTATTATGACCGGCTGGAATTAGTTCCGCCTAATCCTATTCCCTTTCCTTTTTATTTTCTGTTTTTATTATTGGGGAGTTTAATAACCCCCATTTAAATTCTGTTATTTAATTTTGTTTTACTTACTGTTTTTATATTTTGTTTTACTTATAGTTTTTACTTTGTTTATATTATTGCTTTGTTATATTTAATGTTTTTATTATTTCGATTGTTATATTTATTATTGTATTGCTTTCTAATATTTCTATTATAAGGTTTTCTAGAACATTCTCCTTGACATTCTTTATTATAAGGTTTATATGGATCATTATCAAATTGTTTGCAGAAAGTTCCTAATTCAGACTTAGTCTGTCTTAATTCTTTCTTTAAACCACTTTGTAATCTTATGTCTTGGCATAATCTTAATCCTTCTTTTTGTATAAAACTTATTAATTCTCCATATGTATAGTTTGAATAAGATATTATTTGTTGTCCTGAATTTTCTCTTATTTTATTTCTAACTTTTTCCCCTAGTAAATTTGGTAATCCTGCAAGGAATTTTTCTTTCCAAAATGGCTGATTAGAATCTTCTCTAATCATGACTCTGGTTAGAAAAGTATTTTTATACCATTGAAAATCACTAAGTTTTCTACATCTTAGATTTGCTAATAATTCAGCATTTTTATCTTTAATATGTGATGGGTCTCCTATAAAATGTAAGGATATACATAATATAAGTGTAGCAACCGAATCAGATATTGTTCCTTCATCTATAATTATAGGATTATTTTCTTCATCAACTTTTATTGCATTTAATATTTCTTGTCTCTGTATGGGAGTTAAATAATGATCCCACCAACCTTTAAGTTGTCCAGAGAAACCAGAAATAAGATATTCAGCAATTGCTTTATCATCAGGTGTTAACTGAGTTCTATAAGCATTGGCTGCCATTGTCATTTGTTGTAATACATTTATTATTTGATATTCTGACATACCATCTATATTCCAAGAATATATTGATTGTGCATTAAAACGATATTGGGAAATAGGTTTTATTTTTAGATCTGTAGACATTTGTACTGGTATTATAGATTTATCCCATTCTATTTTTTCTACTTTATTAGAATTGTTATTCTGGAATTGTTCAAATGCTTTGCTTATTTCATTATCTGAACTATCAGAATTATCCGAATTATTTGAAGATTCATTTTCTTCTAAATTATTAATTTTAGAAGAAGTAACTTCTTTTTCTTTATTTCTAGTTCTGCTAGCTATAGAAGTATTAACATTTGAATCTGCAACTACCTCATTTGTTATAGAATTACTATTTTCTAAACTTTTTTCTATACGATTTAATTGTTGTTTTATAAATTGATTGAAATCATCTTTATTAGATATAGTTTGCATACTAGAAGATGATATTTGAAAAGGTTTGAATAATGGTTGTTTAAATTTTTGGTTAGGTATTTCTTCACTTGTAGATTTTATTGTTGTTGTTTGATAATATTTTTCTAACTTGTCTAATTGTTTTCCTATTGTATGTAGATGTGTATTTGTATAATTATTTTGTTGAATAATATGTTTAGTATTTGTAAGAGAATCTTCTGTCATATTTTTGTAAGGAATAGCTTCTATTGGATTCCCTGATACATCTAACTTTATGCCTCCTAAAGGTGGATGATTTGACACTATCTTTTTTGATGCTGTGATGGTTATCCATTCTTTTGGTTTTTCAATTATTGGGTTTAAAGTTTTAAAAGGAAATTCTATATTATTTTGTGAAGCATATATTTGAAACCATTCAAAGAAAAATATATTTATTTTATGAGTATTTATAAATTCATAATAATCTTTTTGTATTTGTTTTCTAATATTACAATAATGTTTAAAAAACCATTCTCTTTTACTAGTATTTTCCTGGCTATAAAAATCATTGTGTAATATAATTTTATTTACCTCAAATTCTTTTTCTATAACATTTAATTCATTTGCAATATTATCTGTTATTGCTGATTGTGTTGGACTATTAGGTTCACTAAAGTCTGATTTATTATAAATATTTTGTGATGTACTGGGTGCATTAATATCAGATTTAGAATAATACTCTTTTTTAGAATAAACTGGTCTAGGAATTTCCGTAGAATAATCAGCTTTTCTAAATGAAGAGGTTGCATATTCAACATCTGATGTTGAATATAATCTTTGTTTTTGGTAAGGAACATCTATCACAGATGGTATCTGTGAAAATCTTCCTAAATTTATTGTACTAGAAATAGATGCATTATCTCTTTCTCTAGCGGAGAAGCTTCTAGCAAAACTCAGTTTAACTGATCCATCATTTAATTGTCTTATTTTGTTGATCTCAGTATTCGGTTCATGTATTTTATTTGTAGCTTTAACTGCTCCTTCCAAAACCCATTCATCTGGAAGATTTACATCCTTCCATTTTATAGATCTTGAAATTACAGCATTAGATCTGGTAAGATCTGTATGTAAAATCATTGTTTCTCCTCTTTTTAAAGAGTGTTTGGGTTTTGGACCAATAAACATGGAACTCATTACTTTGTAATGAATCCGATATATTAAAGCCAATGGAATTGATCCTGGCAACATATCATATCCATGTGTTTTGATTTGAAGTACTAAAGTTTTCAATATTTGTGTATCTTTCAAAGAACATGAAAAATTAGGATAACAATCAAAAGAGATTGGTCCTGTACATAGACTAGATTCTACAGAACTAAGAAGTGATTGTTCAAAATTATTATGTCTTATATCTCTTAAGACAACTAATATTGATGTATCCAAACCTTCTCTTGTTAAAGGTTTGATACCTACTTGTATTAAACCAACATGTAAATATTGATATCCTTTCTTTTTATGTTTTTCTAGTGATTTATAAGATAAAAGTTGTATTGTTTCAAATGGTTTAGAGAGTGGAATATCTCTTTCCTCTGTTTTAATTATATAATCTGATTTTAACATATTGAATATTGAAGACTCATATATTTCATTTTTCTTGATCTTTGGAATGACCCAGTTATTTACTGCTTTGTCAAAATTCTCTATTATTATTTCTTCAGTGTTGACAATTTTATTCTTATTTGCACATGTTACCGAGCTGCACGAACCAGATCCTTCAAACATATCTTCCATTTTTATATATGCTTTCTTTTATATTTGTTTGGATCTTTGGCTACAAACACTTTGACGCATACAGGATTTATTGCTCTTCAAAACGAGACTGATAACCCAGCGTGTACAAAGCAAACACTCACCAAAGATTTACACAAATATAATTAAAAGATATATAAAACTGAATGAGCTGTCGGTAGATCTGAACCGTTTGGCTCTGATACCACACCACAAACAGGAATATAAACCTTATAATAAAGAATGTCAAGGAGAATGTTCTAGAAAACCTTATAATAGAAATATTAGAAAGCAATACAATAATAAATATAACAATCGAAATAATAAAAACATTAAATATAATAAAAGATTTCAAAAATCCTCTAATGAATTCTATAAAAATAAATACAACAATAAGTATACTAAAAAACCTTACAGAAAGACAAATTACAAGAAAAATAAAAATACAAAAGATTACAAAAATATTGAATGCTATAAATGTCATAAGAAAGGTCATACTGCAAATTATTGTAGATTAAAAACAAAATTACAAGAATTAAATCTAGAAGAATCTATACTAGAAAAAATTTCAAATCTACTTGTTGAATCTTCTTCGGAGATAGAGGAAACATCTTTCGAGTCTGCTGAAGATCTTCAAGTTGATGAAATATACACATCTTCTTCAGAAACCTCTGATGAAGAAAAACATCTTTATGTTCTAACAAAAGAACAAGAAACAATATTAGAAATGTTAAAACATATAGAGAATCCTCAATTACAAAAAGAATATTTAGATAAGATAATAGATATAAATTCAAAACAAAAAGAGACAAATAAACCAACTATATTACCAAATGTATCAACTAGTTATTATGATTTAACTAGTATATTAAATAAAAACAAAGATACAAAGAATAAAAATGCAACAATCCCAGATTTACAAAAAGAAATAAAAGAAATAAAAATAGAATTAAAAGAGTTAAAAAATAAACAAAAACAAGATTCAGAAGTTATGAAATTAATACTTACAAAATTACAGACTACAGAAGAGTCTGATCAATCTTCAGAAACAGAACCAGTAAATATAGATAACAATATCATAGAAAATATTTCTAATGTTCCAGAAGATTTTTTATTTGTTTTAAGAGAGATAACATCAAGAAAATATTTAATAAGAATAACAATAAAATTCTCAGAACAATATCAGTTAGATACAATTGCTCTATTTGATACAGGAGCAGATCTTAATTGTATTAAAACTAATTTGGTTCCAAAATCATATAGAGAATCTACAACTACTAGACTCTCTACAGCAAATAATACAAAATTACAAGTCAAAAGTAAAACTGAAGCTTATATTATAAAATCCAATACATCAATTAAAACAATGTTTTTAGTTGTAGATGATATTCATCATGCAGTTATACTAGGAACACCTTTTATGAATCTAATTACACCATATAAAGTAGGAATTAATTCTATTTCTTTTAAAATAAGAAATAAAAAATTACATTTTGAATTTTTAGAAAAACCTAAAACAAAAAATTTAGATTTAATAAAAGCTTGTTCTATTCATAAAGAACAAATAAATGCAATAATTAAAAGTAAAATTTTTCAATTACAATCATTAAAAGATACAGTAAATATAAATAAAATAGAACAATATTTAAAGGATCCAAAGATAATTACTAAAATACAAAATCTTAAATTATCATTTGAAAATGAACTTTGTTCAGATCTTCCAAATGCTTTCTGGTCAAGGAAACAACATATAGTTGATCTTCCATATACTCCAGAATTCAGAGAAGAAGATATACCTACAAAAGCAAGACCAATTCAAATGAATGCAGAATTAGAAAAACATTGCAAAAAAGAAATACAAGATCTAGAATCAAAAGGATTAATTCAAAAATCAAGGTCTCCTTGGAGTTGTGCTGCTTTTTATGTCAATAAAAATGCAGAAATAGAAAGAGGAACACCTAGATTGGTAATAAATTATAAACCACTAAATAAAGCGTTAAAATGGATAAGATACCCATTACCTAATAAGAAAGATTTATTAACACGATTACATTCTGTATGGATATATTCAAAATTTGATATGAAATCAGGATTTTGGCAAATACAAATATCTGAAAAAGATAGATACAAAACAGCATTCACAGTTCCATTTGGGCAATATGAATGGAAAGTAATGCCATTTGGATTAAAAAATGCACCTTCTGAATATCAAAGAATTATGAATAATATATTTATGGATTATTCTAATTTTTGCATTGTCTATATAGATGATGTATTGATATTTTCCAAATCAATAGAAGAACATTTTAAACATTTAAAAACCTTCTTCTATATAGCAAAGAAAAATGGTTTAGTATTATCTAAATCTAAAATGTCTTTATTTCAGACTAAAATAAGATTCCTAGGTCATCATCTGACTCAAGGAACAATTTTACCAATAGAAAGATCTTTAGAATTTGCATCCAAATTTCCAGATAAAATATTGGACAAAAATCAATTACAAAGATTTCTAGGATCTTTAAATTATGTTGTTGATTTTATTCCAAATATTATAATAATTGCAAAACCATTACATAATAGATTAAAGAAAAATCCACCAATATGGACTGAAGAACATACTTCAGTAGTTAAGAAAATAAAAGTCTAGTATCTGATATACCCTGCTTATATATAGCAGATCCAGATTTATTTAAAATAGTTGAAACAGATGCTTCTGACATAGGATATGGTGGAATATTAAAACAATTACAAAATGGAAAAGAGTCTATAGTTCAATATACTTCTGGTCATTGGAATGATACCCAAAAATCATATTCTACTATTAAAAAAGAAATTTTGAGTATTGTATTATGTATTAATAAATTTCAAAGTGATTTATTAAATAAAAAATTCTTTTACGTATTGATTGCAAATCTGCGAAAGAAATTTTGCAAAAAGATGTTAAAAACTTAGCTTCAAAACAAATATTTGCTAGATGGCAAGCTTTATTAAGTATTTATGATTTTGATATTGAATATATAAAAGGAGATACAAATTTTGTTCCAGACTTTCTGACCAGAGAATTCCTCCAAAACAGACATAATGCCGAGGAAGTCAAAAGACAAAGGAAAGCTACCGGCGGATAATGACAATAATATCCCACGGAAAACGTGGGCAGATAAAGTTGAAGAAGAGGAAGAACTTCTTCAAAAAACCCCAATAGCCGCAGTTCCAATATCCCAAATATCTCCAAATAAAACACCAATATCCATTATTGAAAGCCTATCCAATAGTTCTGAATTTCAAGCATTGCTTGAAAGATTCAATATTCCAAAATCTACAGAAATAGCAGAGACTTCATCAGTAATATCAAAACAACAGCCAACTACTTCAATAACCCAAAAAACCAATAAAGTTTTCAAACCCCAATCCACAGAAATTACCAGCAAAATGCCCACATATAAAAAAGCCGTGCAAACAACCCAGTTTGTGGAAAAGTCTTATTATCAATATATTACTACTATAGAAAAATCATATTATGATATAAAAATCCATTAATTTCTTTACAAAATTATTTTGGAAAAGATTTTTTCTATAAATCATGGAATATTGCAAAAACTACAGAATATTATCAACATCTGTTGATAATGACAAATTCTGTTGAAATAAAACATCATTTTAATAAAGATAATATAGAGTATGCCTTCTCCAATTTTAAAATAGTGTCTATAATGACACCGGAGCAATGGCAAAAACAATTTGGATCTTTATCTGAGGAAATTGATTTTCCTGCAGGATATAATTCAAATTTATTTTCAAATGTCTCTTTTAATTATTGGGATTACCAACAAGCTTGGTATAATTCCCTATATTTTCAAAACTCCAGGGGTTCACACACCTGGTTAATATTTTTTGATACCAGAAGGATAACGACGAAGAATATTCCATATTGGTTCGCAGCATGGTGGGATCATTTTGGCTCCTGTGCAGAATATTTGAATGATGTAGTGAGACCATCACTACAAGTATTTACGAAGATGTATTCTCCCACAGATGAAGAGAAGATATTTTCGGAAATGATGATATTTCATATGAAGTTCTATTTACCATGGGTATTCCAATGGAGAGCAGAATATACTCCTGGTATAAAAGTACCCTTGATAAAAAGAAAATTTTATATCAAATGGTGGACAGATTCAATATTCCAGAATCCATTTACCCTCACAAAGTAATGGAACAAATAAAAATATGGAATGCGCAAAAACAAATTGCAGATAGCAGGAACAATAACATCACCGGTGAAGCCCGGACATGAACAATTTTTATTACATAAATCAAGGATGCAATCTCAACTGGCAATGGCGAAAGACCCTGAAGAGATGCAAAATATTTTGATGAAATTTGCTCCTTTATTGCAAGAAGCAAAACCTTCATCATCTTCAGGATCGACAAATGCAGTGGATGAAGATGTTGATTTGATAGAATAACATAATCATTTGTAATATTTGTAATAATTTTATATTTGTAAAATTTGAATTGATATTGTAATAGTTGATATAACATTCAAAAAAAAAAAAAAATTGTGCGAAATATCTACGCAAGTTTGTAAAAAAAAAAAAAATAATAAAAAAAAAAAAATTTGTGCGAAAATGACAAACCAAATAATAGTAGAGGGACCCTTATTTTGGCCATATTCCTCTCAAAATTCCTATAAAAGGAGGGGATATGCTCACTTGAAAGGACACAAGTTTTTCTACCATACTACTTACATTTTCTCTCTCATAATTCCCACTTTCCATTTCCATCCAATATACTTCCAAGCTTTCTCCCATACTATCCCATACCAAGAACACTTTATTTGTTCTTGAATATTTTTCATTTAAACCTTTTGAAACCAATATCCTTGAAGATCTCCAATCTTCAAACAATAGTTGTATCTCCAATATTTTTGAAGAAATAAATATATGGTATGATTTGAATTCTTTTACTCTTTGAGTTCTTTAAATACTGTTTTTAATTTTGTTTCTTTGTTTTATGTATTATATATTTATATAATTGGGTCGGTTTATACCGCCTAATTATTATTATTAATACTGTTTATATATAATTATATTATTATTACTGGCTGGAATTAGTTCCGCCTAACCCAATTCCCTGTCCCTTTATTTACTGTTCTTTATATTATTATGACCGGCTAGAATTAGTTCCGCCTAATCTTATTCCCTTTCCTTTTTATTTTCTGTTTTTATTTTTATTCTTGGGGAGTTTAATAACCCCCATTTAAATTCTGTTATATATATATATATATATATATATATATATATATTAAGATGACAAGCTATATTCTTCTATCCAGGTATTTCATTGACATGTCATCAATGTACATCAACGTCAAGCAACCATATATACATCATCTTTTTGAGTATATACATATCCAAGATATTCCAAGCCATATACTCCAAGTCATCAAACTTCCAAAAAATACGGACACGTCAAAAGTTTGTAAATCGAAAATCGCCACATCGAATGACTACCGAACCGTCACCGACACGTAATATACTTACCATACAAAGATGGCAAGCCAATATACACTCCACACACCTCACAATCTCGTGCATCACATTTTAAATACAATACCAAAGTCACAACATAATTACATATATGAATTATCCATCATTTTCCTTGATTTCTTGACAACTCAAATTCAAAATTGTGACACCACATGGCCAAATTTTCTACATCACTTTGGGGCTGAGGTTATACATTTTATTATGTATACTATATGGTGTATATCACATTTTACATGTCTAAAGGGTTTGTGCTCAATTGGAGAAAAATCGCAAAATCGACGGAAGACGAAAATTCATTTGCCTACATCATCTATAAAGGGTGTTTCTTACATGCTCTGACACGTATCGAGACATTTCTTACACATCCAAGACATATCTTGGAGTATTCTAGAAGGAAAAGTTAAATGGTGATCGAAATTTACCATGTTTATGAAGATACTACATTGTCACCTTCAAAATTCAAAAATTGTTTTCAGCACATGCATGCTGAGTTGGGCGGCTGAATTGAGCTGATTTGAAGCCTAGGTGGAGCTCTTGCACTATGATTGGTGGAGAATGATCCATTAAATAAATTCAAGTATTGATGGAGATCACGACACATAAGATTTTTTTGGGTAATTTCCATGTCATATATTATATTGCCAAGGTGGCTAAATGAAGAGCCAATCATAGAGTGACAACCAGGCGAAGACACATCACTTGTCCAATCATATCTCGCCAAATAAGCAAAGGTATGTCACAAGGCTTTACAAGATATCTTCCAAGGGCAATCTAGACATTCTTCAAGAGTATTTTCAGCCCCAAGGGGCATGACATACTATACACAAAGAGGAGGAAGATCAAACAAAAGACAAGAGTCATATTCTACATTCTATCAAGTGCAAATCAAGAACTCTCTTCATCTATTATCTTCTTCTCTTGCACAAAGCCTTAAGCCTATCAAACATACATTTTATAATCTGTATAGGCTTCATATATACCATCCATACAGGTTTCATATTTTTAAAAGATTGATCAAAGTGTGATCAAACCTGTTAGACTGTACACCTGCAGTAAACACCAGTAGAGAGGGGGGTGAATAGTGGTTAGCAGAAATTACACTACTACCCTTGAATTAAAATCCCCTTTGAAAACAGAATTTGAGAGCTACTCAGATTCAGTACCCGTTTTTGAAAAATTCAAAGCTCAGTGTACACAACTCCAAAAATTATGAAACTTTCTTGAAATTAATTTAAATGTCTTGAATAGACTCTGTCCAAAAATGAGAAAAAAAAATAAGATTGTTTGCCCTTCAACCAAATAAAAAGATTTAGATGGTCACTCTGGACAGAATTGGACAGAATAGTGATGAACTTTGAAAACGAGTTTCTCTTTAAATACTTAATCAAAAAAGTTGATCTTTATTTCAAAAACCACCTTAGGATGTTTAGTTTAATTTTCAAAAAGGCCCTGACCTGAAACTATCCTTGACAAAATCAGAATTCAAGTTTCTTTGAGACTGGTCAGATTGCAGACTGAATGGAGCAGTTATCTTGCAACGGCTAAAAGACTAACTTTATTTTGCTCAAATCAAGTAGTTAACAGCCTGAAATATAACTCCACCAAAAATCACAAATTTTGAAAATGTTTTGCTCTTTTTTCAAGACGTGTGAATATTTAGAGAAAACGGGCAGAAACACAACAAGATCCAAGCTTGATCCTTGAGTTAAACACAAACCCTATTCAAGACTTGGATTGTAGCACCCCGGATCGATACTGGCATCGATACCAGTGCACCCGATGTAGTCTACTACAAGAACTACGAAGCGTCAAAGCAGATCAAGCACACGTCATCCATGACGTAAGATAAATCAGCGGAAACGTCGTAAAAGTTAAACTTCAACAATAACAATGTACCCAAAGAAATACAACGGAATTAAAACGTGTTTGATGAAACGCCTAACATATCAACATATCCTCCCACACAAAAGTTAAACATCAAGTCTTTCAACTTAAAAGAGAATGAACTGAAATCTATCCACTTCAGTGACCATCATCCCAATGAGCCCACTCGCCGCCGTCTTCTACAAAGATCATTTCGTACTCTAGCTCACCTGAAAAGAAGATGGAGTATCTATTCTTAGCGAAAACATCGCAAGCAAGTAACCCGTCTATACACCTTACGGGACCACACATGACGAGCCACCAGTATATAAATCAATGCCCAAAATAAGGTGCTCGAGTTAACGAATAACATCATTATAACAATTCACCAAGCCAAATAAGTCATAACTGGAACACAAATACAGAACAAACATGTAGCTAGGAAAGCATATTACATAAGCAGATCATATGCGAATGTCATTTTCTGCATGTCAAGTTTTATGCTTCGTGTCACATGATGCATGTACTCCTTTAAAACTAGACACTGAACTAACAAAAACCCATGCATATGTCTTCTTTTGTAAACATGTCATGCGTGTCATTTCACAAAACTTTTCACAATTCTTCTTATCATATTCTTCTCGTGGCAGAACTTTATACCCTGTGGGTGATCAGTCTATAGCAAACAGAACTTTATACCCCGTACTGAAAGGTCCACGGCCCTATAACATAAACTTTATACCCTGTGCTGATAGGTCCATGGCCCAATAACATAACCTTATGCCCTGCTGTTGATTCACAGGTCACGCTTTGTACCCTGCGATCAACCAACAGCTATAGTTTGTCTTTCGAAAACTTTAATATTCTTTTGCAAACACATATTCTTTCGCAAAACAAATCTCATGTCAAAATGCAACGTGTTCATGTCGTGATGCAAAATGCACATGTTACGTCATATCAAAACATACACACACTTTACATATCAAGTACAAGATTCTGAACTCCAAACACACCACGCTCGTACCTTTTCAGGTCCTTTCATATTACAAATTCACTTCGGGTCCATTATTAACCTTACTCATTCACACTTAGCATTTACAACTCAAGTACACCTCAAATACCCTTGTAGTTTATGAGCAAAGGAAGAGAATATAGGTATCTCACACACATGGAGCACTTAATGTGTGAAACGGGACTTCCAGTACACTTGGAACGCCTTCAGGAGGCACCTATAGTGACATGAAGCGCCTATACTAGGTGTTCGAATTGTTCTGAAATATGCTGTGACACATCAATTGCCTACATAAGGAGCCTTATGTGGCATGAAGTGCATTATGAGGTGTTCGAAGTGTTTTGGAATGTGTTGTGCCACATCGTACGCCTACTTTAGGCGGCTTATGTGACATTGAGCACCTAAAGTAGGCGTTCAAAGTATTGTGACGGTTCCACAAACTACAATTTCTGCAGTAACTTCCTCTCTTCATCTTCTCCCTTCACCCTTTCCATCTTAACACCTCAAATTCAACCTTACTATCTGATTCCATCATGCACAACACACAAAAACATAGTTTAAACCTTACATCTATCAGTTTGCATCAACCTTAATACTTCTAATATTCATATCTCTGGATGAATCATCAATCTTCTAACCAACACTCAATTTGCAGCAACACATTATCTAAACCTTCAAACCTTCTCCATTCATCTTAAATCATCTAAGGCAATACTTGGAAAACACAATAAATTATCATAACACAATATTTACGCCAAAGATGACAATTTAAGGGCATGTTTATCAAAAATTGAGCACAACATAGACAGTCTCAGAATTTGGCCCAAAGAACATGACTTTAATCAACCAACAACAATGAATACGTATAATAGAGCATTTAACATAACAAACCAAGATTACCAATGTGTGATCGGAACTTTTATCTTTATAAGAACATAGGCTATGCTTGTTGGAACCAAAATTTGCATAAATCGTATAGAAAGATTACTTGAATTTATTTCTAGATAGTCTTACAAATGTTTGTAGAATCGCTAGAAGGATTGAACTTAGGTTGGTCACTCTTTCTTCTTGTTCTTCTCCCTCTCTTCTTTCTCTCACTCTTTTCCACTCCTTTCTCCAGCCGTTTCCTTCTCTTTTCTTTTCTTGTAACTGGCGCCTCTCTCTCCTGGGGAGTCATACACAGTTGTGTAACTTCCCCAAAATTTAAGTGGGCAGGGGTATTTTAGGTATGTTAGCCTAATTTTCTAAATTTCAGCTTTTTGATTATTTTCTCACCTATAATTCATTTAACTAAGACTCATTTCTATACATCTAATAAAATTATATTTTAAGTTGTTTTCAAATTATTAAAAGTTGGACTCAAAAGTTACCGGGTATGACATTCCACCCCCTTACAAAATGTTTCGTCCTTGAAACTTACGTACATTAGTTAAAGAGTTGAGGATGCTTCTCCCGCATCTGTTCTTTGAGTTCCCAAGTGGCCTCACATTCCGCGTGGTTGCTCCACTGGACCTTCACATAAAGGATCACCTACTTCCTCAACATTTGGTCCTTTCAGTCTACGATCTTCACGGGTATCTCTTCGTATGAAACATCACTGTTGAGTTCCAAAGGTTGGGCTTCGAGCACATGGCTTGGAGCCGTCACATACTTCCTTAACTGTGACACGTGGAATACATTGTGGACTTGCTCCAATATCGGAGGTAATGCCAACCTATATGCTAAATCTCCTACTTTCTCAAGTACATCATGCTGACTAATAGAACGGGGACTTAGCTTGCCTTTCACTCCAAACCTCATAATGCCCTTCGTAGGTGATACTCTCAAATAAACCTTTTCACCTACATTAAATTCCAAAGGCCGTCTCTTGGAATCCGCCCAACTTTTATTATGATCCTGGGCCGTCTTAAGTTGTCCCCAACAATCTTCACCTTCTCTAACGTCTTCTCGAGTATTTCAGGTCTGGTGATGGTTCTCACGCCGACTTCATCCCTATAAACTGGGGACCTACACTTCCTTCCATACAATGCTTCAAAAGGAGCCATATCTTTTGCATTGTGGTGACTATTATTATAAGAGAATTCCATTAACTTCACCATTCCATCCCAACTCCCTTTGAAATCTAAAACACAAGACCTTAGCAAATATTCTAGAGTCTGAATAGTCCGCTCAGACTGTTCATCGGTTTGGGGATGATACGCTGTACTCAACCTTAATTCTGTGCCTATGGGTTTCTGAAATGCTGTCTAGAACTTAGAAGTAAACCGTGGATCTCGGTCGGACACTATACTCACTAGAACACCATGTAAGCTCACAATATTATCCATATATAGATTTACCAACTTTTTGAGAGACGATTCACTTGAGATAGGTAGAAAATATGCAGATTTGGTTAATCAATCCACAATGACCCAAATCATGTCATGTCCATTTCTCGTCTTTGGTAAACCCGCTATGAAATCCATCGTGACATGTTCCTATTTCCATTCTGGAATTTCCAATGGCATCAACAATCCATCAGGCCGTTGATGTTCAGCTTGACTTGTTGGCAAACTAGGTATCTCTCGATGAATTCCGCAATATGTCTTTTCATTCCGGACCACCAATAATATTGCTTGAGATCTCTGTACATCTTGGTGCTACCAGGATGTATCGATAACCTTAAGATGTGAGCTTCTTGCAAAATTTCTCTTCTAAGTTCATTTACATCAGGCACACATAATCTTCCTCTGAACCATGTCTCCCATCCTCACTGACTTGAAATCCCTCAACCTGATCATGTTTCATCCTTTCTGCTATCTCACTTAGGGTCTTATCATTCTTCTGAGCCTCTTTTACCCGGTCAATCAAACTCAGTGTGATGGTCAATGCTGTCAAAACGTTCACCGTGGAGTCAATCAAATCTAACCAAATTCTTCCATTTCTCTATCCAAGAGTGATTGTCGCGCATGGCTGGACTTCCTGCTTAATGCATCAGCCACTTTATTAGCCTTTCTCGGGTGGTAATAAATGGTCAAGTCGTAATCTTTCAGCAATTCCAACCATCTCCGCTGTCTCATGTTTAATTCTTTCTGGGAGAACAAGTATCTTAAGCTCTTATAGTCTGTGAGCACCGCACACTTTTTTCCATATAAATAATGCCGCCAGATCTTTTAGGCAAACACAACTGCCGTGAGCTCAAGATCGTGCGTCTGATAATTCTGCTTGTAAGGTTTTAACTGACTCAAGGCGTACCCAATGACTCGTTCGTATTGCATCAAAACACAGCCTACAAGTGAAGTATCAAACTAAAATCGATTTAGAGAGAAAAATCATAACTTATACTACTGTTTACGTACCTAGGCCATTCTTTGACACATCGCTAAAGATCACAAACCCATCAGTTCCGGAGGGTTGAGCCAATACTGGGGTTGTGGTTACCTCTTCTTAAGCTCTATGAAGCTTTTCTCGTATTTCGCCGTCCACTCAAATTTGGACTTCTTTTGAGTAAGACGACTGAGAGGTACTGCTATTGTTGAGAATCCCTTGACGAATTTCCTGTAATAACCCGTTAGACCCAAGAAACTTCGTACTGCAGTGACATTAGTGGGTCTAGGCCACTCGGTGATGGCTTCCACCTTCTTTGGATCCAAAGTAATTCCTTCTTCTGAAATCACGTGATCAAGGAAGGTCACACTCCTCAGCCAAAACTCCTATTTGCTAAACTTGGCGTATAGTTTCTTCTGTCTCAGAATGCCTAAAACGGTTCTCAGATGCTCAGCGTGAGTTTGCTCGTCAGGAGAATATACCAGAATATCGTCTATGAATACCACCACAAACTTGTCCAACTGGTCCCGAAAGACGGTATTCATAAGGTCCATAAAGGCTGCAGGGGGATTAGTCAAACCAAATGCCACCACTAAGAACTCATAGTGGCCATATCTTGTGCAGAAGGCTGTCTTTGCGATGTCCTGGGCCTTCACCCGCAATTGGTGATACCTTGATCATAGGTTAATTTTAGAGAAGATCTTGGCACCCTTGAGCTAGTCAAACAGATCCTTAATTCGCATAAGAGGGTACTTATTCTTGATGGTAATTTTATTCAGCTCCCGATAGTTGATACAAAGTCTCATGCTACCATCCTTCTTCTTCACAAAAAAACAGGTGCTCCACAAGGTGAGACACTAGGGCGAATAAACTTCTTGTTCAATAACTCCTGAAGTTGTTCTTTCAGCTCTCTCCCAATTCTGCCGGAGCCATTCTGTAAGGGGCTTTAGAATTGGGTTCGGCTCCAGGAATCAAATTTATCTCGAATTCGTCTTCTCTCGGAGGTGGCACTCCTGGCAATTCTTCCGGAAACACATCCAAAAACTCGTTGACTACTTGAATCTGCTCAATAGATGGTACCTCTTGAGTAACATCCATCGCATACACTAAGAATCCCTCGGCACCTTTCCTTAAGGATCTGCAAGCTTGAGTAACTGACATATACACCTTCTTGGAAACTTTCTTTCGTTCTGCATCTCCTTGAAACATTACCTCTTCCATCTTAGCATTCTTGAATGTCACCTGCTTCAATCGACAGTCAATGTTGGCGTGATACTTGGCCAACCAGTCCATTCCTAATATAATGTCGAAGTCATACATCTGGATAGGGATCAGTGTGGCGGAGAACATTTTTGTCCTCTGAACTTTAACTCGCAATCTCGGTACTGCTGGTGCGAGACCATAATTTGATCACCGGCCGCTTGGACACGGTACGAAGTTTCTAACCATTCAGGTAAACTACCAAGGTGTTTAGTAAATCTCTTTGCCACAAAAGAGTGGCTTGTGCCGCTATCGAAAAGTACGTTGGCAGGTATCTTATTTACTAAAACAGCACCTAAGACCATATCAAGTTTTACATAAAGAGTTAAACACGTTGAGGATTTATTCAACCAGAATTTAAATTTATTTTAAGTCGTACCTGCTACCACATCGCCGGCTTCCTGAACATTGGTGTTGGTCATGACATGGACATGGGCATTTGTCCTGAGTTTTGCCCTCGGCTGCTGGGCCGCTTCCCTGGAGTGTTCTTATTCATCTCTGGGCAATCTCTAATAATATGGCCCACCTGCCTGCATCGATAACACGTTCCAGCAAGCTTCCTACAATCACCGATGCAACTCTTGCTACAGTGTTGGCAAACTCCCATAGCCTGCTGAACTAATGGAGTTTGGGGTGGAGGTCTCTGAAAATGCCCGACTGGGCCTCTCTTTGGAATCTTGACCAAATGTCTGGGTCTACCTCCAACTCTAATCTCCTTTTTTGTCCTCTTACCTCTGCTGGAAGACCCTACATTGGCTTCCCTCGTTGCTACTCTCCGAAAATCACTTTCAACGCGAAAACACGCATCCAACATATCTTCATAGGTTCTTATCCCTGCGTTCACTATAGCCGACTGAATTCTGGAGTCCAATCCCCTCTCAAACTTTGTCATCTTTAAACGATTATCGGACATAATTGCTGAAGCAAATTTACCTAAAGAATAGAACCGATCGGCATATTCCGACACTGTCATTCGTCCCTGCTCCTATCTGTCAAACGCCCTGATCTTGTCCAGAATTGTAGTCTCTGCCACGTGGTACTTCAGAAAAACATCACAAAACTGTGCCTATGAGATAGGTGGGGCCATTCTCAATACCATTCCAGCCCACCATTCACATGCTTTGCCACATAGAAGTGGTGTGACCACATCTACCTTTATCTCCTCAGGCACCTGCACCAGCCTGAAACATTTTTCCACCTCAGTCAACCACTGCTGAGCCTCCTCGGGGTTAGTACATTCCTCAAACTCCGAAACTCTCATCTTCCTCATCTCTCCATAAAAGAACCGGATGTTATGCCGTGGTGGCGAAGGAGGCGGAGGCTGCTGCTGCTGGGCAAACCCCTGTGCGATCACCGTCAGTGCATCAGTGAGCACCTGGGGTAAAACCATTTGGGGGGCTAATTTTCCTACCCGTTGCCCGAGTTTCCTGCGTTATCTCTTCGTGGAGGAATTCTTTTCTGAAAGATCAACGTTTCATTAGCAATCTGTAAATATCGGATGTTACTAAAAGCTTGAAGGCATAAGAATGGGTGGGGTATGAAATAAGAACGATAATACGAAATTTAGATGATAAACGCGCTCGCACACACCCAAACCCGATCATACTTAGACTATAGAAAATCAACACTTATACCTAAGGATCAAACTTAAGGGAAAATCACATCTTAAATGGCTAAAAGATCATGATCCTAAGTTTCCGAGATAAATCTGAAGCCTAGTCTCTGATACCACCTGTAGCGCTCCGGTCCGATGCTGGCATCAGTACCAGTGCATCCGCCGTAGTCTACTACGAGAACTATGAAGCGTCAAAGCAGATCAAGCACACGTCATCCATGACGTAAGATAAATCAGTGGAAACGTCGTAAAAGTTAAACTTCAATAATAACAATCTAAGCAAAGAAATACATCGGAATTAAAACGTGTTTGTTGAAATGCCTAACGTATCAACATATTCTCCCATACAAAAGTTAAATATCAAGTCTTTCAACTTAAAAGAGAATGAACAGAAATCTATTCACTTCAGTGACCATCATCGCAATGAGCCCACTCGCCGTTGTCTTCTACAAAGATCATTTCGTACTCTGGCTCAATCGAAAAGAAGATGGAGTATCTATTATTAGCGAAAACATCACCAACAAGTAACCCGTCTATACACCTTACGTGACCACACACGGCGAGCCACCAGTATATAAATCAATGCCCAAAATAAGGTGCTTGGGTTAACAAATAACATCTTTATAACATTTCACCAAGCCAAATAAGTCATACCTGGAATACAAATACAGAACAAACATGTAGCTAGCAAAGCATAATACATAAGCGAATCATATGCGAATGTCATCTTTTGCATGTCAAGTTTTATGCTTCGTGTCACATTATACATGTACTCCTTTAAAACAACACACTGAACTAACAAAAACCCATGCATGTGTCTTCTTTTGTAAACATGTCATACGTGTGATTTCACAAAACTTTTACAATTTTTTTATCATATTCTTCTCGTAGCAGAACTTTATACCCTATGGGTGATCAGTCCACAACAAACAGAACTTTACACCCCATGCTGAAAGGTCCACGGTCCCATAACATAAACTTTATACCCCGTGCTGATAGGTCCACAGCACCATAACATAACTTTATGCCCTGCTGTTGATTCAAAGGTCACGCTTTTATACATTGCAACTACAGGCCTGACTTTTATGTTCTGCGATCAACCAGCAGCCATAGCTTGTCTTTCGAAAACTTCAATATTCTTTTGCAAATACATGTTTTTTCGCAAAACAAATATCATCTCGAAGTGCAACGTGGTCATGTCGTAATACAAAATGCACATGTTACGTCATATCAAACATGTAAACATACACACACACACTTTACATATCAAGTACAAGATCCTGAACCTCAAACACACCACGCTTGTACCTTTTTAGGTCCTTTCGTATTGCAAATTCACTTCGGATCCATTCTTAACCTTACTCATTCACACTTATCATTTACAACTCAAGTACACCTCAAATACCCTTGTAGTTTATGAGCAAAGGAAGAGAATATAGGTATCTCACACACATGAAGCGCTTAATATGTCAAACGAGACTTCTAATGCACTTGGAACGCCTTCAAGAGGTGCCTATAGTGACATGAAGCGCCTATACTAGGCGTTCGAAGTGTTCTTGAATATGTTGTGACACATTGAACGCATACATAAGGCGCCTTATGTGACATGAAGTGCCTTATGAGGTGTTCGAAGTGTTCTGGAATGTGTTGTGACACATCGAACGCCTACTTTAGGCACCTTATGTGACATCGAGCGCCTAAAATAGGTGTTCGAAGTATTCTGACGGTTCCAGAAGCTGCAATTTCTGCAGTAACTTCCTCTCTTCATCTTCTCCTTTCACCCTTTCCATCTTAACACCTCAAATTCAACCTTACTATCTGATTCCATCATGCACAACACACAAAAACACAGTTTGACCCTTACATCTATCAGTTTGCATCAACCTTAATCCTTCTAATATTCATATCTCTGGATGAATCATCAATCTTCTAACCCACACTAAATTTACAGCAACACATCATCTAAACCTTCAAACCTTTCTCCATTCATCTTAAATCATCTAAGGCAATACTTGGAAAACACAATAAATTATCATAACATAATATTTACACCAAAGATAACAGTTTAAGGGCATGTTTATCAGCAACTGAGCACAACATAGATATTCTTAGAATTTGGCCAAAGAATATGACTTTAATCAACCAACAACAACGAATACGTATAAACAGCATTTAATATAACAAACCAAGATTACCAATGTGCGATCCAAACTTTTCTCTTTATAAGAACATAGGGCCTGTTGGAACCAAAATTTGCGTAAAGCGTATAGAAAGATTACTTGCCTTTGTTTCTAGATAGTCTTACGAATGTTTGGTCGACTCGCTGGAAGGATTGAACCTAGGTTGGCCACTCTTTTTACTTCTTCTTTTCCCTCTCTCTGTCTCTCTCTCTCTCTCTCTCTCTCTTTCCTCTCCTTTTTTCTCCAGCCGTTTTCTTCTCTTTTCTTTTCTTGTAACTGGCTCCTCTCTCTCCTGGGGAGTTATACACAATTGTGTAACTCCCCCACCATTTAAGTGAGAGGGGCATTTTAGGTATTTTAGCCTAATTTTATTAGTTTCTGCTTTTTGATTATTTTCTCACCTACAATTAATTTAACAAAGCCTCATAAACCTATACATTTGATAAAATTATATTTTAAGTTGTTTTCTAATTATTAAAAGTCAAACTTAAAAGTTACGGGGTATGACATGGATGAACACCTCTATGCAACTCTTGGTTGCAACACCTCTACCACCTATTAGTGTAGCCTTGTAAACTTGGCTAACCAATCTTACAAAATCACCAAGAGAGGTGTGTGTAATGTAGCTCAACAACAAGAAATGACACACCTTAGCTACAAGACATGAATCAAGATCAAGAAGAGAATAGCAAGAATGATCTTCAACTTTAGCTTTCAAGTGTGTGTTCTCTTCTTCACCTTTGTCTCCTACTTATAGTGTGAAATAGGCCTTGAAGATAAGACCTCTTATGTGTCAACATCTTCATCATCAAGTCCTAGTTGTCTTCACATCATTGGTTGGTCACATAATCACCTTGCACACTTGGCAGCATGGAGAAACATAATTGGTCCATCTTGTATCCTTATCTTTGCCGAAATTTCCACCTTGGAGTTGTCATGATCATCCTTTGCAAAATGGAGATAATAAGAAAGAATGTGCCATAAGAATTCCTCAACTCCTCGCCATGAGAATAGGTCAAGTGAGGCTGCCTTTTGACTCAAAAAAATTAGCTTAATTGCAGCCAAATAGCCATTGGGTTTGAAATTGATATCTCCAAGTTGTCAATTTTGCCAACTAGCTTGTTTTTGGTTGGTCCACTTGTCATCATGTTATAAAATGAATACACCACCATTTCTACCTGTATATACACGTTTTGAAGGCTATATATATGTATACTAACTCATTGTTTGAAGAGAAAATAATAAAAAGAGTTGACAAGATTTTGTCAACTTATAATGTCAAAATTCACACAATTTCTTCTTGTATGTTGTGATGAATTTTGCACAAATACCTCCATTAAAGTCTCTACAAAATGATGATTAAGAACCTCTAATAATATATTCATGAGAGTCTTCAAGAAGAAATAAAGTGTGTCACGAAAACCGTCACATATGTCTCCGATGTCGATAATATCACCAAATAAAGAGATATAATAGAAATTCACCAAATAATCTTCAAGAACATCATAAATAAACTCTAGAATGAAGATAATAAGATACTCAAGAGCTTCCTTGAGTAAAAATACCAAAACTGCCCTTGGAGGTAAAATGACCAAAATACCACTAGTGAGAGAAAACTTCATAAATGACCGCGATCGTCAGAAATGAACATAAGAACACCTTTGTGATAATAAATAAGATAAGAATATGTTCTTGAATCATATTCACCATATCAAGTAATTATAAAACCCAAAATCTTTTTGGTAAGTTGTAGAAACATCCAAGGCACATTAGTCACAAGACATTATTATATTCATTAAAAACACCTAATAACAACATAACATATATGAATCATGTAAAAATGAAAACAACCATTTTATCACATCTTAGAAAAATATCTCTGAAAACCCTAGACATCGATCAATCGAAGTGCCTCTGCTTGAGAGATTGATATCTCATAGTGAGGTTCAGAGTTTGTCTCTGACCTACATCGATCGATCGAAATGAAGGATCGATGTATAAATCGATCGATCTATGTGTCTCAGGTTTAGAGATCGGTGTCTCACAGTAAGATCTTGGTTATTCTCTGCCTTACATAGATCGATCGATGAGAGGGTTCGAAGTACATTGATCGATCGAAGTACAGTAATCTAAGAGATCAATTTCATTTTTCTTCACTTTTCAACTTTTAATCATTTATAACACCATGTGTGACATTCAACACATAAAATCATGACTTTGAAAATTATTCAAACATATTTCTCAACATTCTCCCGCTTTTGGATAATTTTCAAAATAACTCAACATAGTTTTAATGTCACAACTCTTTACCAATTGTTTATCACATATCTACCAATTTTATACCAATTGAATTTTTTTTAAAAAACCTCACCAATTCTATACCAATTGTTTTCAAACTTCCAAAACTCCTTTTAGTTGTAGATCATCATACCTAACTTGGCTCCTAAACTCTCAAAAGTGGCTTGATTAAGGGGTTTGGTGAAAATATCAGCAACTTGATGATTAGTTCTTATGACTGTATCCTCATTTTGAACATGGTCATGGAGAAAATGGTATCTTACCTCAATGTGATTGGCCTTAGAATGAAGTACCAGATTCCGAGAAAGATTGATTGCACTTGTGCTATCGCAGAAAATTGGAATCTTATTCATTTTAATGCCAAAATCATTAAGTTGTTGTTTAAGCCAAAGTATTTAGGTAGTGCATAAGCTAAAGGCTATATACTCGGCTTCGGTGGTTGAGAGAGCTACACTAGCTTGTTTCTTTGAAAACCACGAAATCAAGTTGGTTCCTATAAATTGGCAAGTTCTGCTAGTGGAATTTCTATCTATTTTGCAGCCACTATAATTAGCATTACTATATGCGTATAATTCCAACTTAGCATTTTTATCGTACCAAAATCCTAAATGAGTTGTATGTTTAAGATATCTAAAAATATTTTTCACTACATTGTAATGAGATACCTTAGGACAAGATTGAAACCTAGTACACATACACACACTAAACATTATATCAGGTCTTGATGCAGTTAAATATAATAATGATCCAATCATAGACCTATATAGTGTGCCACCAAAAGGTTTATCATTTTCATCTTTATCTAGTTTGGTACTAACACTCATAGGGGTAGGTGATGGTTTTAACTCTTCAAATCCAAACTTCTTAATCATATCATTGACATACTTAAGTTGACTAATGTGGATTCCTTGAGGGGTTTGTTTGATTTGTAGCCCTAAGAAGTAACTCAACTCTCCTACCATTGACATTTCAAATTCTGACTCCATACATTCTTCGAAGTCATTTACTAGGGTAAGATTGGTTGATCCAAAGATGATGTCATCTACATAGATTTGAACTATTAATAAGTCATTATCTTTTCATCTTACGAATAATGTGTTGTTTATGGTCCCCCTTTGATAATTGTTTTCAATAAAAAAATTTGGAAATCTATCATACCAAGCTCTTAGAGCTTGTTTCAAACCATATAAAGCTTTCTTGAGCTTATATACATGGTTAGGATTCTTTGGATCTTCAAATCTAGGGGGTTGTTTGACAAATACCTGTTCTTGGATGTATCCATTCAAGAATGCACTCTTGAAATCCATTTGGAAGAGTTTAATATTACTTAGACTTGAAATAGCAAGTAACAACCTAATGGCTTCTTGAAAATCAGCTTTATTGAACATCTACAAGATCCATTTTAAAGCCATTCAAAATGTTATACAATTCTGCCAAGTTCCGGAATTTCCAGCCTGAGCAGTTTCACCAATTATTTTATTAAGAATAATCCGTAGCTCATTTTACCAAAATTCCAAGTCTCATGTTTTCTACACACATAGAGCTAACTTTATACCAAAAATCAATTTAATTACACGTCATCAAGGTTCACTTTGAGGTCACACAACACACTGCCCAAATTTTGTCCAGCTCGAGTGGTTTGATATTTTGCCATCTTTTCAAGTCAAATGTCCACAATTTGTCTTGTTCTTATGAAATAGCTTATTGGTCACCTCATACACCCTTTATATCATGAATACCCAGGTTTCATGCATTTCATTGAGTCACTTTTGAATCAATCCAAAACAGTGAGAGTCTTGTACACAACAATCATCATATTTGCCCATTTTGCACATTATTAAGTCCACTCTTGGTACAACTAAGTGGTACATTATTCTTCCTCTGCTTGGCCGTGTGCATGTGTCAATATATCCATGTTACATTGAAAATTTTTAGCACAACACACTCATGTAATAAATCACTTAACAAGCAACTCCCACACATCCTAGAGTTCACAAGATATGCTCTTTTATTGGTTTTCATGTTTACTATCATAGTCACCCTTATGGCCGAAAGTTTTGAGAGGTCATACACACATTTTCCAACATTTATTTAGACATGCAACACCTTCAGATGCTAGTTCATTTTAAATCCTACCAAGTAAACTTGTAAAATTACAACTAGCACTTGCATGTCACTTTGATGATTCTTAAATTTCATCCAAGAGCCATTCTTGCCTAGGGTCACTTAATTGAACCTTAATCCATCCTAAAACAGCCTCATATCACTTTGCATGTAAGAAAAGGTTTCATCTTTGAAGGAATTAGTCATATGCAAGGCATTGTTCTTAAGAAATCACTAAGATACAATCTTGAGCTTAGTATATTCAACTAAAGATCACATCTTAGGAACTTCTAACCATTCAAGCCACTAATTCTTCAAATAAATCATGAGAGTTTAGTGTATACTTTCCTCTTCAAGCTAAAGCTCTTTTCTTAGCTTGGACTTTGGATGAATTGAGTTGAGATCTTCCTCCTCCTTCACCCTTAAGCATACGGTTGGTTTGAAGGAATGGGGGAAGAATGTTAGTCATCATTCTTTGATGAAAATAGAGCTATTTTGAGTTTATATTTTCTTACCAAAGTGGGGATTTGAATGGAGCTTCAGGTATCACAAGATGGCACCACCTAAAAGAGTTGAAGACTTGCACCTATTGAACATGAAGGCCACGGTTTTGTGGGTATGAGAAGGAATCAAGTGAGCTTCATTACTTGACATAGAAAAATTACCTAAGATGCTTGGAAGGAAACTTACCTAGATGCTTCTTTGAGCTTGAAGATGGTAGTTGAAGTGAACCTCCTAGCCTCAAGGTGTTGGCCGAAAGTTGTGTGTGTGGTGGAGGGAGATGGAAAATTTCCTAAGTGTTGTCTTGGCTTTGCTTGAGAGGGATTTCAAGATGAGATCGAAGTGAGGTGATCTTGCATTATTTAAAAAAATCTAGAGGGGGCAAGGGGAAGGGAATCCGGCTGGGCGTGGGGAAAAAAAAAAAACCTAGGCTAGGGTAGCTTCAAGCTTTTTCTTATTTTATTCCTTCTTTTTGCATGCTTGTCTTGCGTGCTTGTTTATTTTAATTAATATTTGAATTACTAAGGATAATTAGAAAAATAAAGAGGATTCTAGAACCCCTTAGGGTCTTGGCCGAAAGTTGGGGGATCCATGGGGGTAGTTTTGTCTTTTCTCATCTATCATCTCCCATACTTATATAATTTATGATATTATTTATTTTATCCAATTATGATTTTAATCTTGCTTTGTGAGGATCCTTTATGTTTGCATTATTATAAAGACGGATTTATTCTAAGGTTGCTCAAGGCCTTTGGCCGAATTTACAAGGTGCATTACACACCATGTGACGTTTGCTTGTATAATTGTTTAGTGTCCGTCCTATTTGAATTTAAAGAACTTAAATAAAGAAGCGCTAATTTGGCTTAAGTAGAATGCACGTGAAGGAATCATTATTTTCATTACGTCACTTAGTCATGGTTTCAAGTACATTGTAATTGGGGTACAACACTTCTAGTCATGCAACAGGTGCGAAGGTTTCTTCATAATCAATTCCTTCCTATTGATTATAACCTTGTGCGGCTAGTCTAGCCTTATTTCTTGTAATGTTACCTTGTTCATCCATTTTGTTCCTAAAGACCTATTTTGTGCCTATTATGGATTATTGTTAGGGTTTAGGTACTAAATCCAATAAGTTGTTTCTGGTAAATTGGTTTAACTCTTCATGCATGACATCTATCCATGATATAACACCTAAGGCTTCCTTAACATTCTGAGGTTCCTTTAGCTTGACTTATGTTTCTACGTGATCTAACCCCAACACTTGGATCCTCTATAATTAATTCCTTAGGATATTTGTGTTTATCTTTTATAAGCCACTAATTCCTAGATTCACCTTCATCTTGATGTTTCATTAGTGTGAACATTATCATATTGGAGCATCTTGTAAATTAGATGGATTATCTTCTAATTGCAAAATTTCTTCATTTACTACACCTAAAGGTTCATGCATCTCTTCTTCAGGGGGAGTTGGTTCTAGATCATCATGAACGGGCTCAAGTAATATATCATCATCATCAAACATATTTACAACATCATTTTCTTGTTTATGTCGAGTTTTATCAACCGTTTCAAGATATGCATTCTCATTAAATTTCACATGTGCAGATTCAATTATTTTTCTAGATGCAGAAACATAACACCTATATGCTCTTAAATTAGTTAAATAACCAGCAAATATGCATTCAATAGACTTTTGTTCAAATTTGTCTGGAATATCCTTAGTGTTCAACACAAAACACTTACATCCAAAGACTCTAAGATAATCTACCTTAGGTGTCTATTATTTAATAATTCGTAAGGTGGTTTATTCAATTCCTTTCTAATAGAAAGCCTATTTATAATATAACAAGTACAATTAATAGCTTCAACCCATAAATATTTAGGTATTTTTTTTTCGCACAACATTTTCCTTGCTATTTCCTATATGGTTCTATTTTTACATTCAACAACTCCATTGATTTGTGGTTTTCTAGGTGGTGAGAATTCATGTTTTATTCCATCTAATTCACAAGACTACACTATTTCTTTGTTTTTAAATTCTCCACCTCTACCACTCCTAATTCTTTTAACATTTTCTTCGTAAAGATTTTTGAGTTGCTTAATAAGATTTTCGATTGCTAATGGAGCATCGTCTGTGTGTTAAGAAAAATATCCATGTGTATCATGCGTAATCATCTACTATGACACACACATAGTAGTGTCCACCTAGACTTCTTATCCTACCTAAACAAAATAAGTCTAAGTGAAGCAAATCTAGTACATGAGTAGTACTCACTTTATGTTCTTGTTTCAGCGTTTCTTTAATATGTTTTCCTTTAATACACGTTTCACAAACTTGAAAATTATCTAAGTCTAACTTAGGCATACCTCTAATTAGGTTCTTCTTAGATGACTTTTCTATTGCTGAAATCTATATATGTCCTAGTCTTCTATGTTTTAAGTTCACATCTAAGTCATGTGATATTAAACACTTAATCCTAGCATTTAACATGTTATTTAGTCATAGTGTGTAAATGTTACCATCCCTATTTCCTTTTAGTACAATTTCTCCTTTTTCATTAGTTATATCACAAGAATCAGGGAGAAAAGAGACATGACAACCAGAATCTACAAGTTGCGAAATACTTAATAAAGTATAAGAAATATTACTTACTAATAACACATTTCATATTTAGGGTCCCCAATTTTTCCTTTTCCAATAAACTTTCCTCTGTTGTTTTCACCGATTGTTACATTTCCTCAATTTTCAACATGTTTAAGTTCGGTGAATAGTTTGGGGTTGCCCATCATTTTGCCTTGAACATCCGCTGTCTAAAAACCATTTGGTTTTTAGATTCTTTGGCTTTGTCTCCTGTTTGCCTTCTTTATGATTTACCTACAATGGAGACAAAGTTTTAGGTACCCCTTATTTGTGTCCTTGAATGTTAGGAACACCATCCTTGTTTATATACCCTTTGGGTATCCAGACTTGATGTAATTTTTGGACACATATTTGGCATTATCATAAGTTGTAGAATACAAAGGATTAGAAAACATTTGACCATTCCATTTAAATATAGGTGTATGCATATAAGTGTTATATCTTGGTCTAAGTGTATTATATCGTGGACGACTGTGATAGGAGTGTAAGGCATACGATTTTGAGTTTTAAACGGCACCTTATAAGCGTAATCATATGATATACGTGTGTTCCTATATGCCTTATAAGAAGAATGCAAAGATTGCATATGTTTATTCCTATTTGTATGCATATATGCATAATTGTTAGTTGGTCTAGATGCATAATTTTGCCTTGTTGCACGTTTATATATATGTGCTTTTGTGGGTGCATGTTGCATTTATTCCTTAGAATGAGTAGAAGGAAGAGTAGCATGCAAAGTTGAATTTATTTTAGTTGCCTTATAAGGTTGTTTAGTATTTGAAGAAACAAACTTAGTCTTTTTATCTACTTTGACATTTTGTTCTATATATCCTAGCCCGGTTCTATCGTTTCTATATTTTTGTGATGATATAACTGTGTTTAGCATGTTAGTTCCAGATTTAAACTGTTCTAACATTTTTTCTAAGTCTAGCTTAGAAGATTTAAGTTGCACCATCTCATTTTCACAATTTTCTACTTTAGCTTTTAACATGCTATTTTTGTTTTTTTAAAGTATGTTTTATTTTCCTGTATGATTCAATTTTAATCTCTAAAGAATCAAGAGTTTTAGTAGATCTTGTTTAAAAGATTCTAATTGATTGGAAAATTCCAAGTTGGATGTCTTCAACTTGTCATTTTCTTCAATTAGTTTCTTTTTTCTTTAGATAATCGTTTATACTGACCATTCATATTTAAGAATTCTTCATACATTTCTTCAAATGACATTTCACTATCAGAATCTATATCAATGAAGAACTTACCTCGTTGGATATGAAGCAGACTTGAGCTTCTTCATTTTCTGATTCTGAGTCAGAGGAGTCGCTCCACGTGCTTGCCTTCATTGCACGTTTGCCTTTCCTTGACTTGGGCTCCTTTGCTTTAAATTTTTGTGTCTCCTTGTCTTGTTTATTGTTATTATTATTGTTGTTGTCATTTTTCTTTGTCAGACAATGATAAGAGATGTGTCCTTTTTGACCATATTTGTAGCATTTTAATTCTTTATTATACCCCTTGTTGTTATAAGAATTATTTTTTCTAAGTTGAGAAGAAGTAGAGGAAGAATACTGTTTTCCAGTCCTATTATGCCGTTTGAAAAACTTTCAAAGTTTTCTAGCTATTAATATTACATCATCATCTAATTACTATCGCTATTACTTTCATCATTATTTATATGTGACTCAGTTGATTTGAAAGAAATAGACTAACCAGATCATTTAGATGACTCGGATTTTCATTGGTTCAGTTTTACATCGTAAATTCTAAGTGAACCGATCAATTCATCTATTTTAGCGATTGAATTTGTTTCCTCAATTGCTGTCACCTTCGGATCCCATTCAGCAGGAAGACTCTGTAGCACTTTTTGAACTTTCGCGTTGTTGGTAAACGATTTTCCTAAAGCTTCAAGTGCATTGAAAATGTTAGTAATTCTTAAATTCATAGGTATTATAGATTCTTTCGGCAACACTTTAAACAATTCTAGTTCTATCATAAGCATGTTTATTTTAGACTCTTTTACACCACTAATACCTTCATGTTTTAGTTCTAGTGATTTCCATATACCGTGTGCACTAGTGCAATTTGACACATATCCTGCTTCAGAAGACGGAAGGCCGTTTAAAAGCAATTGCATAGCTTTAGCATTCATAGACATTTTATTTTTATCTTAAGATGACCATTCAAATTTATACTTTTTTACTTCTTGTGTTACATTATTTACTTGTTCAACTTTCATTGGAGTATACGACCTGTCTTCAACTATAGACCATAAATCGATGTCTATCTCCATTAAGAATAGCCTCATCCTAAGTTTCCAATGAAAAAATTATTTCCATCAAACAGAGGAGGGCATTGGGTAGACACACCTTCCAACTCACCTTTATGAGAAACAATGATCATTTTATATACCTTTGATTTCAGATAAGCAGGCTACTATGAATTGTTTTTTCTTTTCCTTGTCTTGTTCGTATAGTGTTGAATCTTGCTTCTTTGAGTGGTGTTGACCTGGCTCTGATACCAATTGTTGGACCGTACACCTACAGTAAACACCACTAGAGGGGGGTCGATAGTGGTTAGCGAAAATTACACTACTACCCTTGAATAAAATCCCCTTTGAAAACAGAATCTCACACTTCCTCAGATTCAGTATCCGTATTTGAAAAATTGAAAACTCAGTGTACACAACTCAAACAATTATGAAACTTCTCAGAAACTAATTTCAATGTCTTGACTAGACTCTGTCCAAAAATGAGATAAAAATAAGATCGTTTGACCCTTCAATAAAATAAAACAATTCAGATGGTCAATCTTGATAGAATTAGATAGAATAGTGCTGAACTTTGAAAACGTATTTCTCTTTAAATACTCAACCAAGAAGGTTGATCATTATGTCAAATCCCTCCTTAGGATGTTTAGTTTAAGTTTCGAAAATGCCCTGACATGAAACTATCTTTGATATTATCAGAATTCAAGTTTCTTTGAGACTTCTTAGATTGCAGCTAGAATGGAGCAGTTATTTTGCAACGACTGAAAGACTAACTTTCGTTTGCTAAAATCAAATGATTCTTGTTGCAAATAATATATAACATCCTGAGGTATAACTCCACCAAAAATCACGAATTTTGAAAATGTTTTGCCATTTTTTTAAGACATGTGAAATTGTGTGAAATCTGCAGTGAAAACGAACAGAAAACAGAAAAGTAGAAAGAAGACAAAAACATCATAGATTTATCCTGGTTCGGTCAGTGTGACCTATTCCAGTCCCAAGGAACACTTTTCCTTGAATTTCACTATGAAATGAACACAAATACAACAAGATCCAAGCTTGATCCTTGGGTTGAACACCGACCCTATTTAAGACTTGGATAAACAACTCTATGCAACTGTTTGTTGTAACACCTATACCACCTATTGGTGTAGCCTTAAGTGGCTAACCAATCTTACAAAATCACCAAGAGAGGCATGTAAAATTTAGCTCAATAACTACAAGAAATGAAACACCTTAGCTACAAGAAATGAATCAAGAACAAGAAAAGATCCAGAATGATCTTCAACTTTAGCTTTCAAGTGTGTGTTATCTTCTTCACCTTTGCCTCGTATTTATAGTGTGAAATAGTCCTTGAAGGTAAGACCTCCTATGTGTCAACATCTTCATCATCAAGTCCTAGTTGTCTTCACATCATTGGTTGGCCATATAATCACCTTGCACACTTGAAAACATGGAGAAACATAATTGGTCCACCTTGTATCCTTATCTTGGCCGAAATTTCCACCTTGGAGTTGTTTTGATTATCATTTGAAAAATGGAAATAATAAGAAGGAATATGCCACAATAATCCCTCAACTCCTTACCATGAGAATAGGTCAAGTGATGCTTCCTTTTTGACTCAAACAATCAGATCAATTGCAGCCAAATAGCCATTGGGTTTGAAATTGATATGTCCAAGTTGGCAATTTTGCCAACTAGCTTGTTTTTGGTTGCTCCACTTGTCATCATGTTATAAAATGAATACACCATCATTTCCACCTGTATATACACGTTTTTAAGTCTTTATATATGTATACCAACTCATACTTTTGAAGATAAAATAATAAATAAGAGTTGACAAGATTATGTCAACTTATAATATCAAAATTCCCACAATTCCTCCTTGTATGTTGTGATGAATTTTGCACCAATGACTCCATTAAAATATCTGAAAAATGATGATTAAGAACCTCCAATAATATATTCATGAGAGTCTTCAAGAAGAAAATAAAGTGTGACACGAAAACCGTCACATATATCGCCGATGTTGATAATATCAACAAATAAAGAGATATAATAGAAATGCACCAAATAATCTTCAAGATTATCATAAATAAACTCCAAAATGAAGGTAATAAGATACTCAAGAGATTCCTTGTGTAAAAATACCAAAACTGCCCTTGGGGTTATAATAACCAAAATACCACTAGTGAGAGAAAACTCCAGAAATGACCCCGGTGGTCAGAAATGAACATAAGAACACCTTTGTGATAATAAATAAGATAAGAATATGTTCTTGAATTATATTCACCATATCAAGTACCTACAAAACTCAAAATACCAATTTTGCCCTTTTTGGTAAGTTGTAGAACCTTCCAAGGCACATTAGTCACAAGACATATTATATTCATTAAAAAAACACCTAATAACAACATGATAAGCATATATGGGTCATGTAAAAATGAAACCAACAATTTTATCACATTTTAGTAAAATATTTCTAAAAACCCTAGACATCGCTCGATCGAAGTGCCTTTGCTTGAGAGATCAATGTCTCACAATGAGGTTCAGAGTTTGTCTCAGACCTACATCGATCGATTGATGTGTCTCAGGTTTAGAGATCGATGTCTCACAGTAAGGTCCTGGTTTTTCTCTGCCTTACATGGACCGATCGATGTGAGGGTTCGATGTACATCGATCGATTGAAGTACAGTAACCTGAGAGATTGATGTCATTTTTTTTCACTTTTTCAACTTTTAATCATTTATAACACCATGTGTGACATTCAACACTTCAAATCATAACTTTGAAAATTATCCAAACATATTTCTCAACAAAACCTTCATTAGTGAGGTGGTGGTAATTTTGTTGATTGTTGTTGTGATTCATCGTAAAAGGGTTGGACATTAAAGGAGTTGGCATATAACTCCAGCCACCCTTGTTCTAAGGTGACTTGGTGATTAATGAATACCGAGAAATGTGTCCTTGAAGACTGGAGTAGGTCAAATTGACTGAACCAGTATAAAAATCTTAGTGTTCTTACTTTCTGCAGTTTTGCTTTCAGTTTCTGTTTTTTGTAACGTTTTCAAAACAAATGAAAAAATAGCAAAAGATTTTCAATAACCATTAAATTTTTCAGAGACATAGATAAATGTCTTAGGTTTACTTTAAGACATGTTTCATCGAATTTAGATAAGTATAAGTCATTCAAACATTCAACGTTCTAAGACTAGTGCACCTGATTTTCGAATTGGCAAATGTTGAGAACATCAACGTGGTTGATATACTTTTCAGAGGAATTTTGAAAAAAATGTTTCAACCCATTGAACTAGACATCTTAAGGGATATCTCGTCAAAATTTCATATCATTTGGATTTGTCATTATTTATGAATTAATTTTTCATTATAAGGGAAAGTTTTTCACAAATTGACAATGTTCAATCAAAAACGCTTTTTCAAGACTTCAGACTTTGAATTTTGATCTAAAGTTTTTTTGAAATATAGATAACATCTTAAAGTATATTGTCACAAAAGTGCATGAATTTTGGAGGTCCAAAACCTAGTCATTCAGTTAATCAAAAACGGGACCTGAAAACAGAATCTGTTTGCAGAAGTGAGTATTAGTCACTAAATTTATAACCAATTTTTCTGCACGCACTATTCAACCCCCGTTTCTAGTGGTGCTATACAGGTCCGACAAGTGGTACCAGAGAAAATTTCAATCATAGATCTTTGTGAGATGGCATCCACTAGCCACAAAACCGAGCGAGAAGGTATGTCAAGCCAAAGGCCTCCCTGTTTGATGGTGAGTCATTTGTTCAAAGGAAACTTCACATGAAACTTTTCCTTATGGCTATTGATATAGATTTATGGTTTATAATAGAAGATGGTCCGTTTGTTCCATCTAAAATATCCACGGTTGATGGAGTTACTTTAAAAGTCGTAAAACCTAAGCAATAATATACTAGTGATGATAAAAAGAAGTTGAGTATGAATGCTAAAGTCATGCAACTTCTCTTAAATGGTTTGAGTAAAAGTGAATCTAGTTATGTATCAAATTCTTCTAGTGCTCAGGAGATGTGAAGGTGTCTAGAAATGAAGCATGAAGGAACTAGTCAAGTTAAAGAGTCCAAGATCAATATGCTTATACCTACTTTTGAATCCTTTAAATTATTGCTCAATGAATCTATTGTTGATATGGATTTGAGACTGACTAACATTTATAATTCTCTTGAGTCTCTTGGAAAGGTTTTCTTTTCACATGAAAAAAGTAAAGAAAGTCTTGAGAAGCCTCCCATCCGAATAGGATTCTAAAGTGACCGCAATCAAAGAGACTAAAGAAACAAAGTCGATAAAAATGGATGAATTGATCGGATATCTGAAGTTATATGAAAACAAAATCACTCTAAGGAAATCGGAATCAACTTCTAAACAAGGTAAATCTATAGTGTTTAAATCAAATGAATACGTCTCTAGTAATTCTGGTCGCGTAGATGATAGTAACACGGATTCTAATCTTGTCAACTGAAGTCTTAAGAAAGTTTACGAAAAAGTCATTTATAAACAAACTTAAGAAATTTTATGATTATGGGAGACTTGGACACATCTCTTATGACTGCCGAACAAGGACAAAACTATAAACAAAAACCGCGACAAGGAATGGACAAAAACTAGACCCGTCTTAATACCTATGCAAAGGAGTACAAGAAGAGCCCTCAAAGCATCTACATGATTGATTCATCCGATTCTGAAAGTGTAAAAGCCAGAGAGGAAATGGCTCAAGTGTGCTTTGCATCAAAAGCATCAAGTGAGATAAGTTCTGATTCTGATTATAATTCTGAACCTTCTTATGATGATTTTTTTAGTCAATATCTTGAGTTACATAAGTTTACTAAGAGTCTTGAAAAAGAAAAGAAACGTTTAATTGACAAGAAATTGTTAGAATCTTCTAACACAAATCTTGTATCTCAATTAAACGATATAAAAGAGGAGTTGTTTAGCATGATTAACTCTTTAAAATCTGAAAATGCATCTTTGACATCCGAAAATGCTGTAATAATAGCCGAAATATTAGATTTAAGATCAAGAAAAGACGGTAAAACAATTCGATAAGGAACTTCCGTGTTATATCTTCTCATATCTTCTCAAAAGCATGAAACTGACAAAACCGGATCAGGGTATATTGAAGATAATCAGGTACAAAAGAAATCTACAAATTTTGTTTTATCTTCATGCAAGCAACCACATGTATTTAAAACGGTTGTAAAGCCTAAGAAGGCAACAACACAAACAACGAGTCACCTATTGCATCTCATCGTACTATTTATTTTTCATCACCTGGAAAGTATATTCACGTGCCATATAAATATGAAAGAAAGCCATTGATGTATATGCAACATTCATATCATACTAATGTATCTAGATCACACACCTTGCATGCAAACCGAAATGCATATCAAAGCCGAAAATCACCTTATTTTTTACAATGATAGGTTTGGCCATTATAGGCCAAATAGAAGTGATCACAATATGTTCTATTTTCCTTCTTCATCTTTCTTCTCATCTTTTGTAAGACCAAGAAAGGTCACCCAAGTTTAGATACCAAAAGGTACTCTTGCAAAGGGTTGAATCACTAACCTTTAAGGACCCAAAATAAATGGTACCTAAATAATTGTTATACTTTGTCGGGATCCCATAAACCAAAAGATGTAACAAACAAGTGGTTCCTTGACAGTGGTTGTTCAAGACATATGATGGTGATCCAACCCTATTCTCGAAATTTAAAAAGGTAACAAAAGGAGGATCTGTAGCTTTTGTAGATAACAACGAAGGCAAAATAATTGGAAAGGAAACAATCAAAAATCCAAGCACCCTTCATATGCATGCTCACTGTAAACGGCTATCTAAATAGAGAAAGAAACTAATTGAAGAAAATTACAAGTTGAAGACATCCAACTTAGAATTTTCCGATCAATTAGAATCTTTTAAACAGGAGTCTACTAATACTCTTGACTCTTTAGAGATTAAAATTGAGTCATATCGGAAAAACAAGCATACCTTAAAAACTGAAAATAGCGTATTGAAATCTAAGGTAGAAAGTTGTGAAAATAAAATATTACAACTTAAAACATAAAAATTAGACTTTGAAAAGATTTTAGAACAATTTAAATCTGGAACAAACATGTTAGATACATTAATATCGTCACAAAAAATATGGAAATGATAAAAAGGTCTTTGGCTATATGGAAGAAAATAACAAGTTAGGCAAAAGACTAACTTTGTATCATTAGAGTCAAAATAACCATATAGTACAACTAAGTCAAATGTACATATCTTGCCTACTCCTCCTTCTAATCATTCTAAGGTAAAAAATACTATAAGCACCCACAAGGATACCTAAGAAAAATTTTGGATCTAGACCACCTAAAAACCATGTCATTGCATCCCTAATGCCTACTTACTTTGCCTGTGCTGAGGTGCGTGCGAGTCTGGTTCCTTCACTGTTACAAAGCCGGTATCGTGCAGCACTCGACTTTCCAACTGATGGGTTTTGCGGCTACGCCATCCTTCATCCATACGGAACTCTACTGTACTTATTTTTCCTTATATTTGACCACTTCCCCAGTAGTATAAATATGTACGCTTTTTCCTTCGTCAAAGTTTTATCCACAAGGATGATTTTACTTGACAAGGTTTTAATGCGACATATCATATACGACTGGAGATTGTCCATCATTAGCTTGTTGTTTCACTTATTTTCATACGATGACAATTGTAATATGGTTTTCCTCCACCACAAGTGAGGCATTCTAAATAAAAAAATGTATATATATATATATATATATGTATATATATATACACACACACAAATACAAATAGGCATAACAAAATGCAACCAAGTCATTATAATGCATATGAACCTAATTATAGGCAACCTCATTATAAAGATAATAGGCACACACCTATATTCCATGACTACACTTATAAAGTGCCATTTAAAACTCAAAATCGTATGCCTTATACTCACTATCAATATCGACCAAGTTATAAAAATTATAACATGTGTGACAACGTATCTCCATTTAAGTGGAATGGCCATGTACATGAAAATCCTCTTTATCCGTTTAATATTAAAAATGCTGAATATATGCCTAGAAGGTACATCCAAGTTTGGATACCCAAAGGGTATATAAACAAGGATGTTGCCCCTAAAATACAAGGACCCAAATAAAGGATACCTAAAATATTGTCTCCATTGCAGGAAAATCATAAAGAAAACAAGGAGACAAAGTCAAAGAATGTAAAAACCAAATGGTTTTTAGATAGCAGGATGTTCAAGGCATATGACGGGTAATTCCAACCTATTCACTGAGCTGCAAAAGATAAAGGATGGAGGAAAGGTAACCTTCGGAGACAACAACCAAGGAAAAGTTATTGGAAAAGGAACGGTTGGGGACCCAGAAATCTTTCAAATCAGCAATGTCCTTCTAGTAAGAAATTTATCATATAATTTATCAAGTATTTTGCAACTTATAGATTGTGGTTATCATGTTTCTTTTCTCATTAATTCTTATGATATAATTAATTAAAAGGGAGGAGTTGTACTAAAAAGAAATAGGGATGATAACATTTATACATTATCACTAAAGAACATGTTAGTTGGTAAGGTTAAATGTTTAGCATCAAATGACTTAGATGTAAACTTATGGCATAGACAACTTGGCCACATAGGGATTTCAAGTATTGAAAAATTATCTAGGAAGAGTCTAATTAGAGGAATGCCTAAGTTTAACTTAGATAATTTTCAAATGTGTGAAACTTCTATTAAAGGAAAACATATAAAAGAAACATTGAAATCAAAACATGAAGTGACTACTAGTCATGTACTAGAATTGCTTCACTTAGACTTATTTGGTCCAAGCAGTACAAGAAGTCTAGGTGGACACTACTATGTGTGTGTCATAGTAGATGATTACTCACGATACACATGGACATTGTTCTTAACACACAAAGACGATGCTTCATTAGCAATCGAATATCTAACTAAGTGACTTGAAAATCTTTATGAAGAAAATGTTAAAAGAATTAGGAGTGATAGAGGTGGAGAATTTTTTTTAAAAAAAGATGTAATTAAGTTTTGTAAATTACATAAAATAAAATATGAATTCTCACCACCAAGAACACCACAACTCAATGGAGTTGTTTAACGTAAAGATTGAACATGCCATAGCTAGGACAATGTTATGTGAAAACAAAGTACCTAGATATTTAAGGGCTGAAGCTGTTAATTGTGCCTGTTATGTAATAAATAGGCTAACAATTAGAAAGAAGTTAAATAAAACACCACATGAGTTATTGAACAATAGACAGCCTAAGGTAAATTATCTTAGAGTTTTTGGTTGTAAATGTTTTGTGCTTAATACTAAAGATAATCTAGACAAATTCGAACAAAAGAGCATTGAATGCATATTTGTTGGTTATTCAATTAATTCAAGAGCATATAGGTGTTATAATCCTACATCTAAAAAAATAATTGAATTTATACATGTGAAATTTAATGAGAATGCATATATTGAAGCAAGTGATAAAATTCAAAAGAAATAAGAGAATAATGTTGAAAATATGTTTGATGATGATGACTTGTTACTTGAGCCAGTATGTGATCATCTAGAACAAACTCCCTATGAACAACATTTGAATGAACCCTTAGGTGAAGTAAATCAAGAAATTATGCAATTGGAAGATAATTCATCTAACTCACAAGATGTTATGCCCCGCACCCTCCGTAAAATAAATAAAGGATAAACGGAAATTAAATAGGGTAAGGACAATCAATAATAATGAATAAGAATTTAGTATGAGAATTAATTAGAATTTATGGATAGGATTAAATGTAGAATTAAGTGGCATTTAAATTTAGAATTAAATATTAGAATTTAATCCTTTAAGATAAATAAGATAATAGGATATAATTTAGAAACTCAAATTTCACCCTTCCCATATCAAACTGACAAGACGTCAGTTTTCCTATTCTCCACAGAAAACCGACGCCACTTCCCACTCAACCCCCATTGGCGATTCTCCTCTTATCCTCCTTAGGTGGTTTTTCTCCTTTGCAACCCTAGGGAAGATTCTTCAAGATCTTCAATCCGTTCTTCATCCGTTCTTCGATCCATCATCTAGTAATCAAAGGCAAGTAATCCACCTATAAGTTCCTATGATTTGCGAAAGAAAAAGGCCTATTTTTGATATTAAAGTGGATCACCATGCAGTAGTTTCATTCTGTGAATCTATATGTGATTTATGTGTTTTGGTTTCGAGATTTGGCCGCTATTTTATTGAAATCTGTGTTGTTGTTGTTGTTGTTGTTGATTATGTGAAATCATGCGAAACCCAATCCCATGAATCCCTATTTGATGCTATTGGCGGTTGAAGAGAAGGAAGAGTGGAAAAGGTGAGGTTTTGGGAATGGATTTGATGAATGATGTGAGTTCTAGGCTTGAATCTTTTATGTGTATGTGAAAGATTTGTGTTGGGGAATTAAGGAGGGATTGATAGTGAGGATAAGGCTTGGAATGGTTGGAAGAAAGTTGGAAATCGATTGGGATTTAGATCTGCAGTTTCTGCAGAAATCGCAGGATAAAAATTCTGGAAATTGATGACTTCGATCGATCGACGTCAGGGTATGACGTATGTCGATCGATTGACATATAGCAAGTGAGGGGATGACGAGTTTCGGATGTATGTAGATCGATCGATGTAGGATGAGTGAGAGATCGACATGTCTCAGATGAACGTCGATCGATCGACGTAGGTTGAGTGAGAGATCGACGTCTCTCAGATGGACGTCGATCGATCGACGTCAGGGTATGATGTGCACCTGTTTTGTGGAAAATTAAGGGAAGAAAGAGGGAAGTTAGGGGATCCTTTGGGGTGACCTTAGGGACTTCCTAGGACATGATTGAGGTTAGTCTAAGTCTTGGGAACATGACTTAAGATGGTGAATCAACAGTGGAGACTTCGTAGGGTATTCGAATCAGACTTCAACGTGAATGACCTAAGGGGTTAGGAGTGAACTTATGAGGCTCTACAAAGTTCAAAAAAAAGGGAATGTGACGGTTCCTATATTATCCTTTGGGTTCTAGCATGAATGTTTAGGTAATGTTGACTTGTTGGCAAGGATACGCTCAGGTGTGTGAATGAGGTGAGTCTCGAATGACTGATTGACATTTGAATGTGATTTGAAGTATGTGATTGAAGAACGTAATTGATATGAGAAGTATTGCATTCTTGCATCATGGCACTTTCATTTGCATAATGTTTTGATACGATACGTTACAGGGTATAAAGACAAGCTGTAACCATCATAGGGTATAAAGTGAGCTGTAATGTGCCATAGGATATAAAGACAAGCTGTGACACATTACAGGGTATAAAGTTAAGCTGTGGTGCGTCACAGGGTATAAAGACAAGCTGTGGCCCACCACAGGGTATAAAGTTATGTGACCGGACATTGTGACATGCATTGCACTGTTTTGAGAAGAATGGCATAAGCATTTATGACTGTGTAATGTAGTGCATATTTTGTCATGCATCACGTGAGTCGTTAGGGTACGATTGAATTGAGGTTGAATTGTTATTGAGTTGTTAAATGCTTATTCATTTGTGTTCTTATTCTGTTGTACTGCAAATCTACATTCTTGAAGTTATATAAGACATGTGCCCCTTCACCCCTTGATTTAAATATTACTCATGTCTTGCCATGTGTTGATCCCGTATGTCTTATAAGCGGGTTTCTTGCTAGCGTCTTTCGCTAAGGGTACTACCTTTGTTTTGCAGATGAGCCCAGTTATGACATGATATTCATTGAGGATGACGACGAGTGGGCTGAGTGGGATGTTTAGAGTTCTTTTGGGAGATAGTCGAGACTGTTTCTAATTATTTCAGTTCCTTTCATTCACTTGAGGATTTAGTTGGTTATTATCATAAACACTCTTTTGTTACCTTATCACACTTTGATGTACGAATTTGATGATTTAGATTTTATTTTGCACGTGTCTCCGTGCTTATTCTCTTACGTCATTGAAGATGTGTTTTCGAGAGATGAGACGTCTTGTAGTCTTCTCAGTAAGCTACGATGGGTGCACCGATTCGGATCCGCTGCCGGGTCGGGGCGCTACACAAGATGTTCCAATTGTATATGATAATGTTCACACTAATGAAACATTTAAACATTTGAACAAGATGAAGATGAACCTAGTCAACCTAGGACTTGGCAGCACATAAAAGATAAACATAAACATCCTAAGGAATTAATCATTGATGATCCGAGTGATGGGGTTAGACACATAGGAATATAAGTAAAGTCGAAGGGCATGTTTTAATATGTCACTTAGAACCTAAGAATGTCAAGGAAGCCTTAGGGGATATGTCATGGATAGATGTCATGCATATGAGTTAAACCAATTTACCCAAAACAACGTGTGGGATTTAGTTCCTAAACCCAAAAATAAATCCATAATAGGTACAAAATGGATATTAGAAATAAAATGGATGAACAAGGAAACATAACAAGAAATAAGGCTAGGCTAGTTGCACAAGGTTATAATCAACAAGAAGGAATAGATTATGAAGAAACCTTTGCACCCGTTGCACGACTAGAAGCCATTAGATTAGTACTTGCTATTGCAAGTCTAAGCAACACCAAACTCTTCCAAATAGATGTTAAGAGTGCATTCTTAAATGGATACATCCAGGAAGAGGTTTTTGTCAAACAGCCACCTAGATTCGAGGATCCAAAGAATCATAACCATGTATACAAGCTTAAGAAAGCTTATATGGTTTGAAACAAACTCTAAAAGCTTGGTATGATAGATTTGCTATTGAAATAATTATCAAAGGGGGGGGACCATAGACAATACGTTTCTTCTTAAAAGAAAAGATAATGATTTATTAAAAATTGAAATATATGTAGACGACATTATCTTTGCTTCAACTAACCATATCTTAGTAAAAGACTTTGAAGAGTGTATGAAGTCTGAATTTGAGATGTCAATGGTTGGAGATTTGAGCTACTTCCTAGGGCCACAAATCAAACAAACTCCACAAATAATTCACATTAGTCAACTTAAGTATGTTAATGATATGATTAAGAAGTTTGGATTTGAATAGTTGAAACCAACACCTACCCCATAAGTGTTAGTAGCAAACTAGACAAGGATGAAAATAGAAAACCTTTTGACGACACACTATATAGGTCTATGATTGGATCATTGTTGTATTTAACCTCATCAAGATCTGATATAATGCTTAGTGTGTGTATGTGTGCTAGGTTTCAATCTAGTCCTAAAGTATCACATTATAATGCGTTGAAAAAGATATTTAGATATATTAAACATACACCTCATTTAGGACTTTGGTATGATAGAAACACTAAGTTGGAATTGTGTGCATTTAGTGACACAGATTATGGTGGTTGTAAAATAGATAGAAAATCCATTAACGGAACTTATCAATTCCTAGGAACCAACCTGATATCATGGTTTTTTAAGAAACAAGCTAGTGTAGCTCTCTCTACACCTGAAGCGGAGTATATGGCCTTAAGCTTATGCACTACCCAAATACTTTGGCTAAAACAACAACTTAATGATTTTGGCATTATAATGAATAAGATTCCAATTTTTTATGATAGCACAAGTGTGATCAATCTTTCTTGGAATCCGGTACTTCATTCTAAGGCTAAACACATAGAAGTTAGGTACCATTTCTTACGAGACCATGTTCAAAATGGGGATATAACTATAGAGCATGTAAGAACTAATCATCAAGTAGCTGATATCTTTACCAAAACCCTTAGTCAAGCAACTTTTGAAACATTACGAGCCAAGTTAGGTATGATGACCTACGATATTGTGTAATTTTATCTTTTGCAAGATTTCCAAAATAAAGGAAGAGATAAATGAGCCATGATTTTAATATTGAATAATAAGTTCAATTGGCTCGGAGCATACGTTAGGAGGGATGATATAAGTCGAGGGGGAGCACATATGTTAAAACTGTGTGTCTAAGAAAAATTCTGAAAACAATTGGTATAAAATTGGTGAGTTTTCCAAAAACAATTGGTATAATATTGGTAAATATGTGATAACAATTGGTAAAAATTTAAGTGACATTAAAATCATGTAGAGTTATTTTGAAAATCATCTAAAAAGGGGAGAATGTTGAGAAATATGTTTGGATAATTTTCAAAGTCATGATTTTAAGTGTTGAATACTTAAGAATGTCATAAATGGTGCTATAAATGATAAAAAGTTAAACAAGTGAGAAAAATGACATCGATCTCTCAGGTTTATACACTTCGATCGATCGATGTACATCGATCCCTTTCATCAACCGATCCATGTAAGGTAGAGAAAAACCGAGACCTTACCATGAGGCATCGATCTCTTAACCTGAGACATATCGATTGATTGTTGTATACATCGATCGATCGATGTAGAAAAGATTAAAAATCTGGACCTCACTATGAGAAATTGATATCTCAAGCAAAAGCACTTCGATCGATCGATGTCTAGGGTTTTTGGAGAAATTTTTCTAACATGTGATAAAATGAATGTTTTTGTTTATAGGTGCTTCATATGTGTTTATTATTTTCTCATTATGTGTTTTTGATGAATATAATAATGTCTTGTGACTAATGTGTCCTAGAAGTTTCTACAACTTACCAAAAAGGGCAAAAGTGGTATTTTGAGTTTTTGTAGGTACATGACACGGAGAAAGTCATACAAGGACTTCATTATTTCTTATTTATCATCACAAAAGGTGTTATTGTATCTATTTACAACCATCGAGGTCATTTTCAAAGCATTCTATCACTAGGGGTATTTTCGTCATTTTATCCTCCAAAGGCAGTTTGGTCATTTTAGTCAAGGACATCTCTTGAGTATCATATTATCTGTATTATGGAGTTTATTTATGGTTTTCTTGAAGATTATTTAGTGGTTATCTATTCTATTTTTTTATCTAGTGATATTATCGACAATAACAAGATATGTGACGGTTTTTGATGTCACATTTTATTTTATTCTTGAAGAATCATTTACATATGTTATTGGAGGTTCTCACTCAGATTTTTGCAGAGATTCTAAGGGTATTATTGATGCAAAATTCACCACAACATACAAGGAGAAAAAAGTGTGGGAATTTTGGATTATATGTTGACATAATCTTGTCAAATTTTGTTTATTGATTTTTCTACAACAAATCTAAGTTTGTACACATATATATTGCTTAAAAACGTCAATAAATAGGTAAAGGTGGTGCATTCATTTTATTACTTGACGATAAGTGGACAAACCAAAAACAAGCTATTTGGCAAAAGTTGTCAACTTGGAATTTTCAAGTTTGAGAAAAATGGCTATATTGGTTTGTTGAAGCTGATTTTGGAGTCAAAATTTCAGCCATCACATGGCCTACTATCTTGCCAAGAAGTTGAAGGAATATTCTATCTTATCCTTGGGTATTATCTTCAAAATTTCCATGTGATTTTTGAAGACAAAATTTTGGCCAAGTTGGTGTGCCAAGGTGGACCAATCATGTTGCTTCATGTTGCCAAGTGTATAAGGTGTTTATGTGGCCAACCAATTATGTGAAGACACTTAAGCATTAATGATGAAGGCTATGACACATTGACATTCTTATCTTCAGGGCTCAACTCACACTATAAATAAGAGGCAAGGTGAAGAAGAGGTGCACACTTGAAAGCAAAATTTGAAGCTCATTGTCTTGCTATTCTCTTCTCTTCTTGATTCATTTTTTGTGTAGCTAAGGTGTTTCGATTCTAGTTGTTGTCTAGCTACACTATACATGCCTCTTGTTCGTATTTTGTAAGATTGATTAGCCAAATTTATAAGGCTACATCAATAGGTGGTTGAGGTGTTGCATCCAAAGTTGTATAGAGGTGCTTTGTCAAGTCTTGAATAGGGTCGGTGTGTAACCAAAGGATCAAGCTAGGTTCTTGTTGTATTGTTGATCATTTCATATTAAAGTCCAAGGAATGGTGTTTTTTGGGACTGGAGAATGCCACATTGACCGAAGTAGGAAAAATTATCAGTGTTCTTGTCATCTTTCCTACTTTATTGTTTTCTGTCCGTTTTTACTGTAGTTTTCATCCAACTTCACACGTCTTGAAAGAATAGCAAAACATTTTAAAAACTCGTGATTTTTGGTGGAGTTATACTTCAGACTATTAGCTTTCATTTGCAATAAGAATCAATTGATTAGAGCAAAGGAAAGTTGGTCTTTCAGTCTTTGAAAGATAACTGCTCCATTCTGGCTGCAATCTGACCAGTTGCAAGGAAACATGCATTCTGATTTTATCAAGCATAGTTTCAGGTCAGGGCCTTTTGGAAACTTAAGCTAGACATCTTAACAAGTATTTTTAATAAAGATCAACTTTTTTGGCTGAGTAATTAAAGAGATACAAGTTTTCAAAGTTCAACATCTTTCTGTCCAATATTGTCCAGATTGACCATCTGAAACTTTTTATTTGTTTGAAGGGTCAAAGGATCTTAATTTTTATCTCATTTTTGGACAAAATCTAGTCAAGACATTGAAAATGATTTCCAAAAATTTTCATAATTTTTTGAGTTGTGTACAAGGACTTTTGAGTTTTTCAAAAAGGAGTACTTAATCTAAGAAACTCTCAGATTCTGTTTTAAAAGGGGATTTTATTTCAAGGGTAGTAGTGTAATTTCTGCTAACCACTATTCACCCTCCTCTAGTGGTGTTTATTGCAGGCGTTACGGTCCAACATATACAAGCCTAGTAAAAATAAAAACAACTATACGGTTTTAACATAGTCTACATATTATTTTCTCAACTTGCATAGAGAAAGTAGATGGTACATTTCCCTTCTAAAGGACAAAAGACATACTCAAACGATAAACCTTAGGATGTAACAGGATGCCACGATATTTATTGCCAAATCTTTTATATTCAATTTAATATGTTGAAGATACTTATGGAAGATACCCAATCACTCTAAAAAAAGAAAAAGAGAGACATTTTCAAAAATCAATGTCGCCCCTTAAAAAAAGTTACTAATGTGCTATAAGTTCCATGACTCAAAAGCCGCTTAGCTCAAAAGTCACAGTCTTATAGCTACGTCTACTAATACATAAAAACTTAAAATAAAATCTCAATGCAAACACTGCAGCACATTTTTCCCAACATTCATAACAGTAGAACTAAAACACCAAAGTGCTAAATGTCTAGCATATGTAGCTCAAAATTCAGAGTAGCATTACATTACATAATAAGGAAACGTGAACGACTACAAACTGTTGGAAAAAGCACATAAAATTACTTTAGAAAATGCTCTAAATTTATATAAAACATGTAAGAAGATTGATTGGAGAACGAATAGAAAGTTGGATTAGATAGTGAAACAATAGTCCAAATTCTTTAATCTTTAAGGTGTCCAAACTTCGGTGAGTGAGATCACATGTTCGGTGATGAACTCTAAGTGTTGTAACTGAGTTTGGTCTAATTTTGAAGCTTCTATCTTATTACCGAATACATGATTTAAATGTGCACAAAAATGAGCATGACAAAAACGTGTGCATGATACAAACATATGCATGATATATTGCTTATTACTTGCCTTATTTAGCCCATATATAATGTTGCCGTGCTAACGAGCCATGAAGCGTTAAAGCTTACATCATATGACAAACATTTGTTGTGTTTACACTATTTTCAGGTGCCACCATTAATGAACTAAACTAGTTCATTATGTGAAGTACTTAGTTAATTAAACTAAGTAGTTCATTAAAGGAAGCTACATTTGGAAAAGGCACAAAGGCAACAAGCCTAAGGAAGGAAAGTTTTCTCCTCCTCCCCTCTTAAATATATACACGCCACATATATATAAATTACATATATTTTCAGATTTTTTTAAAAGGCACATACACATGTATTCCAACGTACTACCGACACGTTATATATTTTACGTATGTATGTTAATGTCACACCACTATACTTAACTCATATTTATGAGTATATTCAGGTCTTATATCATATGATATATGATATGGTGATGACAAATTAAATACGACACGATAAAAGGTTCTAAGCCAAAAATTGTCGTATCGGGCGAATACCGAAACTTCGCCAACGTGTCACGTACTTGCCATAAATAGATGGCCAGCCCCTGTACTTCAAACTTCCATAAAAATTTCATGCACATGACTGTATATTCAGCCCAAAATTCTTTCCATGTTGGCACACACAAATCATCCTACATTAGGGCCAAAATGTGAAGATTCCAAGTTTAATTTTGTCACATGTTAATGGTACCACTTTAGACCAGCCAAGTGCTGAGATTTAAAGTATATATTATATATATATATTATGTGTAACATAATATATATATAACATGTGCAAGAAGTTGGAATTTAATTAGAGAAAAATCGGGTAATCGATAAATATCGAAAATTCGATTTTCTACGCACACAACACATGGAACGTTTTTGGTACATCATTTGACACGTATCTAGACACTTTTTACATATGTTATACATCTTAAAGTGTTCTAGAAAATTAAATTAAGGGCTGATTGGAATATAACATGTGTGTACTATTAAATGTGCACTATTTTACAAAGTTAGCAAAAATAATTTTCAGCATATGTATATACGTCATACACGCACATTACAGCCAAGATGGAGCTTATTTGGAGCCTTTTTGGTATATTGATTGGTCAAGGATCAATCATATAATGTTGGTGAATTAAAGAGAGAAGCTACAAATGTTAAGAATTCAAACTTTGTCTCACTTATAACACATGTCGAAAATTTCAGCATGTATTAGCATGGCTGGCCGATTCCTACATATTAATGTGATATATTTTATCATCTTTTATTGTGTGATTGATTGGGAGAAGAAAAGAAAGTAATTTGAATATTATTTAAATTCAATAAAGTGTGATATTCTACATATCACACATGCTGAAATTTTTCAGCATGTGTGTGACATGTCATGGCCGAATTGTTAAGCATAAAGGTGTCCAAGTTCATTTCTCATGTGATAAGAATATTTACCATCAATTGGTGATTCATTTTAAAAAGAAAAATCAAAGAAAAATGGTAATATTTTGAACTTTATCTCCATGTGTCACATGCTGAAAATTCAGCATGGTAACACCACATTATGGGCGATTTCTTGGCTTAGCAAGGAAGAAAATTTTGTCTTGCAATTTATGTGATAATCTTGAGCTTTATGAAAATTATTTTGTGATGATTTTGGAACATGTTTTAAGTGTTATTCTCAGATTTTTCCAAGTCATCAATGATGACAACATCCAACCTATCATGAAGTGTCAAGTAAACAAAGCTTAAATGATCATCCAATAAGAAGATGCAAGTAAGCAAGACCTTGTCACAATGATGTCTTACATTCTCCCAAGGACTTAGAATACAATTTTCAAGAGGAGAAGGACTCCTAAGGGGGCGGCCATGATGATTAAAAAGGAAGGAAGAAGAGCAAAACAAGAACAAGAGTTGCAAAAGTTCAAAGATCAAAAGTGTTCTAGCCTTCTTCTACACTCTCTTTCTTTCTTTCTTCTTGAAAGCCTATTGTACTTATATTCTTATTCTTGAATAGGCTTGTCATATACCACCACATACTCTATATCTTTGTAAAAGATTGATCAAGGTGTGATCAATCTTCATTCTTGCGAGGTGGTGGTGTTCGTGCAAATTGTATTCATCGTACAAGGTTTGTAAAGGGTTGGAGTTGGTGTGTAACTCCATCAACCCTGTGGTAAGGTGTATTTGTGTTGTGTGACTAGTGTGAACCAAGGAAGGTGTTCCTTGAAGACTGGAGTAGGTTGTTGATAACCGAACCAGTATAAAATTCTTGGTGTCATTTACTTTCAGCACTGATTTTCTGTTTCAGCACTGTTTACTGTTTTTAATCACATCCGTAAAAATAGTAAACGACTTTCAAAAATCATGAAAATTTTCAGAAACATAGCCACACGTCTTAGGGTTAATTTGGCACAAGTTTCAACCCTTTTGGACAAGTATAAGTCGATCAAACATCCAAAGTTCTGAGACTAGTGCAGTCTGATTTTCAGACTTGCAAAGGTTGAGACTTTGATTGTAATTGACCTACTTCCCAAAAGAATTTTGCAAAACTGTTTCAACCCACTTAAATATCGTATATAAGGAGTTAGTTGTTAAATTTTCAGAGCATTTAGACTTACATACAAATAGGAATTAATTTTTCAAATCCGTGTACCGTTTCTGGCAGATTTGCGCAATCTGACCACCAACGAATTTTCAAGGGGTTAGAGGTTGAATTTGTAGGATCTGCAAGGCACCACTAGAAGGGGGGGTTGAATATGTGGTGCGGAAAGTGTGGTTTTTAAAATTTCTTTAAACCTAACCAATTCAACTTCTGAAAACAGATTCTATTTTCAGGACCTGTTTTAAAACGTTTTTAAAATAAGGTTAGAGGTCTCCAAAAATTCTGAAATTTTGAAAGAACTTATCCTCAGATGTTATGAGGGTCCTCTAAAAATTTCAAATTAAAATTCAAACTTTAACCCCTTCAAAAATCGTTGGTAATCAGATTGTGCGAATCTGCCAGAAACGGTAGATGGTTTTGAAAAATTAATTCCTATTTTTATGTATGTCCAAATGCTCTGCAAATTTGACCACTAACTCCTTATATACTATATTTAATTGGGTTGAAACAGTTTTGCAAAATTCTTTTGGGAAGTAGGTCAACCACAATCAAAGTCTCAACCTTTGCAAGTCTGAAATTCAGACTGCACTAGTCTCAGAACTTTTGATGTTTGATCGACTTATACTTATCCAAAAGTCTTGAAACTTGTGCCAAATTAACCCTAGAACGTGTGAGTATATTTCTGGAAATTTTTGTGATTTTTGAAAACCTTTTACTATTTTTACGGATGCGAGCAAGAAGGGTAAACAGTGCAGTAACTGAAAAGTAAATGCAGAAAGTAAATGGCACCAAGAATTTTATACTGGTTCGGTTATAAACAACCTACTCCAGTCTTCAAGGAACACCTTTCTTGGTTCACACTAATCACACACACAGTACACCTTACCGCAGGGTTGATAGAGTTACACCTAACTCCAACCCTTTTCAAACCTTGTATTGTAAGTACAATTCGCACGAACACCACCACCTTGCTAGAGTGAAGATTGATCACACCTTGATCAATCTTTTACAAAGATATATGAATGGTGGTTTATCTCAAGCCTATTCAAGATTGAAAGAATATGAATACAATAGGCTTACAAGAAGAAAGAAAGAAAGAGAGAATGTAGAAGAAGAAGAACTAGGCTTTTGATCACTTTGATTTTGCAATGCTTGGCCTTATTTTGTTTTTGCATCACTTCTTTCCTTTTAACCTTGCATGGCCGTCCCCCTTGACATACCTCCCCCTCTTGAAAATTATCTTTTAAGTCCTCGAGAGAGTGTAAGACATCATTGTGACAAGGCCTTGCTTACTTGGCACCTTCTTATTGGATGATCATTTAGTCTTCGCTTACTTGACACCTCCTTATTGGTTCAACGTTGTCATCATGATGACATGGAAAAAAATCTGAGATATATACTTTACCATGTGCCAAAAATCAATCATAAAATCATTCCATAAATCAAGAGATACATCATAAATTGCAAGACAAATAAATTCTTCCATATCAAGTGAGAAAATCGGCTATAATAGCACTCTTGCCATGCTGAAAATTCAGCATGTGCATCATGGGGATAAAGTTCAAATCATTACCATTTTTCTTTGAATTTTCGTCATAAAAATGAATCAACTTATGGTAGCTATTGCTACCAATTAAGAAATGAACTTAGACACAAATAAGCTTAAGAATTCGGCCACACCATGTCTTCACACATGCTGAAAAATTTCAGCATGTGTGATATGTAGAATATCACACTTTATTATTTTACATAATATTCAAATCATTTCCATAACATCCTCAATTAATCCTCATGATTCAAGACACAAAATATCTGCATTTTTAACTAAAAATTTCGGCCATAATACAACATACATGCTGAATTTTCAGCATGTGTCATATATGTGACATAGCTTGAAATGTTACCTTTTGTAGCTCCTTCCTTTAGGTCACCAACTTTGTTTAACTGATTCTTGACCAATCAATATGCCAACATGGCTCCACATATGCTCCAAATCACCTGTTATAGGCGTTGGTAATGTGTTTGACATGTGCTGAATTTTATTTTTGCTAACTTTATAAAATAGTGCACATTTAATAGTACACACATGTAATATTCCAATCAGCCCTTAATTTAATTTTCTAGAACACTTTAAGATGTATATCATATGTAAAAGGTGTCTAGATACATGTCACATGATGTACAAGAAAAACGTTCCATGTTATGTGCGTAGAAAACCGAATTTTCGATATTTATCGATTACCCGATTTTTCTCTAATTTAAATTCCAACTTTTGCACATGTTATATATATATTATGTTATACATAATATATATAATATATACTTTAAATCTCAGCATTTGGCTGGTTTAAAATGGTACCATTATAATGTGACAAAATTAAACTTGGAATCTTCACATTTTGGCCTTAATGTGGAGTAATTTGTGTGTGCCAACATGGAAAGTATTTTTGGCTAAAAATATCATGTATGGCACAAAATTTATGATGATTTTTGAAGTATAGGAGCTGGCCATTTATTTATGGCAAGTACGTGACACGTTGGCAAAGTTTCGGTATTCGCCCGATACGACAAATTTCGGTTTTGAACCTTTTATCGTGTCGTATTTAATTTGTCATCACCATATCTTATATCACATGATATAAGACCTGAATATACTCATAAATATGAGTTAAGTATAGTGGTGTGACGTTAACGTACGTACGTAAAATATATAACGTGTCGGTAGTACGTTGGAATACATGTGTATGTGCCTTTATTTAAAAAATCTGAAAATATATATTTATATACATGTGTGGCGTGTATATTTAATGAAAAGGAGGAGAAGAAGACTTTCCTTCCTTAGCCTTGTTGCCTTTGTGCCTTTTCCAAATGTAGCTTCCTTTAATGAACTACTTAGTTTATTAAACTAAGTACTTCACTTAATGAACTAGTTTAGTTCATTAATGGTGGCACCTGAAAATAGTATAAACACAAAAAATGTTTGCCATATGATGTAAGCTTTAACGCTTCATGGCTCGTTAGTCCGACAACATTATATATAAGCTAAATAAGGCAAGTACTAAGCAATATCATGTTTATATCATGCACGTTTTATCTTATGCTCATTTTTGTGCACATTTAAATCATGTATTTGAAAATCACTCAATCCCCTTTTTCTCTACAATCTCCCCCTTTTGATGATTTTCAAAATAACTTATTCACATGATTTAAATCATATCGCTCCCCCTTCAATTATGCATAAATTCAAAACTCGAAATTTAAATTTCAAGTCCGCTCCCCCTTGATTTATGCAATCAGTATCTCTCTCCCCCTTAAATCATGCTTTCTCTCCCCCTTTATTTTGGAAAACAAATCAAAAGATGTCTCTAAAGAAGAAAAAAATCATGCATTTCATATATGTGCGTTCGTAAGGGTTATTTATTCAACCCTTTGAAAATGTCCCTTTTGGTACCCAAATTTGGGTGACCTTTCTAGGTCTTCCAAAAGGTGAGAAAGATGATGGAAATGCAACATAGTATCTGTTGGAGGCAAATGCATTCGGCCTTTGGCCAAGAATCCCATCATGCATATAGTATGGTTTTCGTTTTTGGTTTGCATGCACGGGAAATGATCTAGATGCATTTTTATGATATGAATGTCGCATATGCATCAGTGGCTTTCTATATGGCATGTGATTTCTCTTTGTATGATAAGAAGCACGATGAGATGAGATAAATGGTGTACTAGTCTTCTTCTCATATTTATACGGCACATAATTATACTTCATATGAGATGAAGAAGAGATATGACGAGATGTGGGGAGAGGAGGTTTTTGCTTTATTTTAGGCGCTACGTATGCCTTTGATGTGTCTACTTTCTTAGACAAAACAAACTTGGATGGTTTAGATGATGCTTCGTTTGTCTCGCTGTATCCTAATCCAGTTTTATCACTGTCCTGTTTTTGTGATAAAATAATGCGATCTAGCATGCTGGATTCCGTATCAAATTGTTTTACCTTTTTCTCTACATGCGCATTCCTTGATTTCAAGTTTGAAATCTCGGATTTCAATTCAATGTTCTCTGATGACAATGATGAAATTTCAGATTTTAATGAATTTATAATGCATGACGACTCTTCTTTTGAATCGTTTAATTGAGACACAAGATCTTTGTTAGAAGATTCTAACAATTTCTTGTCTTCAATTAATCGCTTCTTTTCTTTTGCAAGAGTCTTTGAAAACTTATGCAATTCTAAATATTGACTAAATAAATCATCATATGAACATTCAGAATCGGAATCAGAGTCGGAAGATACCTCATTTGATGCTTTAGATGTAATGCATACTTGTGCCTTGTGTTCTTCTGTAGCATCAGTCTCAGAGTCAGATGTGTCACTCCAAGTGGAGGCTTTGAATGCTCTTCTCCTTTGCTTAGGTTCTGAGACGAGTCTATTCTTGTTCCGATCCTTGTCAGGGTATTTGTTTGTTTGTTTTTCTTTATTAGGGCAGTCATATGATAAATGTCCAAGTTTGCCGCATTCATAACACTTTATTTCTTTATTTTATTTTTATGATCATTAGATGAGGTGGACTTATGTTTAATCGATTTTCTCAGTATTTTTCCTAATCTTTTAGCCATTGTGATTAAGTCCTCATCATCGGAATCTGTGTCACTATCATCTACGACGTATTCATTTGATTTAAATGCTATAGCCCTGTCATTATTAGAAATGGACTCAGAATGTCTTAAAGAAAGTTTGTTTTCATATACCTTAAGTGATCCGATTAGTTCTTCCATTTTAATCGATTTGGTCTCTTTACTTTCTTCTATGGCCGTTACTTTAGGGTCCCACTCGGATGGAAGGCTTCGCAAGACCTTTTGTACCTTTTCCTGCATAGTGAAGGCTTTGCCAAGAGACTCAAGAGAATTGTAAATGTTAGTCAAGCGTAAATCCATTTCAACAATAGACTCATTTGGCAATAATTTAAAGGACTCAAGTGTGGACATAAGCATATTGATTTTGGACTCCTTTACTTGGCTAGTCCCTTCATGTTTCATTTCAAGAATATGCCACATCTCTTGAGCACTAGAACAATTTGACACGTAACTAGCCTCACTTTTACTTAGGCCGTTTAATAGTAGTTGCATGGCTTTAGCATTCATACTCAACTTCTTTTTGTCATCACTAGTGTATTCTTGTTTCGTTTTTGTAACCTCTAGTGTGACACCAACAATAATTGACATCTTAGTGGGAACAAATGGACCGTCTTCTATAATGGACCATAGATCAATATCAATAGCCATAAGAAAAAGTTTCATTCTTAATTTCCATTGAATAAAAGGCTCACCGTCGAAAAGAGGAGACATTACAGTTGACATTCCTTCTTGCACAGTTGTGGTTGCCATCTCACGGAATCGTTGGATTCTTTGAAGTGAGTGTTCCTGCGCTCTGATACCAATTGTAGGATCTGCAAGGCACCACTAGAAGGGGGGTTGAATAGGTGGTGCGGAAAGTGTGGTTTTTAAAATTTCTTTAAACCTAACCAATTCAACTTCTGAAAACAGATTCTGTTTTCAGGACCTGTTTTAAAACGTTTTTAAAACCAGGTTAGAGGTCTCCAAAAATTCTGAAATTTTGAGAGAACTTAGCCTCAGATGTTATGAGGGTCCTCTAAAAATTTCAAATTAAAATTCAAACTTTAACCCCTTCAAAAACCGTTGGTAATCAGATTGTGCGAATCTGCCAGAAACGGTAGATGGTTTTGAAAAATTAATTCCTATTTTTGTGTATGTCCAAATGCTCTGAAACTCTGACCACTAACTCCTTATATACTATATTTAATTGGGTTGAAGCAGTTTTGCAAAATGCTTTTGGAAAGTAGGTCAACCACAATCAAAGTCTCAACCTTTGCAAGTCTGAAATTCAGACTGCACTAGTCTCATAACTTTTGATGTTTGATCGACTTATACTTATCCAAAAGGGTTGAAACTTGTGCCACATTAACTCTAGAACGTGTGAGTATATTTCTTGAAATTTTTGTGATTTTTGAAAACCATTTACTATTTTTACGGATGCGAGCAAGAAGGGTAAACAGTACAGTAACTGAAAAGTAAATGCAGAAAGTAAATGGCACCAAGACTTTTATACTGGTTCGGTTATAAACAACATACTCCAGTCTTCAAGGAACACCTTCCTTGGTTCAAACTAATCACACACACACAATACACCTTACCGTAGGGTTGATAGAGTTACACCTAACTCCAACCCTTTACAAACCTTGTATTGTAAGTACAATTCGCATGAACACCACCACCTTGCTAGAGTGAAGATTGATCACACCTTGATCAATCTTTTACAAAGATATATGAATGGTGGTTTATCTCAAGCCTATTCAAGATTGAAAGAATATGAATACAATAGGCTTACAAGAAGAAAGAAAGAAAGAGAGAATGTAGAAGAAGAAGAACTAGGCTTTTGATCACTTTGATTTTGCAATGCTTGGCCTTATTTTGTTTTTGCACCACTTCTTTCCTTTTAACCTTGCATGGCCGTCCCCCTTGACATACCTCCCCCTCTTGAAAATTATCTTTTAAGTCCTCGAGAGAGTGTAAGACATCATTGTGATAAGGCCTTGCTTACTTGGCACCTTCTTATTGGATGATCATTTAGTCTTCGCTTACTTGACACCTCCTTAATGGTTCAACGTTGTCATCATGATGACATGGAAAAAATCTGAGATATACACTTTACCATGTGCCAAAAATCAATCATAAAATCATTCCATAAATCAAGAGATACATCATAAATTGCAAGACAAATAAATTCTTCCATATCAAGTGAGAAAATCGGCCATAATAGCACTCTTGTCATGCTGAAAATTCAGCATGTGCATCATGGGATAAAGTTCAAATCATTACCATTTTTCTTTGAATTTTCATCATAAAAATGAATCAACAACTTATGGTAGGTATTGCTACCAATTAAGAAATGAACTTAGACACAAATAAGCTTAAGAATTCGGCCACACCATGTCTTCACACATGCTGAAAAATTTCAGCATGTGTGATATGTAGAATATCACACTTTATTATTTTTACATAATATTCAAATCATTTCCATAACATCCTCAATTAATCCTCATGATTCAAGACACAAAATATCTGCATTTTTAACTAAAAATTTTGGACATAATACAACATACATGCTGAATTTTCAGCATGTGTCATACATGTGACATAGTTTGAAATGTTACCTTTTGTAGCTCCTTCCTTTAGGTCACCAACTTTGTTTAATTGATTCTTGACCAATCAATATACCAACATGGCTCCACATGTGCTCCAAATCAGCTGTTATAGGCGTTGGTAATGTGTTTGACATGTGCTGAATTTTATTTTTGCTAACTTTATAAAATAGTGCACATTTAATAGTACACACATGTAATATTCCAATCAGCCCTTAATTTAATTTTCTAGAACACTTTAAGATGTATATCATATGTAAAAGGTGTCTAGATACGTGTCACATGATGTACAAGAAAAACGTTCCATGTTATGTGCGTAGAAAACCGAATTTTCGATATTTATCGATTACTCGATTTTTCTCTAATTTAAATTCCAACTTTTGCACATGTTATATATATTATGTTATACATAATATATATAATATATACTTTAAATCTCAGCACTTGGCTGGTTTAAAGTGGTACCATTAGCATGTGACAAAATTAAACTTGGAATCTTCACATTTTGGCCTTAATATGGAGTAATTTGTGTGTGCCAACATGGAAAGTATTTTTGGCTGAAAATATCATGTATGGCACGAAATTTATGATGATTTTTGAAGTATAGGAGCTGGCCATTTATTTATGGCAAGTACGTGACACGTTGGCGAAGTTTCGGTATTCGCCCGATACGACAAATTTCGGTTTTGAACCTTTTATCGTGTCGTATTTAATTTGTCATCACCATATCTTATATCACATGATATAAGACCTGAATATACTCATAAATATGAGTTAAGTATAGTGGTGTGACGTTAACGTACGTACGTAAAATATATAACGTGTCGGTAGTACGTTGGAATACATGTGTATGTGCCTTTATTTAAAAAATCTGAAAATATATATTTATATACATGTGTGGCGTGTATATTTAATGAAAAGGAGGAGGAGAAGACTTTCCTTCCTTAGCCTTGTTGCCTTTGTGCCTTTTCCAAATGTAGCTTCCTTTAATGAACTACTTAGTTTATTAAACTAAGTACTTCACTTAATGAACTAGTTTAGTTCATTAATGGTGGCACCTGAAAATAGTATAAACACAACAAATGTTTGCCATATGATGTAAGCTTTAACGCTTCATGGCTCGTTAGTCCGGCAACATTATATATAAGCTAAATAAGTCAAGTACTGAGCAATATCATGCACACGTTTGTTTATATCATGCATGTTTTATCTTATGCTCGTTTTTGTGCACATTTAAATCATGTATTTGAAAATCACTCAAACCCCTTTTTCTCTACAGAATTTAAATCTGAAATGTTTAGGAGACACTCATAACATCTGAGGATAAGTTCTCTCCAAATTGCAGAATTTTTGAAGACCTACAACCTAGTTTTAAAAACGTTTTAAAACTAGTCCTAAAAACAGAAACTGTATTCAGAAGGTGTGTTTTTGGTTCAAACTAATTTTAAAAACCACATTTTCCGCACCCACTATTCAACCCCCCCTTCTAGTGGTGCCTTGCAGATCCTACAGATGTAATATTTTTTACGTCTCAGCTATTTTCTTCTTCTTTATTTTTATTTTTTTCTTTTTGGTTTCCATATTTTGCCTTCCAACAATCTTAGAAAAAAAATTCTTTTGATTGATATGACTACCAAACAACATATGGTTCACATATGTCCAAGTTGGAACCATATGAAGAAATAAGTTCGGCCATGAGATTCATTTGGAGATGTTGGTGAATGCGAAAACTGAATGATGAACTTGGTAACAATCTTAAAAAAATTTGTGAAAGTAAATGAAAAATCTATGAGTTAGAGATTTGATAGTTTGCTTTAATCTTTTTGAAGATAGAAATTCTTATTAAAAGTGAAATTACTAAGACTAGTTATTTTATGACTGTATTTATACGTATATGATGATTCCTGTCTTAGATAATTGATGACTGGTTAAAATGTTAAACTTAGAAATCATTTAAAATGAATTCCTAGGTTTGATGTTAGCATTTAGTTTAACTTTGTACAAGTGTTATGAGTTGGACTTATTTCATCAAGTTGTTATTTATGTAATATATTTCAAGAATGAGAAATCTTTTTTATGATAGATAACACTTGACCTATTTGGACATGATTTTAGAATCAATAATTGAATTAATAATTAACATTTGTCATTCGATTAACAAGAAATGATTTTGAATCATGAGCATGAATAAGATACTGAGAAAAGTTTTTTTATGTCTATTTAATTGTAAAGATAAATATTTTTTGAAAGTTGTAAGTTTTGTATTTAGTGGGGCATATAAATGAGTACATAAGTTTAGTACTTATATTATTAAATATAGATAGAAAATAATAAAAATTATTTGGCGAAAAATGCACAAAAATAAGTCATAGTCTTTCAATTCTAAAAATAATGTTGTAATAGACTATCTTCCTTAGTCTATTTAAAATATGGAAAAAAGAAACAGAGAGAGAGTATAAGTTAAAAATTATGAAATAACTACGAGCCTCTAGCGTGGCCCATGATGATAAAGGTCATCTTCTCTATAGAAGGCTCCTTCATTCCTCCCTCCAAACTTTAGTTTTGTATGTGACTTTGTTCTTAAGCAATCATAAATAGAGTTTGGGAAATAGAAGATAAGAATCAAACTATGATTACATCTCTCCAACTAATATTAGCATTTTTCTTGCGATCTACCTTTTGAAAGGTATATCTAAACTTCTCATTTAGCTAAAAATTCGAATTTTTTGAATCAGTAAGAACACATAAGATATATATCTAAATAACCACCACAATGTGTGAGAGTTGTGTATCAACCCTACCTTATGATCATTCATACAATAGCCATTTTTGATAAATAGTCAACCATTTTTGACATAGTAAAAAAGTTATACTAGTAGACAAAAATGTGATGTTATCCAATTTCTCTTGTGTATAGGTTCCATGGTTGAGTTGCTTATGGTGCTGTGCCATATAAGGCCTGACAGAGCCTCCAAGCCTTCCTGGCTCTTCTTTTTTCCAACTATACTTTAGCCAGTGTAGTATAATACATAGTTCAATGGGAAGAATAGTTGTATCTTGCAAGACTACTTCTGATTTAAAACAGTAAGCCTGTCCCTTTCCCATCAGTATTTAGAAAACCAATTTGAGAAATGGACTTAACATTTCCAGACAGAGACAAATTCCAGTGGGGTTCCCTTCCATCCCAAAAGCATACACTTACCATCCATTTCAATGGTGCAATATTTCCCTCCTGGGGCAAGCTCTACCATCAACTTGGCTTGGCAAATTGCTGCTGAGCTCAGCTCAGTTTCCACAAGCCCATATCTGTTAAACGACGCTCTCCAGAAACGACTCCTTTCGTGCCTGTGACGCCTCTCAGCACCCTCACTTGTCACAATATTTTTTATCAATGCCCAAAGATACACCTCTTCTGTCAGCTTTCTGTGAGGACCCTTCCCCGGGACAGTGCTCAAAAAATCAAATACAGCACTAAAATAATCAATCGCACCAAAAAATCTTTCTACAAAGCTTGGAGAATTCACGCTAGCTTCCACTTCGTTGATTATAGCAACACAAGGCCTCAGGTGCTTGATGACTCCTATAAATTTCTTTAATTGACCACGACAAATATTTAAGGGGAAAAGACATATTGTGGAGTAAATTGCCACGCTTTCATCGTCCTGAATCTTGAACATATCTGCCCTGAGGTCCTTGAAATCCGACACGACTGTTCGGAATGAGAAGGACAGATCAAGGGCCGCAGCAGAGCAGGACAACCACCGGCCTGTTGCTTCCATCATCTCTTTAGAAGTTCCCACGGCTGTTATAGTTAGATGTTCGACCGGACATTCTTCACGATCTGTTAGCCCTTGCAATAACAGTGTCCATTGACATCCATTCTTGATCCTGAAATCTATCAGATGGATCCTTTTAGCGGATCCTACATTATCCAAGATGCATTGCACCCCCGTAAATTGGCTGATGGCAGAGATGCTAAATTCTTGATGCTGCGCAATCACAGATGTTTCTAGGCTAATCTGAGTCTGTATAACATCTATTGGTTTCTTTTTCAACCTTTGAGATGGAAAGATCCCCATTTCATGGTCCATTCTCTCCTCAAGGGCTTCCACAAAATAGAATACAGTCCTTTGAACAGCGGTGCCATTCTTACAAGCAGACTTATAACACAACAAAAGCAATTTCCTTGCACAAGAAAATTGTTTCCAGGCAAATTTTTCTGCCGCTGCTTGAATTAGCACTGCAAGTTCTAAATCTTGAAACATTTCCTTAGGCATATTACGTTGATCATCAACAAGACTCGCTACAATGGTGGAAACATCAGTTTCTCTGGAATTTATTTCTTTGATTCGAGCTCGAGCCAATTTAAAGATGGTTGTGGTTGACATGACATCACAGCTTGAGTTATTGCACATTCTACCGTTAGTAATCTTTTCGTAGCGCCCGTTTACACGCCGATCCTTCACTTTTCCATTAAAGAACTTGAGAATCCCCCGTCTGTCGGAGGCAGAGCTGAAAATTTCCTCTTGGACTCGTCATGGCAGGAGATCTGACGTGTTTCGGATTGTTGATCGGCTTAAAGCCATTGTTTTGGAATCTTCGGGGTAAGAACTCAGTCTGAATATTGATACGAAAGATACAGGGAGTTCTTTTTTTTTATGTTATATCAGAAATCCCAAGGCAATGCAGCTGGAACATTCGGCCCGAACACGAAATACAAGGAATCCGACTCTCAATAATGCAGTGTGTTTGGTCGCGTTTGTTTGTTTGGTTTTTGTTTGTTTTTGTTTGTTTCTGTTATTTTTGTTTGTTAAAAGCTCTAAACATGTCCTCCTCCTCCAAGATCCTGAAAAGTGGTGTACGATTAAGTAAACTTATATATACAATGATGACTTCACGACACAAACATATACATTGTAAATATTTAATTAGTCGATGGTGTTCATAAGATGAATAAGATAAAAGACTAATTAATATAGTCCTTTAATACGGACGTTCCTTTATAAAGTCTACACAATTACCAACGAAATATACAAGCTTAGTAAAAATAAAAAAAACTTATACGATTTTAGCAGAGCATACATACTATTTTTTTCAACTTGAATAGAGAAAGGATATGGTACATTTCCCTCTTGAATGATTAAAGACATACTCAAACGATAAACCTTAGGATGTAACAGGATGTGTAGCGCCCCGTTCAAAACTAGGGTTCCGGTCTGGTGCATCCGCCGTACTATGCGACGAGAACTACAAGACGTCGATACTATATATATGCATGACATAAATAATAAATCGATAAGCGGAAGCAACATAAACATAAACAAATCCAATCGACATGCCTTACTATAAATTATAGTCCTGTACAAATCAACTGACACTATATCCTAAACCACTCGGAATACATGATAATCTAATGAAGAACACCTTCAAAGGTACTCTCTCGGTCTACTTCATCCATATCGGTAATCTACCTGGAGTCATCCTGCATACACCGTTATGGTGTACATGTTTTCTGCAAATAGTGATAAGGCGAGTATGAGCGATAAACGTAGTCGTCCAGCAAGCAGTCCTGCTAGATATGACATATGGATCATGCATGGGAAGATGGCGTGATAAAATAAATATGCGTAATAGCGAACATAATATGGCACGTCTCCATTGAAATTAAAGTGACATAACATAAGAATAATAAACCACATAAAACACGTGGAATTTATCATCGTAGCATAGTAAACATTTCATTCTATCTAGTCCTTAACCTCGTATACATGTCCATATTTACTTTCTAAACCATAACTTATACTAATGTCATACATCTTACATCCACCATGCTTTTATGCATAATCTCTACATTGGTCAACTTTGTCATCATAAACTTAAAGACATTCTAAAGGTAATGTAAGGTATCATGGTCATGATACGATGCATAAAACATGACTTTCATAAACATAACATGACTTTTCATAAATATAACATGACTTTTTCGTAAACATGCATAACTTGGCATTTCGTACATCATAATCACAACATGGCATTTCATAATATAAAGACATAACATTTCATAATGGCTATAGCGCTTTCATAAGAATAATAACGCATGACATACCGAATGATTCTCCATATAGTACATGTACGACATAAAACATAATAAACATATGTGCATGTCCTGACAGTGACGCGTTATGACGAAGACCCCACGTCCCAGAACCGGTGTTCACTCGCCATAACGTATTCATATGCCCCTGACACCTACCACTCCGGTCCCGATGTCAGGCCGGTGCACCAGCATAACATAGTATAATCATGATCATGAACATAACATAACATAACATATCGTGTGTGATTGGAATCATTCCGCTCGTGTTTATTATTCATACGCATATGACTTTTAAAACATAGATTGCGATAAAATAACTTTTTAAACTTTTATTTCATGATATGAAACTCGGCCAAATGCGGGTGTTTTGGTCGTTCTATAACTTATCATCAAACATCACTTACTTATTTACATTCTACATGTCATAACTTAAAAAAAATACCACTTTTACCCTTAACAACATACCATTCGGCCATTAACCCCAAAACAGCCCCCTGTTTGTAATTTTTCACCTAACATCACTTATTAATTTGTATTTTCCATATACATGTCATATTTCAACATTTTTTATAAAGTAAAGGCGAGATTTTATTATATATACATATAAAATATATATTTCAACATTTATATATATATATATGTTTGGTGAAGAACAGGTGGTACTGTCTGGGTATTTTATTAATATAAGAACCCTCGCTTGTGGCGGAGGAATACCGTGTTTACATCTAAAGCCTGTCTAAGGTGGGAGACTCTCCCAAACTAAACAGAACAGGAAAATGAAAATGCATACAAATAGTAGTATACAATTAAGCAACAAACTATAAATAGAAAAAGCTAGCATAACCGAATCCAATCCAACGGCACTGTCGCAGTAGGAAGGCATGGAACAGCAGGACAAATACCAGCAGCTAGGAGGCTTCATTGCAGGGAGGAGTCCCAACAATACATGATGTACCTCAGAAAATCAAAAAGGTCATATGTCACATATGAATAATAACTAGAAATTCTGAATAGTAGGCACCAAGAGAGTGAAAGACGTGTACCCGGGTTGCCCGTAACTAGTAAAGGCACGGGCAATAAGAGACGAAAACAGCACATAACTAGCACTGGGATGCCCACCACGCAGGGTCATACGGTGATCCTCAGCATATGTATAAGATACATCATTAGGCAAATAGCACACAAGGGATTAAATGGATAAAGTGAAGTAAACAAAACATACCCAGCCGCCCGCATCAAGGAGACATGGGCGAATATATAATGGCTGGCTTTACAAGACTGCTAGTGACGAACATAGACTGTGTGAACATCTGAATGTATGCTACCTCGCGCTAATGGGGGAAGCTCTGAAAGTATAGAGTAGACACATGTTTGGCGACGCATTAGACCATGTTGAGCTAAATAATGGGCGACCGAGTTAGCTTCACATGGTACATAGTCGATTCGTGAACTCGTGAGACTCAAATATTGGCGTATCATGGCATAATCCCTGCTCAGTTATGATGACACTGTGGAGGACCCATTAAGCAAGGGCAATAAGGCAAGACAGTCAACTTCAATGTGTAATATCGTATACCCTGCCATCGAGAAGTATATTAAGGAAAACAATATTGTCTGAATTTCAGCATGTAAAGGTTACAATGTCGGCAGGGAGAAAGAAATAGCCTGAATCAATTGTCCGGAATCATTCCGTAAAATCGCACCTCCAGCTGCCCCATTCCTACCCAATGCCGCATCTATATTAAGCTTTAGCTTTTCTGTAGGGGTAATGTCCTTTTAACAACTTGAATCCATTTGGGACGAATTGAAGGAGAATAATGGGACACAACCAATCGCAGAATTGATTCTGCAAATTTCCTCTCAGAGGTGGAGGCACACCAAGTAAAGATGTCTGCCTGTATACGTTCTCGAAGACAACAGAGTGAGAATGCTTATTCTCCAAAAGTGACGGCTGCATATTCCTTCCAGATGGCCCAAGTCGGAAGCATTGGGACCACAGCTGCCAAGTGACCCTTCATAGTAGATTGCTGCACCTTGCTCCACCAAGCACGCAAGAAATGTCGAAATGTGAACAAAGTAGGAGTTGGTCCGTCAAAAATATAGGACAAATGTAGCCAAACAGACTAAATCACAGGGCAAGTGTAGAAAATATGAGCCTGGAGAGCTGAATCACCCTCCAAAAAACACAACATGTATGAAAAGCAGCAATCCAGCGATTGATATTGTTCGGCATAGGCAAGGCATTATACCATGGACGCCATAGAAACACTTGAGCAGCAGCAGGGGTACCCTTCCACCAAATGTATCTTGCCATTGGTAAGCTGTTACCAGGCGGCTTGCAAACATGATATGCATTGCCTGTACTAATGCCTATTCTCATTAGCAGTCCAATGTAGACCATCCTGTGTCACTTGCACCTGCAACATACAAAAAGTGTTTATGCGACATAATCTCGTCTAATCTACCAAATCGTATAGATAAGCATGCATCATAGGCCGTTTGCCATACTTTTGCCTTAAATAAGTTGCCCACAGCGAATTAGAGGTATTGTACATCCACCATAATTTATACTCAAATGCCTTTTGTAAGGCAGTTAGGTTACGAATGCCTAGACCACCTTCCTCTTTGGGATAACATATAGCCTCCCACGTTCTCCAATGATGTCGCCGTCTCCATAAAAAATTAGACATTTTCCTGCTCAGCTCCATAATGACACTTTTAAGAAGACGTGCAGTAGCTATGATGTTCAAAGGCATTTCTACAAGCACTGATTGAATTAAGGTCAATCACCTAGACATACTTAACAGCTTTTGTGACCAACCTATCAACCTCGCATCAAAGTAATCAATTAAAGAAGTACAATACCGAGAGCGATTGATACCTTTAAAAAGATAGGAACGTAAATACTTGATAGGAAGTTCTCATATTCTTATATTTAGAACCAGTTGTACCCTTTGCGAAGAGATACCCCCTCCCACCACAATTTGACTCTTTTGATAATTAATTAATTGGTCTGATGCCCGCTGATACTTCTCAAGTAATCACTTAAAATGTTGTAAATTTCTAATGGAGCCATTTAGAAAGATCAGCAAGTCATTTTCAAAACCAAGATGGGACATTGGTTGTCAAAGCTTGAACATACAACATGGATGATCCATTATTAATATAAGCATAAATACTTAACCTTTGAAAATCTATGTAGGGTCTAGAAAGAATATCTGCCTTTCTCACTTTAATTACCACTTAAAGTGAAGGTTTCTTCACTTGGCTTGGAAAAGAAACTCTTCTCCTTATCTCCATGGTGACCACAGTTTTGAGATGAAAATGGAGGAGTTACTGCACAACATATGGAAGGTAGATAAAAGAAGAATTTAACTTATAGTACTTAAAGATCTTACCTTGTTTTTGCTTGGTTCTTATTTCTACAACCATCTTGAATCACTACTTGGATGATGTAAGTATTGAAACCTAACCTTGAAGATGTGTAGATGATGTGAAAAGAAGGAAGATTTCTCCCCTTTTTGCCTTATTGAACTCACGGCCAACCAAAGAAAGAGGGTGTTGGAGAATTTTGTTTCTTGGAAGAGAGAGAGGGTTTTATTGGAAGATGAAAATGTGAAAGTGTGGAACGGAGAAGAAGAAATCTTCCCCTTTGTTCTTCATTGCTATTCTCGGCCAAGAGAAGGAAGAATAGAGTTATAAGACTTTGTTTCTTGTGTGAAAGGATGAAGGAGGGTGTTGGAACTTGGTTTGGTTGAAGTTTGTGGGAGAGAAAAGAAATTCTTTCCCCTTTTCTTGGTTGAATTATCGGTCATGGATAAAGAGAAAGAGAAGTTTGGAGACTTGAGTTGCTAAGATGACAGAGAAGAGAGTATGAATGAGGTGTTGGAAGTGTGAAGTGAAGAAACAAAGGGTTTGCCCCCTTTCTTGTGTATCTTAGCCGAATAAAAGGGAGGGGAAAGAGAAAGAAAATTTTGTGGAGTGATTGGTGCGAAAGGTTAGGTGGTGGGGTAATGATGAAGTGGAAAGAGTGTGTAAGGATGAAAGAAAAAGAAGACATCTTGTCTTCTTTTGGAGCTAAGGGGCCGGCCCATTGGAGGGTTGGAGGAAGAAGTTTTGTCTTGCATGTCATGCAGGATAAAGTGGAAAAAAATGTTATAATTGGGATAAAAGTGTGTAGGATTTTGTTGTGTAGTGGAAAACAAAATGGACGAAAATTTTTCTTCCACTTGCATGGAGGGGGCGGCCAAGTGGGTGTTTGGGTGGGTAGAATAGGACAAAGTATCATTAATTGATTTCTACACAATTTTTTACACTTGGTATTTTGTTGGGATATTCTTTAATCACAATTTCTTCTTCCTTATCTTACCATAAAGTGGCTCCATCTACACCATATATATATATATATGTCTATGTATGTATGTATATATATGTATATATATATATATATATATATATATATATATATATATATATATATATGTATGCATATATATGTATATTCATCTCCTACACTTGCTTCGGATTTGCACAGACTACGAGTCCTTCTTCAAGCCTCTTCTATTCGCTTGCATTATGTTCCCCGTGAGGTTAATCAGGAAGCCCATTTTTTGGCCCAAGAAGCATTGAGGCGTTCCATTGCTGTATATTATCCTCGTTTGATGGCTCTTCCAGCGTATGTTCGGGGTATCATATTGACAGACTCTACATTTCCCAACTTTCGTCCATCTTCTGATGCAGAAACATAACATCCTAGTCATTCTCAATATTGCTTACGGTGTTGATCGTATGTGTTGCATCATAGACGATTCATTTTACTTTATGGTTTGGATTGTACAGTGTTATGGTTGCAACAATATAAATATACACGCTTTTTCCTTCGCCATGGTTTTATCCACAATGGTTGTTTTACATGGAAAAGTTTTAATGCGACATATCATATATTGTTGCCCATTCCCTCACATCATCTATTTATATTATTTGTTCTCGTATGATGACGTTCATCACTTCTTTTGTAATATGGTATTCCTCCGCCATAAGAGAGGCTTCTAAATAAAGTTTATATTCGCCAATATATATATATATATATATATATATATATATATATTCATCTTTTTTCTTCTTTTCCTAGATATTTATTAT
>AP025050.1:14626859-14747060 GCA_036186865.1 Eustoma russellianum | reverse complement strand
TATATATTCATCTTTTTTCTTCTTTTCCTAGATATTTATTATGTCTTATATCCTTTTTTTTTTAAATTTTGAGTGGTGACAATTATTGTGTCATGTATTTTCTAGTTGATTTAATGTAGTCTATTTCTTAAATTCCAATTTTTTGCACAAGTTATATATATTATGTTACACAAAACGACAACTTTCGGACTTTGGAATTGCCGTAAATAAAATTCCTATATATTGTGATAGTATGAGTGCAATTAACCTATCTAAGAATCCCGTGTTACACTCTAAGGCCAAGCATATAAAAGTACGTTATCACTTTCTTCGTAATCACGTAAATAATGGTGACATTGTCATAGATCACGTACGCACAGAGGCACAAGTAGCGGATATCTTCACAAAAGCCTTAAATCAAGCCACGTACAAAAATGTTCGTTCTAAATTAGGCATGATTTCTGCTGATTTGATTATCTTTCCATATTTACATGCATTTTTGATTGACTTTCCAAAATAAAGGGGGAGAGAATGCATGATTTAAGGAGGAGAGAGAAACTGATTGCATAAATCAAAGGGGAGCGAACTTGAAATTTGAAATTCAAAATTTGAATGTATGCACGATTGAAGGGGGAATGATAAGATTTAAATCATGAATGTAGGTTATGTTGGACCGTTCACCTGCAATAAACACCACTAGAGGTGGGGTGAATAGCGATTACCGGAAATTACACTACAACCCTTTGTTAAAATCCCCTTTGAAAACAGACTTTGAGACCACCTCAGATTCAGAACCTGTTTTTAAAAAATTCACAAATAATTGTACACAACTCCAAAAATTATGAAGCTTTCCAGAATTGAACTTCAATGAGTTAACAAGACTCTATCCAAAACTCAGACAAAAATAAGATCGTTTGTCCCTTCAAACAAATAAAAAGATTCAAATGGTCAATCTGGACAGAATTGGACAGAATGTTGCTGATTTTGCAATACATGTTGTTCTTTAAATACTCAACCAAAAAGGTTGATCTTTATATCAAAACACTCTTAGGATGTGTAGAGGAATTTTACAAAAGGCCCTGACCTTAAACAATTCTTGAAAAATACGTAATCTAAGTTTTCTCAAAACTGGTCAGATTACATCCAGATTGGAGCAGTTATCTTGTAAAGACTGAAAGACTAACATTCCCTTGCTCAAATCAAGTGATTCTTGTTTCAAATGAAAGATACCAGTCTGAAGTACAACTCCACCAGAAAACAAGAATTTTGAAAATGTTTATCTATTTTTTCAAATTGTGAGAAATTGTGTGAAAACTGCAGTCAAAACGGGCAGAAAACAGAAATAAAGAAACAAGAGAAGAACACCAAAGATTTATCCTGGTTCGGTCAATGTGACCTACTCCAGTCCCAAGGAACGCCTTTACTTGGATTTCACTATGAAATGAACACCTTATATCAAGAGACAAGCTTGATCCTTGGGTTATACACCAACTCTGCTCAAGACTTGTATAATCACCTTCTAAGCAACACTTCGTTGCAACTCCTCTAACACCTATTGATGTAGCCTTATAAAGATGGCTAATCAATCTTACAAATGAAGCTCAAGAGGCTTGTAGCTCACCACAACACAACAAGAACACCTTTGCTACAATGAATAAAACAACAACAACAAGAAGATGAAGATGAAAGCTAGATAATTCAACAAATGCTTGTGAGCTTCAAGTGTGTTTCATCTTCTTCACCATTGCCTCTATTTATAGTGTGATTTGAGCCTTGAAGATAAGAATGCACATGTGTCACCATCTTTATCATCAACTCCAAATGTCTTCTCATCATTGGTTGGCTTTGTACACTTGGCAAAATAAAACACAATGATTGGTCCACCTAGTATGTCACTTTGGCAGAAATGATAAGCTCCAAAAATGACTTGGAATTTGTTTGATTTATCCTTAGCAAAATAGAGATAATTCCCTCAACTTCTTGGCACAAGAATAGGCATGTGGCCAATTACCATTTCAGAGTCAAAATTCAGCTCCACTTGAATGTAGTAGCCGTTGGCTTCTTAGTATTTTCCAAAAAACAAAACTTTGATTTTTTCTTAATAAAATAAGAAAGGATAATACCACCAAATTATCCCCAACTTCAAGCACCATAATAGGACATGTGAAGTCTTCATTTGACTTCAAAAATCTGCTGAAAATACCCAAGAAATAGCATATAGCCATTGGCTATATTTGAAAAACTCCAAGTTGGTAATTTTGCCAACTAGCTTCTTTTTGGTTGGTCCACTTGTCTCCAACTCATAAAATGAATAATGTATCACCTCCAACTGTAACCTCACGTTTTTCAACATATATATAAGTCTAGCAACTCAGATTTTTGAAGAAGAAATAAATAGATAACAATTGACAAGATTATGTCAACGTGTAACACCGAAATTCCCCAATATTTCTTCTTATATGTCAAGAACATTTCCACACCTTAGACACCTTTAATATCTCTTAATAATGATGATAAATATCCTCTTATAACATATATAAGAGGGTCTTTAAGAAAAAGATAGAATCTGACATCTCAAATCGTCACATATTCAGCTATAGTTAATAATATCATCGGTTGAGAGAATAAGATATAAGATCACCATATAATCTTCAAAATAATAATAACACAGCTCCAGAATGAACATAATAATATGCTCATGAGATTCCTTGAGTGAAAATACCAAAAATACCCTCGGGGGTGAAATGACCAAAATACCCCTAGTGTGAGAAAACTCAAGAAATGACCCGGATGGTCATAAATACTCATGATATCACCTTTGTCATGATAAATAGGATGAGAATACATCCTTGAAATATTTTCATCATGTGATGTTCCTACAAAACTCAAAATACCAATTTTGTCCTTTTTGGTAAGTTGTAGAAACTTCCAAGGCATGTTAGTCACAAGACAATAATAATCACCAAAAACACATAATAATCACATAATGAGCATGTATAAATCATGTACAAATGAAAACAACCATTTTATCACATTTTAAAAAAATATTTCTAAAAATTCTAGACGTCGATCGATCGATATGAGGGGTTGACGTACGTTGATCGATCCACGTGAGAGATCGACATCTTACTGTGAGTTTGGTTCTTCTCAGTTCAACATAGATCAATCCATATGAGGGGCTGACGTACGTCAATCGATCCATGTGTCTCTGAATGAGAGATCCACGTCATTTTTATTCACTTTTTCAACCTTTAACCCCTTATAACACCATATGTGACATTTATAAGTCTTCACCACTTAAAATCATGACTTTGAAAATTATCCAAACATATTTCTCAACATTCTCCCCCTTTTGGATGATTTTCAAAATAACCTAACATGATTTTAATGTCACAACTTATAACCAAAGATTTAACCAAATGTTTTCAATTTTTCTTTTAAATAATATGTTGCTCCCCATGAACTCATACTCTCCCCCTTAACCTATGCTCCATAATTTATACCAATTAAAACTTAGCATATAATTCATCGTGACTTACCAAACTAAAATCCATGACTTACCAACTAAAATCATGTACTTATTATATCTCCCCCTTTATTTTGCAAATCATGCAAAAGATAGAACTATACAATGGCATCGTAAGTCATCATGCCTAATTTGGCTCGTAAGTTTTCAAAAGTGGCTTGATTAAGGGGTTTGATGAAGATGTCAGCAATTTGGTGATCAGTTCTTATATGGTTTATCACTATATCCTCATTTTGAACATGGTCGCAAAGAAAGTGATATCGCACCTCAATGTGTTTGGCCTTAGAATGAAGCACCGGATTCCGGTAAAGATTGATTGCAATTGTGCTATCACAAAAAGTTGGAATCTTTTTCATTTTAATGCAAAAATCACTAAGTTATTGTTTAAGCCAAAGTATTTGGGTAGTACATAAAATCAAAGCAATGTACTCGGCTTCAATGGTAGAAAGAGCTACACTAGCTTGCTTTTTAGAAAACCAAGAAATCAAGGTTGTTCCTATGAATTGACAAGTACCGCTGGTGGATTTTCTATCTAACTTGCAACCACAATAATCAGCATCACTATATGCGTGTAATTCCAACTTAGTGTTTCTATCATACCACAGTCCTAAGTGAGGTGTATGCTTAAGATATCTAAAGATCTTTTTCACGGCATTGTAATCTGATACCTTAGGACAAGATTGAAACCTAGCACACATACACACACTAAACATGATATCAGGTCTTGATGCAGTTAAGTATAACAATGAGCCAATTATAGACCTATAAAGTGTGTCATCAAAAGGTTTACCATTTTCATCCTTATCAAGTTTGGTACTAACACTCATAGGGGTAGTTGTAGGTTTCAACTCTTCAAAGCCAAACTTCTTTATCATATCATTGACATACTTAAGTTGGCTAATGTGAATTCCTTGAGGGGTTTGTTTGATTTGAAGTCCTAAGAAATAATTCAACTCTCATACCATTGACATTTCAAAATCTGACTTCATACATTCTTCGAAGTCTTTTACTAAAGTAGGGTTGACTGAACCAAAGATTATATCATCTACGTATATTTGAACTATTAACAGATCATTACCTTTTCTTCTTAGGAATAATGTGTTGTCGATGTTCCCCTTTGATAATTATTTGCAATAAGAAATTTTGCAAATCTATTATACCAGGCTCTAAAGCTTGTTTTAAACCATATAGAGCTTTCTTAAGCTTATAAACATGATTAGGATTCTTTGGATCTTTGAATCCAGGGGGTTGTTTGACAAACACCTCTTCTTGGATGTATCCATTCAAGAATGCACTCTTGACATCCATTTATAAGAGCTTAATGTTACTTAGACTTGCAATCGCAAGTAACAATCTAATTGCTTCTAGTCGTGCAACGGGTGCAAAGATTTCTTCATAATCTATTCCTTCTTGTTGATTATAACCTTGTGCGACTAGTCTAGCCTTATTCCTTGTAATATTTCCTTGTTCATCCATTTTATTCCTAAAGACCCATTTAGTTCCTATGATAGATTTATCTTTAGGTTTAGGTACTACGTCCCACACGTTGTTCCTTGTGAATTGATTTAATTCCTCATGCATAGCATCTATCCATGACATGTCACCTAAGGCTTCCTTTACGTTCTTAGGTTCTAATTGTGAGATTAAGCTATGTCCTTCAAGTTGACTTATATTTCTACGTATTCTAACCCCAAGACTTGGATCCCCAATGATTAGTTCTCAGGGTGCCACCAATTCCTAGATTGACTAGGTTCACCCTCATCTTGTTCAAATGTTTCATTAGTATGAACATTATCATATGTAATAGGATCATTAGTTACATTATCTTCCAATTGAAAAGTTTCTTCATTTATTTCATCTAAGGGTTCATGCATGTCTTGTTCAGGGGGAGTTGGTTCTAGATGATCAAGTACAGGCTCAAGTAATATATCATCATCAAACATATTTTCAACATTTGTTTCTTGTTCATGTTGATGTTTATCACTAACTTCAAAGCATGCATTTTCATTGAATTTTATATGTATGGATTCAATTATCTTTCTAGATGCAGAAATATAATACCTATATGCTCTTGAGTTAGTAGAATACCCAACAAATATGCATTCAACAAACTTTTGTTCAAATTTATCTAGATTATCCTTAGTGTTTAGCACAAAACATTTACATCCACATACTTTAACATAATCTATTTTAGGTTGTCTATTGTTTAACAATTCATAAGGCGTTTTATTTAATTTCTTTCTAATAGTAAGCCTATTTATAATATAGCATGCACAACTAATAGCTTCAACCCATAAATATTTAGGTAATTTATTTTCACAAAGCATTGTCCTAGCAACTTCTTGAATCGTTCTATTTTTACGTTCAACAACTCCATTGAGTTGTGGTGTTCTAGGTGGTGAGAATTCATGTTTTATTCCATATAGTTCACAAAATTTGATTACATCTTTGTTTTTAAATTCTCCACCCCTATCACTTCTAATCCTTTTAACATTTTCTTCGTAAATGTTTTCAAGTTGCTTGATAAGGGTTTTGATTGCTAATGGAGCATCGTCTTTGTGTGTTAAGAACAATGTCCATGTGTAGCGTGAGTAATCATCTACTATGACACACACGCAGTAGTGTCCACCTAGACTTCTTGGCCTACTTGGACCAAATAAGTCTAAGTGAAGCAATTCTAGTACATGACTAGTACTCACTTCATGTTTCGGTTTTAAGGTTTCTTTAATGTGTTTTCCCGTAATACATGTTTCACACATTTGAAAATTATCTAAGTCTAACTTAGACATTCCTCTAATTAAATTCTTCTTAGACAATTTCTTAATAGTTGAAATTCCTATATGGCCTAATCTTCTATGCCATAAATTTACATCTAAGTCATGTGATATTAGACACTTAACCTTAGCATCTAACATGTTATCTAAGGTAAGGGTATAAATATTTCCATCTCTATTTCCTTTTAAAATCGTTTCTCCTTTTTAATTTATTATATCATAAGAATTGGGAAGAAAAGAGACATTGTGACCACAATCTATAAGTTGTGAAATACTAAGTACATTATAAGAGAGATTGCTTACTAACAACACATTTCGTATTTGAAATGTGTTAGGATCCCTAATTGTTTCTTTTCCAACAACTTGTCCTTTGTTGTTGTCACCGAATGTCACCCTTCCACCATTTTTGATATGTTCCAATTCGATGAATAGTTTGGGGTTCCCCGTCATATGCCTCGAACATCTACTATCTAAAAACCATTTGACTTTTAGATTCTTTGACTTTGCCTCCTTGCATTCCTTGCATTTTTCCTATAATGGAGACAAAGTTTTAGGTATCCTTTATCTGGGTCCTTGAATGTTAGGGGCATTATTCTTGTTTAGATATCCCTTAGGTATCCAAACTTGAATATACCTTCTAGGCACATTTTAGCATTGTTATAATTTTGAAAATAAGAAGAATTAGCATATACATGATTATTCCACATAAGTGAAGATGCATTGTTATACATGTTGTGCCACGGTTGATAATCATTATAGGATGGCCGAGATTTATGATGTGTATAAGGCATGTGAATTTGTTTCATATATGGCGCTATATAAGTGTGTTTTTAGGCATTTCAATAAGACTTATAAGAGTGTTGCCTATACTTAGGTTCATAATAAGTTGTATGCATTTTATTCGGTCTAGTTGCATTTGTATACATGTAGGCATAATTTCTAGGTTGTCTAGATGCAAAGTTTGGCCTAGATGTATGTTTATGCGTGTGTGCTTTTATGAGTGTATGTTGCATTTTTTCCTTGATGTTAGTAGAAGAAGGTGTAGAAGAAGATGTAGCAGGCAAAGTTGATTTTATTGTATTATATGACAACTTTGTACTAGATGAAACATACTTAGTCTTTTTATTCACTTTTTTGTTTTCTTCTTAATAGCCTAAGCCGATTTTATCATTACCATACTTTTGTGATGAGATGAGTGTGTCTAACATGTTTGTACCGGATTTAAATTGTTCTAACATTTTTTCTAAGTTAAGTTTAGACGACTTAAATTGTGTTATTTCATGTTCACAACTTTCTAACTTAGACTTTAACATCTTATTTTCCATTTTTTATTTTATGTTCATCTTTACTATATGATTCAATTTTATTCTCTAAAGAATCATGAGTATTAGTAGACTCTTGTTTAAGAGATTCTAGTTGATCGGAAAATTCAAAGTTGGACATCTTTAACTTGTAATTTTCTTCAACTAGTTTCTTCGTTTCTTTAGAGACCTCTTACAGTGATCATGCATTCTTAGGAATTCTTCATACATTTCATCAAATGTCATGTCACTATCAGAATCACTATCAGAAGAAGAACATACCTCGTTGGATACGAAGCATCCTTGAGCTTCCTCAGTTTCGGATTCTAAGTCGGATGAGTCGCTCCATGTGCTCACCTTCATTGCTCGTTTCCCTTTTCTTGCCTTAGACTCCTTTGTCTTTGTCGTCTGAGCTTCCTTGTCCTTGGCTTGTTTATTAGTGTTGTTGTTATTATTGTTTTTCTTCGTGGGACAGTCGTATGAAATATGTCCTTTTTCACCGTATTCATAACACTTTAGTTCTTTATTATACCATTTGTTTGTATTATTCTTCCTAGGTTGAGAAGAAGAAGAAGAGGAATTACGTTGTCTATTCCTATTTGGACGTTCAAAAAACTTTCTAAGTTTTCTAGCTATCAATATCAAGTCATCGTCTAATTCAGTATCACTATTACTATCATCGTTACTAGCATGTGTTTCAATTGTTTTGAAAGCTATTGACTTACCAGATGACTTAGACGATTCAGACTTTCATTGGTTTAATTTGACATCGTAAACTTTAAGAGACCCGATCAATTCATCCATCTTGGTGATTGACTTTGTCTCCTCGATTGCAGTCATCTTTGGATCTGAGACAAGCAGTATATAATTGTACACAACTCCAAAAATTACACTTGTTAAAATCCCCTTTGAAAACAGAATCTGAGACCACCTCAGATTCAAAACCCGTTTTTCAAAAATTCACAAATAATTGTACACAACTCCAAAAATTATTAAACTTTCCCGAATTGAACTTCAATGAGTTAACAAGAATATGTCCAAAAATCACACAAAATTAAGATCGTTTGTCCCTTTAAACAAATAAAAAGATTCAGATGGTCAATCTGGACAGAATTGGACAAAATGTTGCTGATATTGCAAAACGTGTTTTTCTTTGAATACTCAACCAAAAAGGTTGATCTTTATATCAAAACACTCCTTAGGATATGTAAATAAAGTTTCCAAAAGGCCCTGACCTTAAAACATTCTTGAAAAATACAGAATTTAAGTTTTCTAAAAACTGGTCGGATTGCAGCCATATTGGAGCAGTTATCTTACAAAGACTGAAAGACTAACTTTCCCTTACTCAAATCAAGTGATTCTTGTTGCAAATGAAAGATATCAGTCTGAAGTGTAAGTCCACCAAAAAACACAAATTTTGAAAATGTTTAGCTATTTTTTCAAATTGTGAGAATTTGTGTGAAAATAATGTGTTACAAAGAAATGCATGACATATTTTATGACATGACACGTTGTTGCATAAAACTTGCCTTATATAGTTCATATATAATGTTGTCGTACTAACGAGCCATGAAGCTTTAAAGCTTACATCAAATGGCAAGCATTTGTTCTGTTTGAACTATTTTCAGGTGACATCATTAATGAACTAACCTAGTTCATTAAGTGAAGTACTTAGTTAATTAAACTAAGTAGTTCATTAAAGGAAGCTATATTTCGAAAAGGCACAAAGGCAACAAGTTGAAGAAAAGAAAGTTTCTACACCCCCTTTACACGCCATTTTAAACAAATATATATATATATATATATATATATATATATATATATTCAGATTTTTTGAAAAAGGCAGATACACATATATTCCAACTACCAACACGTTATATATTTTGCATACGTATGTTAACGTCACACCACTATACTTAACTCATATTTATGAGTATATTCAGGTCTTATATCATATGATATAAGTCATGGTGATGACAAATTTATTACGACACGTTTAAAAGGTTCTAAACCAAAAATTGTCGTATCGGGCGAATACCGAAACTTCACCAACGTGTCACGTACTTGCCATAAATGGATGGGCAGCCCCTACTCTTCAAAAATGGCCACAAATTTCGTGCCTTACATGGTATGTGCTGCCATAAAATCATTCCATGTTGGCGCACACAAATCACCCTCAATTAAGGCCAAATTGTGGAGATTTCAATTTCAATTTTGTCACATGGTTAGGCGCCACTTTAATCAGACTTATGAGCTGAATAATAAAGTTTAATTTATGTATATTGTGTGTAACATAATATATATATATATATAATATGTGCAAAAAGTTGGAATTTAATTAGAGAAAAATCAGGTAATCGATAAACGTCGAAAATTCGGCTTTCTACGTACATGACACATGGAACATTTTTTGCATGGCATATAGCATGTATCTAGACACTTTTTACATATTTCATACATCTCAAAGTGTTCTAAAAAATTCAATTAAGGGCTGATTGGAATATACCATGTGTGTATAATTAAATGTATGATCATGTCACATGCCTATACCAGCCATGTTGGAGCATATGTGGATCTTTGTTGGCATCTTGATTGGCCAAGAATGAAGCATGCAATGTTGGTGACTTAAAGAAAAGAACAACAAAAGGTAACATTTCAAACTTATGTCACATTTGTAACACATGCTGAAAATTTCAGCATGTGTGTAAAGAGCTGGCTGATTTTCTATCTTAATGAGGCATATTATGTCATCTTGAATTAGGAGGATTAATTGGGGTATAGTATGGAAGTATTTTGAATATTTTATGGAATTAAAATGGTGATATCTTTGAATATCACACATGCTGAAAATTTCAGCATGTGTGGGAATGTATATGGCCGATTTCTAGGTCTTATTGGTGACTAATTTTTATTCCAAAAAATGATAAGAATGTCTTGTACTAAATGGTGATTGATTTCTTGGATTAAATCAAAGTAAACTTGGCAATATTTTGAATGAAATGCAAATGTTACACATGCTGAAATTTAAGCATGTGCAAGAGATGTTAATGGCCAATTTGTTTCATGTAGATTGGAGTTATTTGCCTATCTAATTTTGTGGGATGATCTTGTGACTTATGGTAATAAGTTTATGGCCAATTGCACATGTTTTTTGAGGCTTAATTTCAGATTTATCTAGTCATCAAGTGATGACAACATTCATCCAATCAATGAGTGTCAAGTAAGCAAGAGCTTAATGATCATCCAATGAGGAGATACCAAGTAAGCAAAGACATGTCATAATGATGCAATACACTCTTCCAAGGACTTAAAAGATAATTTTCAAGAGGAGGAGAATGCTATAGGGGGGCGGCCAACTTGATAAAAAGGAAGGAAGAGAGCAAAACAAAAACAAGAACAAGTCTTGCAATTTGAATCATCAAAAACGTTTCTAGCCTCTTCTCTCTACACTTCTTTCTTTCTTCTCTCTAAAAGCATATTGTACTCATATTCATATACTTGAATAGGCTTCATACAAAACACCACATATTCTTTCCATTGTCGTCAAAGATTGATCAAGGTGTGATCAATCTTGCACTTGCAAGGTGTTCGTGTTCTTTGTATTCTCATACAAGGTTTGTAAAGGGTTAGAGTTGGTACGTAACTCCATCAACCCTGTGGTAAGGTGTTCTTTGTGTTGTGTGATTAGTGCTAACTGAGGAAGGTGTCCTGGAAGACTAGAGTAGGTTGTTTATAACCGAACCAGTATAAAATTCCTGGTGTTATTTACTTTCAGCACTTACTTTCAGTTTCAGCACTATTTATGGTTTTTAATCACGTTGGTAAAAATAGTAAATGAATTTCAAAAATCACGAAACTTATCAGAGTCATAATCTCACGTCTTAAGGTTCTTTTGGTGCAAGTTTCAACCCTTTTAGACAAGTATAAGTCATTCAAACATCCAAAGTTCTGAGACTAGTGCAGTCTGATTTTCAGGCTTGTAAAGGTTGAGACTTTGATCGTATTTGACTAACTTCCCAAAAGAATTTTTCAAAACTATTTCAACCCAATTAAATAAAACTAATAAGGGGTTAGTCTTTAAATTTTCAGAGCATTTGGAGTTACGGACAAATAGGAATTAATTTGTCAAATCAGGCTACAGTTTCTGGCAGATTTGTGCAATCTGACCACCAACGCTTTTTCAAGAGGTTAGAGGTTGAATTTGGATATGAAATTTTTAGGCGATACTTAGAACGTCTGAAGCTAAGTTATCTCCAAATTGCAGAATTTTTGAACACCTACAACCTAGTTTTCAAAACGTTTTAAAACTAGTCCTGAAAACAGAAACCGTTTTTAGAAATTGGATTTTTGGTTTAAAACTATTTTAAAAACCACATTTTCTGCACCCACTATTCAAACCCTCTTTCTAGTGATGCCTTGCAGATCCTACAGATCCTTTATCTCTCCTCCTCTTTATATTGGCTACGAAAGGCTTTAGTTGAGGTCTAAAGTGATTGGTTGCTCAAGCATATATTACTCCTTCTCTTTAGGGCACATGCCATTAGACATCTCTCATTTATCATATGTTGATGATTTGCTGATCTTTCTAGCTGCAAATCGACGCAATCTCTTGTGGTTCAAGTGATTCCTCATATCATATGAACGGGCGTCAGGCAAGAGGTTAATTGGCACAAGAGTCTTTTCCACTCGGGGTATATCTCAACAACGGGGCTCTTATACTCAGTTGCTAGAAATGCGGCAGGCAGGTGATGACAACAGAAGCTCTTAGGAGCTTCGGCTATACCGCTTCATGTTATTGCGGGCACACGGCTGCCTCGTAGTGTCATTTCTGCTCTTGAACATCGGTTCTCTCAGTTTTTCTGGGATCCAGTTAGACGACATTGGGTTTCCTGGCGCAGTATTTGTTATCCGCTTCAGGAGGGATGTCTTGCTATACGTGACCTTCATACGGTACAGGATGCACATGCATGTAAATTATTGTGGCTGTAGCAGACCACCGACAATCTCTGGGGTTAGTATATGCATCTTCGGTATGGCAGGCATAGGGATTATCCGCCACAGTTATATGATTCCCCAGGCTGGCATTGTACTTGTTCGATAAACACAATATGTTCTCTACGAGTTGAGCAGGTTGACGGTACCCTAGTGTGGCCTTCGTCTACGGGGGACTTTACTCTCAGACATGCATATGAGTTGGTTCGGCCAACAAAGTCCTCACTTATGTGTCATACATTTATTTGGTTGAAGACACAGTGGCCTGCTTTTCAGGTTTTCCTCTGGAAACTTGTTCGTGGCCCTTTACCTTTTCAAGATTCACTTATGCACTTCCTTTTGGTACTGCCATCTATATGTCTGTTATGTCGGATGTCCTCTACCTTAAGAAGTCATTTATTTTTCCAATGTCGTGAGTTCCGGGTTGTTTGGGATTATTTTGATTTGATGTTGGACATTAGAGAGCCTCCTCAGGCATGTTGGCGTTCACATTCACTGGCTAAATAATTTGCTGCACTGCGCTCTTTCTTAGGCGAGATTTAGAAAATATAACCCGGCATCTTGCTTTGTAACATTTGAAATATATATGCTGCTATTGTGTTTGATGATGGTATATGGTTGCAACTTCTTGTTATTTGATCTATCCAGAGTGATATATTTTTCTGGGCGAAGCCTATGTTTGGGTATAAGCTAGCAGCTTCAAACCCCAGGCTTATTTTGTTGGGCCTTTCCCCTCCCCTTCGGTCTAGTAGGTTGCGGATCCTGCATTGGTCTCCTCCATTGTTGGGTCGCTTGAAGCTTAACACTGATGCTACTGTTGGTTGTTATTCGGCTGGTGGGGACGCTATTGTATGTGACTCCATCTGGTAGGTTAGTTCACGCTTTCTCATTCCCACTGGGACATGATTTCCTATTGCGTGTTGAGGCTCAAGCCGTACTTATGACGCTTATCTATTATATCCATTATTCGGCCATCTAATTATTGAGGTGGATTGCATGGAGTTGGTTTCTACCCTTGCTATTTTTGACGCCTATGTTGCTCCTGATATATATCGCCTTCGATCTTTCCTCGCTCCCTTTACCCTTCGGTTATGCCACGCCCCTTGTGAGATTAAGAACGCAGCTCATTTTCTGGCCCAGGCAGCTGTGCTCCAATCTACAGTTGAGTATTATGATTCACTTTCATCGCTTCCATCGCACATCCAAGGCTTTGTACTTACTGATGCATCTCTACCTTCGTTTCGTCATGCTATCACAGACATGTATCATGGGACTCATCCACCTTGACATCCAGTTCTCTGCTCCTGCCCGCCTTCTACTACATCTATATGGGACATACTTTTTACTTCTTACATTTGCTTGTTTACTGTACTGTATCACAACACTTCAGCTGTATAAATATATATGTTTTACCTTCGACCAAGGTTTTTCCACAAGGGTGGTTTTATTGGGCAAGATGTTAATGCTACATATCATATACAGTTGAATATTGTCTTCACTTATAGACTCATTTTGTTTTGTACCACGGGTTTCCTCTCCTATATGTTAAGGTATTTAATAAAATTTGATACTTTTCACCAAAAAAACCAAACATACGTATATGTGTATATCTTAATGTGTATATATATGCACATATATACATTTATATACATTATAAATATATATATATATATATATATATATATATATATATATATGCGCATATATATATATATATGCGCCACAAGTGACGCTTATATAAATAAAACAAATTTCTTTTGATTAAATATATATTTTTTTTTGAAAACAAAATTTTTATTAAGGATAAGCCTCACTTATGGCGGAGGAAAACCATAGTACATAAAAGAGTATAGTAGCATTAAATGATTATCAACATCCAGTGAGTATATGATATGCCGCATTAATACCTTGTCAAGTAAAACCACCCTTGTGGATAAAACCTTGACGAAGGAAAAAGCATACATATTTATATCATTGGAATGCTGATAGGCGCTACCGATAAAGAAACTTAACCTGATACTAATATTACATAGAAATAGAGTGTACATCCAAAAAACAGTATGTGGTTGATGAATTCTCCGATGGGCAGAAACCGCAGCAGTGACCAAAAAACTCAATGTAATTCGACTTGTGGCCGCCAACATGGGTGAGGTAGTAGTGTCCGGGGAAAAAAACCGTCCATGATTGTGCTGAGCAAAATATGGCTCCGTCCATGATATCATTTCAGGATTCCGAGATTGATGCCCTTGCTGCGCCATTCAGATACTCATTGGTAGGCACTTTCTGGTATGGTTGTCCTCCTTTGAAAGTTATACGTGAAGTTTTTGAAAAGATAGGCTTTCATCATGATCTGCGGATCACTCTCATCGATCAAACACATATACTTTTGAATTTTCATAATGAAGCTGATTACTTGCGTTGTTTTTATCGACGATCATGGCATATTTCTGGCTGTCATATGCGTATAACAAAATGGACTGTCGATTTTGATCCCGCCGCTGATGTCCCGATCGTCCCAGTATGGATTGCGTTCCCAGAGCTTCCAATTCACCTTCACCGTCGTGAAGCGTTGTTTGAGATTGTACGTCCCATTGGTTCTCCCATAAAGCTGGATGTATCTACGACAGACGGACTGCGGCCGTCGGTCGCTAGAGTGTGCGTTGAGGTAGACGTTTCCCAAGAATTCCTACAGAAGATTTATTTGCAGGCCAAGAATAGAATTATCCTGCAGTCAGTGGTTTATGAAGATCTCCCACTATTTTGTACTTCATGTCGTCGACTAGGTCATGCAACGGGCTTATGCCGCACAAAAACTTCTACGTCTGTGCCACCTCCGTCGCCGCCTCCACCACCTCGCCCGCCAGCACAGAGGTGGACCCCGGTAAAGAAAAAACCAGCGGCAGAACCCCCAACGGATACTCCTCAATCTGTGGTTCCTACCCAAGCTTAGCCGGTACCGGCAATTGATATTCCTCCAACTGATGATCATACTGTGGCAGAACCTCTTGACCTCAGCAGTGACCTACAAGTTGACATATTATGCACAACTGTGGAACCCCCGCCACAGGATACTACAAATCATTGTGACTTGGGGCATTCTTCAGATACGGAAATGCCTGCAGATGATCAGAACATAGACTTGTCGAATGCTCCAGATGAAGTGATCCGGCAAATGCAGTTCGTCCCTTCAACACCAGATGTGGATGTTTTGATATCACGTTTAGAGGAACCTGCTGAGGATGCGGAATTTATACCCATAGTTCCTCGTCGGAAACGTCATGCAAGAAAAGATTTACCACCGCTACCACCCTCCACCATCTTGACGCGTAGTGCTTCGCACGTCTCTCAGGGAAGTGATACTACTCTTTCTCAATGAATGTATTAATATGGAATATAAGAGGCATGCGTGCCTCTTTGCCTAGGTTGCATCATTTGATACGTGAACATCACTTAAATTTACTTGCACTTATTCAACCAAAACATTCTCCATCTCGTATTGATAGGTTTGGTCTGGACCTTGGTTTTTCACATTATTATTCTTCTCAGTCAGAGCGTAAGTAGTTTTTCTTGTGTGATTCTGTGTTTCACCTTCTTGCAAGGCAGGATAAGGATCAAGTGGTTCATTTCCGTTTGCTATATCGTCTGCTTCAATTGACTTTTGTTTTATCGGTGGTATATGCCAAGCACACGCCATTTTTACGTCGTCCATTATGGCAATCCTTATGTGATTTCTCTAGGGCTTCTACATTACAATGGGTGGTAGGAGGGGATTTCAACACTTTTCTGACTCTTGATGATCATAGTGGACGTTCACACCCCTCACTTTCTGTATTACAAGATTTTAATGACTGTATTGAATCTTGCTCTCTGATGACTCCGCAATTTCATGGGCCCAGATTTACTTGGATGGATGGCAGGGGTCTAGGACGTGTACGTAGGAAGTTGGATTGGTTATTTATCAACTCTTCTTTTCAAGATACGTTTGAAGACATGCAACTAACACATCTGCCAAGTGTTTCCTCAGATCACACACCTTTGTTGTTCATATGTCGATTACACGTGGCTGGTGGCTGTAGTTCCTTTCGTTTTCTGGACTCGTGGTTACTTCATTCAGATTTCCATACTTATATGCTGAATGCTTGGACTTCTTATCCCACTACTGGTTGGTATGTATGGATTTTATTCAAAATTATTTCGCCTAAAGAAGGACATCCAGCGGTGGAATAAAGAAATTTTTGGCAATATCTTTACCAACCTTATGTAAGCCGAAGCTACTCTCACTAGTGCTGAGGGCATCTGGGATGCCGATCCAACTGAAGCGACTCGCGAGGCATATCACCGAGCCAAGGCTGAGTATCTCCGTGCTTCCACATATGAGCTACATTTCTTGAAAAAAAAAGCGCGTGTTCGGTGGCTAAAGGAAGGTGATGCAAATACGTGCTATTTTCACTCTATTGTCAAATGGCGACGGTCGCAGTTACACACACAACAAATCTGCACTTCTACTGGTGCTCAATGCACCTCTCCCACGGCCATCATGGATGAAGCAGTTTCTTTCTACACCTCTTTATTCGCTCGTGAGACAACAACTAATTGTGACGCCATCCTTTGTCATATCCCACGGCTGATCTCGGAGGAAGACAACACTAGGCTCACGCAACAGCCAATGGAGGAAGAGGTTAAGGAGGCGGTTTGGCATCTAGATCCTCAGAGTGCAGCAGGACCAGATGGCTTTAATGGTAATTTTTATCGTTTGTGTTGGCCGGTTATTCATGCCGATGTGGTTAAGACAGTGCAAGAATTTTTCCTTTGCATTCCATAGCCTTCTCTGATGGCTAGCGCGTTAATCACTCTGATTCCAAAGATACCGTCCCCAAATGCATTCAGTGATTTTCGCCCTATTTGTCTAACAAATTTTTTGAGTAAAGTCTATACGAGAATCATTGCCACCTGTTTGAATATACTGCTTCACAAGTTCATATCTCCAGAACATACAGGCTTCTTGCTAGGACAGGATATCTCCACGCAAATTTTATTGGCACGAGAGATGGTTCACATGCTAGATAAGAGTGGCTCTCAGTGGTGTTTGAAACTGGATATGATGAAGGCTTTTGACAGAGTCTGCTGGGAATATCTGGACTTGCTGTTGAGACGTTTTGGCTTCTCAAATTTTTTCATTAGGCTCATTCTTAATCATTTAAGCGCTACAACTTTAGCAGTCTTGATTAATGGTCAGCCTTCTGCGTCATTTCGGCCATACAGAGGTGTCAAACAAGGTGACATGTTATCCCCTTTGCTCTTTATTCTTTCTTTTGAGGGTTTCAGTAGAGGCTTGAAATCTTTTGTTGCCTCTGGCGAATTGCAACCCTTTCGTTTAGGAAGGGTCCCTTTCCATATCACACATTTGGCTTATGCGAACGACCTTCTAGTGTTTTTACGGGGCTCACAATGGAATTTACGACGTTTCTATGCATTTTTAACATCGTATGAAACAGCCTCTGGTCAGAAGGTAAATTTTCAAAAGAGCAGTTTTATTCCATCAGCCAACACATCGCTACATCAGCGGAGAGGTTTTGAGTCTATACTGAACATGCGATGTTCTGGCTTATCTTTTCGATACCTTGGATTGTATTTGCATAAGGGCATCAATCGTTTTAGATATTGTACTTCCCTACTACAACATATTGATGATCGACTTCATAGCTGGCATTCTCGATTACTCTCTTCAGCAGGTCGACTTGTTTTGCTTCGTTTTGTGATTTCGGCTCTATCATTACATGTTCTATCAGCCGGATATTTGCCAAAATCGGTGATCAAAATTATAGAAAGGAAAATGACAACATTTTATTGGGGACAGCGGCATCATTGGGTTGCATGATCCACTATTACTACACCTTGTGAGGAAGGAGGTTTGGGTCTTCGTGATCTCTGCATGTTACAAAAGGATTATCATTGCCGCATTTGGTGGTCATATCAGCAGCATAATACACTTTAGAGTAAATATATGCATATAAAATATGGAAGCCGCGGGGATTATCTACCTAGGCTATCGGATTCACCTGTTTGGAGGATTATTTGTAGAATTCTTGCCACCTGCCTTACTCAGACTGAAGGCCAAGGTTCACATCTCAACTGGACGCCCTCGGCTTCAGGGGAATTTTCTTTACGTTCTGCCTATGATATCTGCCGGTCACCCCAACCAACGCTGCATTCTGCGAAATTAATTTGGTTTAAACACCATTCGCCTGCCATCCAACTATTATTATGGCGACTTTTTCATTCTGCTATTGAGGATTACATTGGTAAGTATAGTATTTCTCGTCAAACACAATGCCCATTTTGTAAGCATGCATCGTCTACGGTGGATCACGTGTTTTTATGCTGTGTTGGCATTCGACCACTATGGGATTTCTTTGCATCCGAGTTACATTGTCTTCCCTCATCATCACTACACCTTCGCCAATATCTGTTATCTTGGTGGTATCGTTCCACAGTTTGGTCTCCCTTTGGGGTTTTAAAAATCATCATTCCGACTATTATCGTGCACAATATATGGCGTGCTTATGCATCGTTAGTGTATGGTGATACGAGCTCTTTTGCTACAGTTTCACTTCGGGCTTCCATCCAATATGACATTGCTATGTGGGATAAAACAATTGACGGTTTTAAGCTAGTGGTAGGATCAACACGACTGCTTCTGTGGTTTCCCAGATTTCATCCTCTGTGACCGCAAGTGGTTCGCTGGCTCTCTCCTCCTTCAGGTAGATTAAAGTTAAATATAGACACGGAGGTTGGCAGATATTATGCAGCAGGGGGTGCTATTTTGTGTGATCATGCTTGTTTCTATGTGGGAGCGATCTCCTTTTGCTTGCCTCCAAGTACACCTCTCATTGCAGAGATACAAGCAGCGGTGTTTGGTTTGTTGTATTTCCTTCCACTGTATCGATCCCTTATTCTTGAATCGGATTGTGCTCAAATGTTGACACGCTTGACGCAGCCACAGATGGTTTTTGGGAACTATCATATGCAGATATTATAGACGTTAATTCATCGTCACCGACTGGACTTTGATCATGTTTATAGAGAGGCAAACATGGCTGCTCATTACCTTGCTCAACATGCAATGCTGGACCCTCGGATACAATCTTACTCTTGCCACACTCTTCAGCCATTAGTTCGTGGTTCAATAACACTGGATCTCTCATCCGCACACTTGCGCATCCCTTAAGTTTTCCAGGTCTTCCATATGGATTGGCATTCATCTCCTACTTCTGCTTGTACCCTGTGAGGTGTGGGCAGACTCGGTATGCTTTGCACTCTATTGGTATTCATGTTTTCGTCATGTCTCGTATGCCCGTTTAACTTAGCTTTTTTCTTCACATGTGCATAGGCTGGGAAACCTATCTTGGTGGTCTTTGTATTCGATGCGGACGGGACAAACTTTTCTACGAGGATCACACATCAGTTTTCAGAGACGGATACTCTAATGGCTGAACATGCATGAACTGCTCTTTTGCCTACTAGGCTTACATTTTCTTCTACAATATACTGTATCGCATATCAACGCTCCAATTATATAAATATGTGCGCTTTTTCCTTCGCCAAGGTTTTATCCACAAGGGTGGTTTTACTTGGGAAGGTTTTAATGCGGTATATCAAATATGATTGGAGGCTGATAATCATCATTTCTTTACATTCGCTATTCTCTTACGATGATTCACATATGTAATAAGGCTTTTCTCCACCACAAGTGAGGTCATTATTCAATAAAATCTCTTTCGATTTAAAAAATACATTATAAATATAAATATATATGCATATATACATAGATATATATATATATATATACACGCACACACATATGTATATTACTTTTCTTGTTATACTTTGATTATGCTCTTCTGATCATTTATTTTATGTGTCAAATGCACACTCCGAGGAGCATTCGATTTTCATTGCTATTACATTGTATTTTCGCATAGCTCTATAGTAATAGTTTCTTTAATTCATTTGGATTTTTAGTGAGAGAGTCTCTCACGAAACATGTAACCACGATATTCCTCTGCCATAAGTGAGGGTCTATTTTATTAATAAAATCTCGGACGGTACTGCCCGTCTTTCACTAAAAAATATATATATATATGTATATAAATTTATACATATGCTGCGAAAAACCTTTAAGTCTAGCGGTTGAGTAGCATTTATCTCATTCCCGGGTCTCAAGTTCGATTCTCCTCCCTAATAAAAAAAAATATTTATGCATATGCTTATATATATATATATTTTTTTGATGAAAGACGGTCAGTACCGTCCGGTGATTTTATTGATTTATGTTGCCCTCACTTGTGGCGGAGGAATACCGTGGTTACACTAGCCCTAATTACGGAGGGAGACTCTCCCAAACCAAATAAAACAGAAGACGAAAAGTGTACAAAAACCGCAGTATCATAGCTAATAAAACTGATAATGTACATAAACATAAAATATGACTCAAATCTATTGAATTGCACTTGTAAAGTAGTATCCATTGCTGCCTTCGCCTTTGCTTATAAGATGCTAATGAATCCGTCGCTATGACCAGTCATTTTGCATTGGTGGAGTATCTCGTCGTGAAATACCAAATAAAGGACCAAAAAAAGATGATTAGTATCTGTATAATATGACATGGGGTAGAGGAAAGTAAAGATACCCAATACGTACCAACGTTGCCTGTATTCCAATATATCACATACAACAGATAGCAAAGCCTTGCCAATGCCTCATTGCTTCCGAATGTGATGGTTGGTGAATATTCACCCCTTCGCCAATGCCCACAAAACTCAGAAGAAAATTCCAGATCATAAAACCAAATATTAATACCCATAAAAATCATATTAATGTGCGAAGTAGCAAATAATAGAAAGAGCAATATCAGAACGTACCAATGTTGCCTATGCCAATAAAAGACATAGGCAACTTCATCCAGAATGCGCCAACCCATTGGGAGACTTTTAGGTGAACTAAATTCGGAAGTTGGGCAAAGTGGAATCCATAACTATTGAGCCCCTAACTTCACTAGGCAGTTCGGACATATGATGATAGCATCTTAAGCCTGCTGCTTCAGACCATAGCGCGAAAGCGAATGTGCTGCGGTGTTCACCTCTCTTGGAAAATAGGACAATGTTGAACCATTCAGCTGCAAAAATGTTAGTGTTCTCCTACTGTCAGCCGCATATCTGCCTGTAAGTAATTGTGATCGAGCCAGATGACGTAACTATAGTTGACAATCTGTCTCAACATGTAGTTGAGCATGTGACTGGAGTACTAAATAATCGAATACTGCAGTGCCATGAGTTCTGCTCGCATTGGAGGCATAGTGGGTAGACAAAAAACAATAGCCAAAATAAACTGGCCAGCATGATCGCGCAATACTGCTCATGCTGCAGCGTTTGTGTACTGAACTGCAGCATCAACATTGAGCTTAAATTTGCCTACCGGTGGATGTAACCAGCGTATAAGTCGGGCTCGGCGTGTACGAAGGATTGGCAAAAAAGAAAGCGCGGATAAATGAGGTATGTGTTGTGCAAATTTTCTCCCCTATATAGATGCACACCATGTATAAATATGATCTCTAAATCTCTCAAAGAGTCTCGGTAACCAAAAGGTTTCATCTCCAAAACGCATTGGGGTGTATTCTTTCCAAATAACCCATACCACCAAAGAAGGAACTACTGATCGCAATTGGCCAATCATAGTATGTGATGATGCAGTTCGCCACCACCCCATAAGATAACCTCTTATACCGAACTGACGGGGTAGCGGTCCAGAAAATATTGACGATATTTAATGCCATAATTGCTTGATAACAGTACACTGAAGAAATATACGATCAACGTTGTCTGACTGAACTCTACAGAAAACATATTGTGTAGGATATATTACTTGCCACATTCGCAGATTATCGGATATAGGTAAGGATCGCCTCCATAATTTCCATAAGAACAATCTTCCTCCCAATGGCATTGTATGCCACAAAATATTTGTTGCCTCGAGAAATTTTGGTTGATCCGAAAACCAAATGTTATAAGATAACTTTAGCGAAAATTGCCCTGTGGATTCAACAGTCCAATTTAGGCCATCTTCGGTGTTTTGAACTAATGAAACTATGCAGTCATTACTTCTACAAATACGCTTCCATGAAGGTGAGTCATATATATGTGCGTATATTGTATTCCGCTTGCCATATTTTTGCCGGCAAAATTCTGCCCATAATGTATGTGAGTGATGATATCGCCACCATAACCGACAGTCATAGGAATGCTGCAACGCCGTCAGAGATCGAATACCAATGCCTCCATATTCCGTTGGCCAACATATAGAATCCTATGATTGCCAATGATGTCTATTATTCCAAAAGAACATAGACATTTTGCGATTGAGAAGAACAATGACACTTTTTGGCAATTTGGAGCTAGCAATAATATGCAATGGCATAAATGATAACACATGCCATAAGAGAACAAGACGTCCAGCCATGGAGAGCAATTTAGAGGACCATGAGTTCAACACAACATCAAAATGATTAATTAAAGAAGTGCAATAAGCAGCGCGATTGATACCTCGATATAGATATGATCCCAAGTACTTAATAGGCAAAGAAGTTTGTAGGCCTAATGCTTGCGCAACACGAGATCCCGAAACACCTTCTCCCACGACAAACTGACTTTTGGATAGATTGACCAGCTGTCCCGAGGCAGTTTGATACGCATCCAAGTATCGTCGAAATTTTTGTAAATTTAGCAATGTGCCATTCAAAAAAAATGACCAAATCATCGGCAAATCCTAAATGTGAAACAAGAGGAACTCTTCCGGAATTAAAACTGATTAGTGCTCCATCCTTCATTTGTTGATTTAGTCCTCGTGAAAAGCCTTCTGAAGCCAGAATAAACAACAGTGAAGATAGTGGATCTCCTTGTTTGACACCCCTTGTGATTGGGAAAAAACCAGCTGGTTTTCCATTGATTAAGACCGAACAATGTGTAGCTTTCAAATTATTTATCAATAACCGAATTAATCGTGGATGAAACCCCATTTTTGTTAGAATGTCTGTCAAATAATCCCAACTGACTCGATCAAACGCTTTTGCCATATCGAGCTTAACCAGCACATGTCCACCGCGGATTGGTTTGTCCAGTACATGCACCATTTCTTGTGCTAATAAAATCTGCTCAGTTATGTCGTGACCTTTCATAAATCCTGCTTGTTATGGAGAGATCAATCTCGATAATATAGAAGAAAAACGTGTGGCTAAAATGCGTGTAATTACCTTTGCCAGAAAATTCGTCAAACATATTGGCATAAATTGAGAAAAGGATAGTAGACAGAACACCTTAGGTATTAAAGTGATAAGTGCTACCGCCATTTGCGTTGGCGGGGGGATCCCTATAAAAAATTCTTGTACCGCTTTATGAACATCCGATGAGATTAACTGCAAGAAATGTCTATAGAAAGATCCCGGGAAACCATCAGGGCCTGCTGCACTTGTAGGACTTAATTCCCACACAGCTTGTTTCACTTCTGTTAGCGTAGGCAAAGCCATTAGCATAGAATTATCCGCATCAGAAACCTGTGGCTGTATATACTGTAATATGGAGTCATATCCGCATGTGTGTTCCGCGGTGAATAGCTCTTTAAAATATCGAATGGCCTCCGTTTCAATAGCCTGTTGCGTATCACATTCCTCTCCATTGGCATTGAGTATCCGGAGTATGCATTGTTTACGTCTCCTCTCTTTAACTATTTGGTGGAAAAAATTGGTGTTTGCATCTCCTTCTTTCTTCCATTTGATATTGGCCTTTTGTCTCCAAAATAATAAAGCTCTAGATTGAGCTAAGCGTAATACTGCCATTGACTGATGATAATTCATTCGATTTTCATCATTAGGGTTTGCATCATATTGTCTTTCCCACCTTGTGACTTCCTTTTTTGCGTTAGACACAGCGTCGAATATATTTCCGAAAACATCCTTGTTCCATGAAATCAAGCATCGTTTTAATTGTACAAGTTTAGAGTAGAATCCTCGCATTCCCCCAGTAGTTGGGAAAGATTGCCAAGTATGTGTGACCAACCTGTCAAAGTCTTGATGTGTCTCCCAAGCCTCTAAATATCTTAAAGAATACGGCGATCTTGCCATTTGTTCCAAACATTCCAAAAATATAGGCGAATGATCCGAAGTTGTCCGGTTAAAATGTTGATATTGGACTGATGCAAATAAATCATGAAAACCAGTGGTACAAATGTAACGATCAAGTCGACGTGAAACTCTACCTAATCCTCTTCCATCACTCAATTTGAATGGTCCACCCTGGAAGTTAATGGATGCAGCGAGCAACTAGAAATGAAGTCATTAAAATCATGTAAATTTCTCAGAGATGGCGTGGTCGGCCATGATGCTCCTCAAGAGATAAAAATGTATTCAAGTCTCCTCCTATTAACCATGGCAAGTCCAACGATGAGTGAAAATTTGTTAAATCTGCCCATAGAGGCCGTCGTGCTCCAACAGTATGTAGGCCATAAACAACAGTGAACCAAAATTTATCACCAGTAGACGCCCAGCAAAATTTGAACGAATGGTTTTGAACTCCTTGTCTTTGATCATGTAACTTTAAGGATGAATGACGCCAGAATAACCATATGCGGCCTTCACAAACTGACTGTGCTTGTGGAAAACCCAATTGTAATCGATAAGGGATTAAGTGACTCTCTCTTACTTTTGGCTCAATTATAGCAATGATATGAAAACTATGTCTACGGTTTAAGGATATCAAGCGAGTGATGGATGTTCTTATACCTCTGATATTCCAGATTAGAATCTTCATTGATCAGAAAGAACATCAAAGGAGTTATTGGGAGCAGCCCTTGAACGCGTTATGGGTGGCGAACCAAGCTCTAAAGGTTGACGCGGTCGACGAAGTAATCTTAGTGGAACTTGCTGGTAGTCGTCTTTTCTTGAAGTAGATGGTGTATTAGGATCGGTGGATTGAGCATGAGCATATGGAACTATCTCCAAAGAAGCATCATTTGTATTCGATGAAGTCTGAGCATAAGTAGTATTTTCCAATATTTCATTATCCGAGACTGATCCAGCATTATTATTGTCAGGCATATCAAAAAGAATGGTATCATCTGCCCCTATAAATCTATCGAGCTGCTGGTGTTCTGAAATGTCTTTTTGAAGCATATCTGGGGACTGTATTAATACCTGCGTAGACTCATGCTTATCATCTGTATGTGGCTGGGACTGTGTCGTCATAGGCTGTGGTGGATCTTTTTTAGGTGTCCAACGTTGAGCATGATCCTTTTGTTTAATCGTATGTTTTTGTGGTTGTTTTGAGACTGCAGAATTGATTTCTTCAACCTCCTTTTCTTTCTGACAAGTAGTATCATTATGGCCAAGCCTGGCACAAGCCTTACAATACAATGGGCGATCCTCATAGATAACCAACTGTGAAATGCAACGGGTGGGTGTCTGTATAAAGATACGTTCAGGTAATTCTTGGGATATATCCAACTCAATACATAAACGCGCAACTGATGGACGTACATTATCAGCAGTAGCCGAATCTAATTTCGTAGGTGTGCCAAACATACGCCCAATTTGAAATAGTGAATCTCGCTTATGAAAATGCACAGGTAGTCCTGGCAGAGAAACCCAAACTGGGACTATCGGTACATCAATGGAGGGATCATAATCGGGCGTCCATTTCGTTACACGCATATATCGTCCAGAAATCATCCAACTTTGTCTGGAAAAACATCGTAAATAATCCTGTTCTTGTGAAAAAGTCAGCAATATATGATTTGAATCCAGTAATCCAACACTTACATTGCCATGAAACCCGAGGCGTTCAATTGTGGCTCGGATGGTAGCCAATGGAGGTCTCCCATACCAAAATGAGCCTACCAATGAAAACTGATATGGTGCCGCTAGTGAAGCGATTTATTCATCTGTATATGATATCAATGGGTTTTCCTTGTATTTCTGGATTGGCCTGGTGGGTATGGATGAAGAAGATTCGATCTTGAACAATGAAGCAAAGGATTTTGATGTTTGCTGCGATGGCGGCAAATTGTGATCGGCCATAGTTGCGATCGCAGGATATGAGATAAAATTCAGAGATAACGATAGGAAAATGATTGTATTCTTTTCTTCGTACTGTTTTGTTTATCCTTACTCCGCCACCACTGATGAAGCTGTTTTTCATGTTTTTGAGAGGATGTGTTCGTCTGCCTGGGACCACTTCATACCCTCCACACAGTGGCTTTCTTTTGTCGTTGCCTGTATTCCTGGTGGATACAGGCAACATGGGTATGTTCTCAACTTGTGGTGGTACATTTTCGTATTTTGTAGCATTATGTTTACTGCTCTTTTCTATTGTGAGGAACAACAAAATATGGAGTTTGGTTGGACTGTCTTGGAGAGCCTTATTGTTATCGTCCTCCATTTACGACAATACAGCACTGAAGACTGAGTCGTTCAATGACAACAACGACACAGTCAAGCATTTTTGTATTTCTTGTTTTCTGGTTTATGTTGCATTGTATATTTCTCAAATGATTGTCTTCATATAGTCATTATTCTATGCAGGGATTATTGTACATGCATTTAGATTTCATTCATTAATATTAGGTAGGATAGTCTTCTAAAACCCATGTAAGCACGTTATTCCTCCGCCACAAGTGAGGGCAGATTATTAATAAAAATGCCAGACGGTACCGTCCGTCTTTCACTATATATATATATATATATATATATATATATATATATATATATATATATATATATATATATATATAGACACACACAATAAGCCCAACGTGTAGTTGGCTGCTGATTATGATAGCACCAACGGTTACTTTGCTGGATAAAAACTGATGTGTAAACACCTAAATTATCATCAAACTGATGATTAGCCTCTAGTCTAATGATCAAACAATATAACTACATAATCACATCCTAATTACGTGAAAAGATAGAGAGAAATGAGGATGGAAGAAGGTGTTCGCTGCAATGAAGGAAATTGTTGAACGAAATGCCGTAATGACAGCGTAGGATGGATCTATTCAACACATCACTTAATCGAATCAACCCTTGAATTTTATGTTGAGTCTTAATGTAATCATCAAGTATTCCAGCACTCCCCCTCAAGCTAGAGTTGTAGATATTGATACAACCTAGCTTGCTAAGTAGTGCCTTGAAGAAATTAACACCCACAAGCTTTGTAAGGATTTCAGCCACTTGGTCCTTGGATCTGATGTAGTAAAATTTCAGTACTTTATCTTCGATCTTTACCCTGAGGAAATGTCTATCAATCACAATGTGCTTTGACTTGTCATATTGCATAGGGCTTTCAGGCATATTTATGGTTGATATGTTGCCATAGTATACTTGAATAGGCAGTTGAACCTCAAGCTTCAAGTCAGTCATTACTCCGTTGATCCAAATTGCTTCACATACAACAAGAGATGATGTACGTAACTCAGCTTTTGCACTGCAATTAAAGGTAGCATGTTGCTTCTTTATTTTCCATGTAACAAAGTTCCCCTATAGATAAGAAGCATAGCCTGAGGTTGATCTCATATCTGACTTAGAGCCAGCCCAATCTCCATCAGTGAAAATCTTGATGTTTTTGTCCTGAGACATCTTGAAGAAAAGTCTTTGTCCAGGAGTAGTTTTGGATATCTGAGGATTCTTAGTGCATAATTATATTGTTCAACTGAGGGATCATGCATGTATTGACTAACAAAACTAACTTCATAGCATATATCAGGCCTGATATGGGATAAGTAAATCGATTTACCTACCGGTCTTTGGTACCTTTGTTTATCACGTTTCCTATACCAAAAGATGATATAGGCAACAGTAGCACATGAAAGCCAACCCAATGGGAGACAAGGGCTAAAGGCACAAGTGCGGTGCTGAAGGGTCCAATAAGATTGTTCCAAGAACCTCGCATGGTAAACTTTTTATGGTGGAAAATAGAAGTGCACCAGATGCGTGCAGGCCATAGCGCGCCAGATTATATGCTGCCATATTTGCTTCACGGGGACAATATTGCAGCGTGGATGCGTTCACGCAAAGGAAACTTACAGCTCGAAGCAGTGCAGCCAAAAGATGTCCATGATACCAAGCTGCGTTTGACAATAATGTTAATAGCAAATTGCAGTCAGTCTCCACTATTAGATTATCATACTCACGCATGTAGTACAAAAGCCAATAAGTCAATGCCATAAGCTCAGCCATTAGTGGATAGGTAGATGGTAGGGAGAAAGCAACACCCAAAATAAATTCCCCCATGTCATTTCGAAGGACGACACCTGCTGCAGCACCCAATCGACCAACCGTAGCATCCAAGTTTAGTTTAAACCTACCAGAGGGTGGCAGCACCTAGCGGACAAGCCTAGTCCTCCTTTTAAGCATTGGCGGAGAGAATCTCTTGTGCACCAATGTGACAACGATGAAGCAAATTTCCGGCCCTTGGTGGACAAACACCAAACATATATTTGTTCTCTAAGTCACTCAAATAGATACGTGTATGAAAAAGAATTATGACCAAATCGTATAGAAGTATATTCTTTCCAAATTGTCCATATAGAAAACGTTGGAACTGTGGCACGAAGTTGACCAAACATACTAGTTGATGAAGATGTACGCCACCACCGAATTAAAAAGGCATGAATTGTGGACTGCTGAGGAAACGGACCCTTGAACAAAATAGAAAGCTCCTGCCATAGATGCCGTATGGGATGACAATGTAAAAAGATGTGATCCATATTGTCCGAATGTGCTTTGTAGAAAACACACTACGATGGGAAAATGGTTTTCCATGCACATAAGTTATCAACTAGAGGCAACACATACATCCAAAGCCTCCACAGAAAAATCTTTGCCCCTGAAGGCAGTTTCGGCCACCAAATAAATTTTGAGCAATCAAGCGGGGTCATAGTAGTACATAATTGTCTATAAGCCGATCGCAGAGAAAATTGGCCCATTGAATCTGCAGTCCAGAATACCCCATCCTGCGTGTGCTCAACATGATTGTCCATGTAAGTGTGAACTCTACAAATGCGCTTCCACATGGGACAATCATACAGAGTCCCAAAGACTGTCGCCTTTCGTCCATACCGTATGTGACTGTACGTAACCCAAAGGCTATTGGAAGTGTGATAGCGCCACCACAGAAGGCAATCTTACGTATGTTGCAGCAAGAATAGGCTACGAATGCCCGAGCCCCTATATTCGACTGGTCTACAAATGGTATCCCAAGCTCGCCAATGATGACAACCATTCCAAAGAAAGTTTGCCATGCGTTTATGAATTTCAATGATCACACTTTTTGGCAGTTTTGAACTTGCTTTAATATGTAAAGGCATAGATCTTAGGACATGTCGAATTAACACCACTCTGCCCGCAAATGATAGGAGCTTTGCAGCCCATGAATTTAACTTTGCATCTACATGAGCAATCAAGGATGTGCAATAAGAGGCGCGATTAATACCTTTATATAAGTATGATCCCAAGTATTTCATTGGCAGTTGTGATAATCGCATGCCCAGTATGTGCGAAGCGCATGTTCCCGAAACACTTGAACTGACTACCACTTGACTTTTATGGAAATTTACTAACTGTCCTGATACATTCTGATAATCATCCAAAAAGGACCGGAAGCGCTGCAAGTTTGCAGCGAAGCCATTTAAGAAGATGACTAAATCATCAGCAAATCCCAAATGCGATACTTGAGGCACCCGTCCTGCATTGAATCCAATAATTGAGCCATTCTGCATCAAAGATTTAAGACCCCGAGAAAAGCCCTCTGCATCCAGTATAAATAATAGTGGTGATAATGGATCTCCCTGTTTAACCCCCCTAGATACTGGAAAGAAACCTACTGGTTTCCCATTAATAAGCACTGAGCATTTTGTAGCAGATAGATTATTTATGATAATGCGAACAAATCTGTCATTAAATCCCATTTTCAACAAAACCTGACGAAGGTAAGACCAATTTACTCTGTCAAATGCTTTCGCCATATCAAGCTTACACGTACTGGCCTGTCCAAAACATGCACCATTTCCTGTGCTAGTAAGACTTGTTCCGTTATGTCTTTGCCTTTTTGAAATCCAGCCTGTTCTGGGGAGATTAGACGATGTAAATGCTTCGCTAAACGAGTAGCAATTAATCGAGTGATTACCTTTGCCACGAAGTTTGTCAAGCAGATGAGCCGATAGTCAGAAAAATGTTTGAGGATTCAATACCTTTGGTATTAGAGTAATCAGTGATGCGGCTACCTGTCGGGGTGGCGGAATGCCTAAGAAAAATTTTTGTACCGCCTTATGCACATCCGTCTGTATAAGTGACCAAAAACGGCGATATAATGAGCCTGGAAATCCATCTGGTCTAGCTACACTTGTAGGACTAAGTTCCCAAACTGCTGCTTTCACTTCATGTATATCTGGTAGTGCCATTAACGGAGCATTGTTTTCCACTGATAATAAAGCCAGAATGTGAGTCAGTATTGAATGACCAGAAGCAACTCCTTCCTCCGTAAACAGTGTCTGGAAGAACCGGACTGCTTGCGTTTCTATGGATGCAGCATCAATGCATTCCTCCCCATCCAGTTTCTAGATCCTGCGTATCATCGGTCGCCGCCGTTTCTCTTTGACTGTTTGATGAAAAAATTTAGTGTTCCCATCACCCTCCTGAAGCCACTTTACATTTGCTTTTTTGCTTCTAAAATAACAAAACCGTAGACTGTGCCAAACATAAATTGGCCATGCTTCGATGATATGCAGTCCGCGTGTCATCCGACGATGATAGATCATATGCAGATTCGCATCGCAGCGTTGTAGCCTCCGCTTCAGCTACGACATCGAACACATTTGGAAACACCTCTTTATTCATCTACGTAACTGCTTCTTTAGTTGATTTAATTTAAGATAAAATCCCCTCATGCCTCTAACAGTAGGAAAAGATTTCCAATGATGAGATATAAAGCTGTCAAAATCTCCATGTGTACCCTAGACATCTAGGTACCGAAATGAGGTAGGCGTAGAACGAGATTCTAATGAGTAGTGAAGAAGTAAAGGAGCATGATCCGACGTAGCCCTATTGAGATTTTGATAGGACACTGAAGAGAAAAGATCAAAAAAATCTGATGAACACAAAAAGCGATCTAGACGTCGCCAAACTCTTCCCAGACCACGGCCATCACTCCATGTAAATGGTGATCCCTGAAAATCCACATGTTGTAGAGAGCATGAAGTGGCGCAATCGTTAAAATCATTTAGGGATCGTAAAGTCGGTATTGAACGCCCCTTATGTTCATCCAATGATAGAAAAGTGTTGAAATCACCTCCCACCAACCATGGAACGTCAATAGTACTGTGCATGTGAACTCAGTCGGACCATAGTGGCCCACGTGCCGTCAACGTATGCATGGCATAAACAAAAGTTGCCCAAAAAGAGTCACCCGAGGCCAACCATTTAAAACGCATAGAATGATTTTGTTCCCCTTGACGCTCTGATTCTAATTTAAGAAGGGCACCATGCCACAGAATCCATATATGGTCATTACAAGATGATACAACATTTGAGAATCCAAATTTCAGCCGATATTGTGTGAGCAATGAAATACGTAACTTCGGTTCAATAATCACCAGAACATGAAAATGATAGCGGCGTATTCAAGACTGCACCCTATCGACAGAGGCCCGAAGACCCCGTACATTCCACATCAGTATTCTCATTGGTCAGATAGGACCTCAAAGGAGTTTGAGAGAGCAGCCCTAGAGCGAGTAATCGGAGGAGATAAGGGAGTTACCAATCGATTTTGTCGTCGAAGAAGGCGGGGCGGGACCTGAAAATCACCTGCCTCCCCAGATGGAGGAGGGGTTAATGGCAGACGGTCTTGTGCTGCAAGATCAATAACAGTCGATTGTACCAGATTAGCAATATACTCCATGATAGCCTCATCAGTTGGAGAGGAGATCAAGTCATGCTGGGACTCCTCTACCTCTACTTCACTATCCAAGATAGTATATAGGGCTGAATTGTCAGGAAAATCTGCTAGTAAACAGTCATCTATACCTCGAAGTCGCGACAAATTCTGTGAAAAGATGATCAGAAATAGAGAAGAAAGCAGATTGCGATAATGCAGAAGGATCGTCGATGAAGATCGTCGCTGTTGTGCCAGCGCTATGCATATATATATATATTCATATTGATATATATACACATATATATATACATATATATATATATATGAATTAAGCGATGGCTTGCGGCGGCTCCGGGGAATTCGCTGTCGACGGCTGAATGGCAAAAGATCCCGTCTTTTTTCTCAATTTTCTGCGTTCTCGGATTTCTTTGCACCTTCATTGGCTGTTCTACGGGAATCTGCGATCCACAATATCTCATTCAGCGTTTTTTCGTTCATCCGATAATGTCGGATCAGCCTATTTTCACAAAAACTTTTGCAGCGGCGGTTGCTCCCACTACTCTGGAGCCGGCTTCATCAGTCAGATCAATATCTCGGTATAAAGGTATGCCATCTATTTCATTCACAAAGGAGGAAGTTGATCGCTATTCCTTGCCATACAAATATACGTTGGTGGGTTTTTTTTGGCATGGAAGGCCAAGCATGAAACAATTATCTGCGTGCATGGAAAGAATTGGCTTTAAAACAACCCCTAAGTTAGGACTTTTAGATGATCAGCATATTATACTGACATTTCAGCAGCCCGAAGATTATCATAGATGCTTTTTACGTCGTTCTTGGTCTGTGAATGGCTATATTATGAGGGTAACGAAGTGGACGCCTGATTTCGATCCTAAGATTGATAAACCAATTGTTCCAATATGGGTCTCTGTTCGTGGGGTACCCCTATATTTGCAAAATAAATCTGCCCTGTGGGAGATTGCTCACATGATAGGACTGCCCTTGAAAATGGATTCTGCGACATCTAATGGTGTGAGGCCATCGGTGGTACGCCTATGCATTGAAGTAGACATCTCTAAGCCCTTACCCACACGTCTGCATATTCAAGGGGGTGATCATGAAATTTATCCAACAGTAGAATATGAGAATGTCCCTCTTTTCTACACTCCTTGCCGTATATTGGGACATGATGATAAAGGCTGCAACCAATCAACTAAGGAGGGTCAAGAAGCACAGCCTCACGTCCTACCTCAAAACCCTGCAAAACCAAAAGAGAAGGCTAAGAGATGGACACCAAAGAAAACCACATCTAAACAGCCTGTGACAGTTGAAGATGAGACTGATGATGATGTTGCCCCAGATGCTAACCATCAAGATGATGACGGTCATGAAGAAGGGGTGCAGGACGCAGTAGATAATTTAGAAGCCAATACTATATTACAAACACTTTCTGAAAAACAAGATCTTTCAAAAACTGGAGTATCAATGGTACAAGTCATGGAGGAGAATGATGATGTATTAGATGCCACAAGGTCGGATTCAGAACTATTTCCACATGACAAAGGGCCTTCGGATACGCATCCTCCCCAAAATCCACTCTCAGCACCTGTCCCACTGGAGGATCAACAACTTGTACGGGTCATACATGAAGGCTGTGATTCACAAGCAGAGGCCTCGTTTCCAAAATCTACAGATCAACTGCTGCAAGAGTTAGAGGATCCTAATCCAATCACAAGAAGACGTCGTACCAAACAGGAAATGGTAGCGTCATATGCACATCCTACAGACAGGTTGACCCGTTCTTCACACTTATCCTCATCATCTTCTCAATGAATTGTCTAGTTTGGAATGTACGGGGAATTGCGACCTCTATGGTCCGCATTCGCAAACTAGTAAAGACTCACAAGCTTCATTTATTAGTGATCATTGAACCAAAGAGAGATGCTCTACATTTGCCTCAAATGCAACGTCGTTTAAAATTTACACATGCGGAATCAGTATGTAGAAATAAAATATGGGTTTTATGGGCAAGTAATTATCTCCAACTTCTAGATACAGTGTATGACGAACAATGCTCTCATTTCAAATTTCATATAGTGGGGACAAACATTACATTTGGGTACACCTCAGTATATGGGTTACATTCTATAACAGATCGCCGGAGATTATAGGCTGCGTTACAACTCCATCATGAGAATTATTTGGATCCATGGTTAATTGGCGGGGATTTCAACACATTTCTTACTATGTCGGAGCATGATGGGTTATCAACACCTTCGCTTTCCTCATTGGAAGAATTTAATGACTGCGTTTCTTATTGTCAATTAATAGATTTGCCATATGAGGGCTCACCGTATACTTGGGCAAGTGGCCGAGGATTAGGAACGGTTCGGAGAAGATTAGATCGCATGTTATGTTCAGAATCTTACAATGCATTATTTCCAAATCTTCGGGTGAAGCATCTTGCAAGACTAACATCAGATCATGCACCGCTGCTTCTTCGTTCAGTAAGGACATCATTCAATGGACCTAAGTCTTTCAGATTTCAAAACATGTGGATAGAGCATAAAGATTTTTATCTATTTGTCAAATCGTCTTGGGAGTCTTATCCCACAATAGGCGGCATGCGCGGATTATACAACAAATTGCAGTGTTTGAAGAAAGATCTTCAAACATGGAACAGGAATGTATTCGGGAATATATTTGACCAAATGTCACATTTGGAACATCAATTAGCTCGGAGTGAAAATGCTTATGATTTGAATCCAAATCCAGAAACGCGCATGCAGTATCACGAAACTCAGGCACAATACAAGATCGCAGCCCGTAAACAACTACAATATTGGGCTCAAAAGGCGCGGCAGAAATGGATATCTGAAGGGGATGCTAACACGGCCTTCTTTCATAGCATTGTGAAGGACAGACACTCACGGCAGACAATTCACCAAATATGTGATGAGGAAGGGTTGGTCATTGACACACAAGCTGGAATACAAAATGCTGCCATTGAATATTATAGCAAACTATTCACAGCAGAGCCAATATCGGATGACACTTCTATTCTTGAGCATATACCTCATCTAATATCTTCCTGTGACAATCAAATGCTCATTGCATTACCAACACAATCTGAGGTGAAAGAAGCAATTTGGTCTCTTGACCCAAACAGTGCACCTGGTCCAGATGGATATAATGGCGCATTCTTCCGCAGTTGTTGGGATATAATCCGAGATGATGTACACAAAGCAATGCAAGAATTTTTCCTGGGCATTCCTATCCCAAAGGCAATGGGGAGTACCTTAATTATCTTATTACCAAAGACACAATCCCCTCGTTCATTTTCGGAATATAGGCCAATAAGCCTAGCAAACTTCATATCCAAGGTATCAACTCGTATCATTGCAACGCGCATACAACCTCTTCTTCAAAAAATTATCACTGTTGAGCAGGCGGGTTTTGTCAAGGGTAGGGACATCTCAGATCAGATACTGCTGGCCCGTGAGATGATACATTTACTGCCTATGAAATCTAGAGGTTCCAATGTTATCATAAAACTTGACATGATGAAGGCGTTTGACAGGGTTAACTGGACATTTCTATCCAAACTGTTACATAAGTTTGGCTTTGCGGCAAGATTCATACAGCTTATCTTCAATCATTTAAAAGGCACGTATATTTCCGTATTAATCAATGGCACACCATCAGGCTTTTTCCAACCAACAAGGGGTGTTAAGCAAGGGGACCCTTTGTCACCCATTCTATTCATTCTTGCATCTGAGGCATTTTCAAGGGGCATAAACAGCATGGTGGATCAAGGAAGAATCATTCCCTTTTCAGTAGGCAGGACAAAACCAGTTACTCATCTAGCCTTTGCTGATGATCTATTGGTGTTTCTTAATGGTGGCCTGAGAAATTTGGGCAAATTCAGAAAATTCTTAGAATTGTACCAAAAGTCTTCGGGTCAGACAATAAATTTTCATAAAAGCCATTTTTTATCGCCAGACTTCCTTTCTAGCACGCAAGTTAATCGTATGGAGCATGCTTTACACATGACAGCAGTCAGCCTGCCAATCAAATACTTAGGAATACAGTTGCATCGTGGCAAAGAACGAGCTGCACATTTTGCGAGTCTACTCACTGCAATCCAGACCAAGCTAGCAATGTGGCAAAACAAGTTCTTAGACCAAGCAGGCAGATTGATCTTGATCAAACATGTTCTAGCAGCTATACCATTACACATACTATCGGCATGTCAGCTACCGCAGAGTATTATACGTGCACTAATGCGAGCAATGATTAAATTTTTCTGGGGGTGCACGGATACAAGGAAAGGATATTCATGGATTCCAAGTGCTCAGCTTTTCGGGCCAACATCTGAGGGTGGACTAGGACTGAGATCTCTAAGCGATCTGCAAAAAGCGTACTCCTGCAGAATATGGTGGCGATATCAAGAGAACAATTCTTTATGGAGCAACTTTTTACATGCACGATATGCTCATCGTAATTCTTATGACATACGTATTACAGATTCTCCGGTATGGAAGCGTATTTGTCGCATTCATACATTTTGTTATGAGCATCTTGATCAGGAAAATCGAACCATTCGGGCTGCGTATGATCAGGTTAGAAACACAAGGAACTCCCGCGTATCATACAGTTTCATATGGCATAAGCACATTCCTCCTCAAGTTCGTTTGTTTTTATGGCGCCTGTCTCAAGGAGCAATTGCTGTCCCGGAAAACTTGCAGAAGTTTGTGTATATTCACCCCTCGCAATGCCCTTTCTGTCTAAAATCGCAAATAACAATTCATCATATATTCTTAAATTGCCCGGAAATAGCTGGGATATGGACAATGTATGCGTTACATTTGGATGGTCCATCAACCAATGTTACAAGTATCCAACAAAAATTATTGCAATGGTGGTTCTCAACGAAAGGCAAGACACTTAAAGGCATGTTTCGTATTGTGGCTCCAGCTATCATTGTATGGGAGGTGTGGAAGACATACACATCCATAATCTATGGTGAAGGAAAATGGCAAAAATCAACAGTGGTTGAGAATATTCGACGTCATTTGTATGATTGGGCATCGGCACAAAGTGGAAAGAAGTTTGTAATCTCAGACCAGTCCTTAATTACTCTTGGCTTGTCACCAAAGCTCCGTCCTTCTCGTTGCATTATTGTCAGATGGATTCATCCTCCGCCGGGCAGGTTGAAGTTAAACACAGATGCAGCTCATGGGAGATTTTCAGCAGCTGCGGGAGCCATTTTGAGAGACAGTTCTGGTACATTCATTAGGGCGATCTCTTTTCACTTACCAATCTCTACACCTGCTGCAGCTGAATTTCAAGCAGCTTATATTAGCTATTTATATTTTGCAATCCAATGGGGACCCATTGATGTTGAGGTGGATGCATACGGGGTAGTTTCTGCAATACAACAAAATATTGGCAGTTTTGGGACGATGTTCGGCGCATTACTCAGGTCATCCATGGCTGCAGTTACATACACTCCTCGAGAAGCAAATCAGCCTGCACATTATCTAGCTCAATATGGACAATGTCATCAACAGCTTACTGTTTTCCCCACGGTTGCATCTTTACCATCAATGGTTCGGGCTTGTTACTTGACGGAGGGCACGCCACATCTTCGAAATGAACATAGCTAACTTTTCAGTTAGTTGCCCATATCCCAAGATATGGGCAACATGGGTACGCATTGTCTTCTGCATTATGCTTTCTCTTTCCATGGATTTGCACTTATCATTTTCAAATTTCCAGTTACCCATATCCCTTGATATGGGTAACTTGGGTAATGTGTTAAACTCGTACTACAACTTAAGTGATTGTCCACCAAATGCTCTACTCCATATTAATATGTATACTAACTGCCTTCTGTTTCTATGCATGGACTTCTTGGTGCAACAATGCTGGCGGAGATATACCATCATGGCGAATCAACTTGCAATGCCCACCATTCGTTTGCGGATCTCAGCAAGCATCCCACATACACACTCAGTCTTCTCAACAATTCACTCCTATCATATAAATATGTACGCTTTTTCCTTCGCCAAGGTTTTATCCACAAGGGTGGTTTTACTTGGCAAGGTTTTAATGCGGCATATCATATATGATTGGAGATTAGACATTATCTGTGCATTGTACTATTATCATTCATTTGCTCAATTTTGTAATATGGTTTTCCTCCGCCATAAGTGAGGTTTAATAAAATATCTCTTTTACTGCCAAAAAAAATATATATATATATATAGACACACACACATGCATATATATATACACATGTGTACATATATGTACATGTATGTGTATGCAAACATGTGCGTGCATGCGCACCGACACGCAAGCTCACACACATATATACATACATTCATGCATACATACATACACACACAAAAACATATATATACACACACACACATATATATACACATATATATATATACACATATACATATACATATATATATATACACACACACACATATGCACTCATTTTCAGAGTTGTATTCCCGGCTATAAGGCCGTACCTTTTTTTCTTTTCTGCGAGTATGCTCTCAGTTTCTCGGTTTTTTTCCTTTTTATTCGGTTAAAGCATGAAAGCTTTTCATTGATAACGTTGGTTGTCCATATATTAATGTATATAGCGACAAATACTAGTCGAAACATGTCATAGCTAATACATAACCTTAAAGACAAAATACAAGATTTTGATAGGGAATTCACTAAACAATTCTTCCATTCAAGTATTGTGAAGTCATCCTTTTATGAAAGGACCAATTGCCGCACATAAATAATAATAAATCAAAAAATCTATTGACTCAGTTATTTTGTCTTATAGTTTTTTCTCCTTTTTTAGCATTGCATAAAGATAGTAAATTTCTTCTGATTCTTTCGTAAACGATGACAGGTTTTAAAAATAAGATAGTCATTCGAATCATATAAGCTAGTTGTTTTATAACTTCACTAGTCAACGCAACAAAATAATAAACTAATCTCCCTCGAACATTGATATCAACAGTTTTGTCGGATATACTTGTACGCGAGCATGGTCCGCATTGGTTTCTCTCCATTGAACCATGCATAAATTTTAAGATAGGATTTCCCAAAGGATCAGACTGAAAAGAAAAAGGCATTGTGTTATGCAGATACAACAACAACAATCATATCCAGTATATCCCAACGACATCAAAAGCTATCGTTAGGGTCTGGACACCATAAAAAAAGCCGTATAGCGACATACATATTTCGCCGCCATTTCGTCGCTAATGGTATATAGCGACGAAACAGCGACGAAATATGTATGTCGCTATACGGCTTGTCGCAAAGTGATTTTCGTCGGTACGACGTCTTTATATTCCGACGAAAGTAAGGTCGTCGGCGGTTCGTCGTAAAATTGCGACGTAAATCTGTGAGGTCTGCGACCTGTTTTTTCCGTCGTCGGTATATCTTTTTCGTCGCTATTTTAAAATGCTTTATTTTTTTATATGCCCGGTCTGCGACATTTATGTTTCATCGCAGGTTCGTCGATATTATTTAAATTAATATTAAATATTAAATTAATATTAAGTATTAAATATGAAATATTAAATATTTATAATTTATTAATAATATAAATATATTATTAGTTAAATAGTTTTTATTATTATTTAAGTTTTATAATATAATTTATTTTGTATATAAAATCATTTTTACGAATATTATACAGAAATACGGTATTTGCGTATTGAAATTCTTATAATTAAACAACACAAATGAAATGGAATCCATATAAATGTCAGATAAAATATAAAAGAACAAAGAATATGTCAATACAATAAATGAAATAGTCAGTACGAAAAATCGAAATATGAAATACTATGCAGAGGAAGGTGGAGGGGGATCATGCGGAGAAGGCTGACCATCCTGAGGGCGAGGCTGAGGCTGCGAGGAGCTGGAAAGGAAAGAGCAGAGGATCTACGATAGCTGCGAGAGTTCCTGCTTCGTCTCATGCTGCGCCTGCTTCGTCTCCTGCTGCGCCTGCTGAAGCGACTGCTGCAGTGCCTGTTGGGTCTGAGTGAGCTGCGACCGCAGTGCTTGTACACTCTCTTCATACTGTGCCCTGATGGTATCCATCTCATGCTGCAGCGCCGCATGATCTGCGTCCAGGCGCGAAACATCCTCTGGCGTCGCAGAAGGCGCGGAGGTACTGGCCTTGGAGGAAGCACCTGAATGCAGAACTTCGGGGAAGAATCGCGGCACTGCTGATCCAATCCCGTACACCTCCCTCTTCTTATTCTGAGGGCCGATGGTCCGAACCGCATCCCAATAAGCACGGTTCTTGTCGGCCACTTCTCCCCTCTCTGCCAGTAATCTGTTGTACTCGTCCTGAAATGAGAATAAGAATTGTTAGGGTTTAGGGTTTAGAAATAAAACAAACTAAGGAAAAAACAAATGATATCGTAGACTACTTACACTGATGTTGCGGGCCTTCGCCGTGATCCAGTCCTCCGTCCCGTTGGAGGCTTTCTTCCGATGCGTCTTGTAGAAGAGATCATAGGAGGCTGGCCACTCCCCTGTCTTCGCGTGCTGCAAGAATGAAATAAAATATGTTAGTGAAATCCAGAATTTTAAAAATTTCGGCATGACATATTCGTTTATCGGAGGTATCCCGGCCTTAAAGGCCTCTCCCAAGTCAAATCAAAAATAAAAAGAATAAGGCAAAGGAACACATATACTACTTATATTAACCATATACGAATACCAAAAAAAAACAGCAGCGGAACATAAGAAATCAATGAATCTAAGTAATCCACTTAAGTCAATGAATCTAAATAATCCAATGAAATCAATGAATCTAAATAATCCAATATTAAAATACTTACCATAGCACGCATCGTGGTGGCGTGGGAAACCGAACCACCTGAATGTGTGGCAGGTGCTGGGGCCTGTAGATTGCCGCTGCGCCAGTTCGCCGCGTTCCGGGAGCTACGGGCTTGGTTAGCAGGGTCCCGCCATCCTTCTATCCACCCCGCCCAGGTGGCCTCGGATACGTAGGGAGGCCTCGCAAAAATAGGGTCACGCTCCCACTTGGTCTTGAGCGAGTTGACGAAGTCCCTGTAGCGTTTGACGGCCCTCTGGCGCCAGGCCTGCTCCACATCATGGGTGATGTCGGCTGGCTAGCTGTACGCCTTATGCAATTATTATACAGAGGAAAAATAAAAATGTGGTTAGAAAAATAATGCTGGGGGGTGCAGACCTATCGGCAGACGCCGAATGATGGGCTGAACCGGTGGGTGTGGGTGGCGTAAGAGATCTGGAGGGTGCGGACCTATCGGCAGGCCCTAAAAGGTCCGCGTCCGCAGCCAGAGCGGCGGTCGACACCGAACCAAGTAGCTCATGCTGAGGAACGAACAGATCGAACTGTCCTAAGAGGGCCTGTCTGGCTGGTGGGTAGGTGGGTCGAGTAGATAAACCCTCACTAACCATCAGATCTGTAAGGGTGAAAAATTTAAAAGGCACATTCAACAAGTTTAGGGTTGGTTGGCCAAACAAATAAGATGTCCAAAAAATGACAAGTGTTTACATACATTTAATGCAAGATATTAATAATTTTGAAAATTTCGGCATGACCTATTTGTTTATCTGAGGTTTCCCGCCTTAATGGCCTCTCCCAAGACAAATACAAATCCAAACAACATGTCATGATTAACCAAACTACATAATCAAACTTCATCATCAAATTACACTTCAAAGTATACATCACTTGAACTTGAAACTTAAAGCATAAATATGCATCACCTATAAACAAATTACACTTCAAAATATACATCACCTCTACATCCTTATGATACATCACTTGTAACATGAATTATGCATAAAAATGGTAAACTTAAGAGAATTATGGGCTGTCCAAAGTAAACAAAATTCAGTTTAACAACAAACAGGCTTCAACCATAAACTAGCTAAACAAAATACATGGCTTCAATAATATACATCATTTGAGATTCAAAGTTGAAAAATAAATAAAAGCTACTTAATACATCACTTGTAACATAAAATAGGCATAAAAATTGAGAATTTAAGAGCATTAGGGGCTGCCCAAAGGATGCCCAAAAATACCTTAGCCACATGATCACCAACATGCTTACTTCATAGGTCGTCGGACATGGAAACCCAACCCAGCGCCACCACGCCACTGCCCTACACCACCCCACTGCCTTACCCACCCCAACACCACCCAGCCCCACCAGCACCACCCAGCACCAACCTGCACCACCCAGCCCCACCCACAGCCACCCCCAACCACCACAACCCCGCCATTCACCACCCCAACCGCCCCACATCCCTCCCCATAGTCCCCAACCCATTCGCCATTCACCACCCCGCATCACCCAGCCCCACCCTGCCCCACTCAGCCCCACCCAGCACCACCCAGCCCCACCCACAACCACCCCCAACCACCACTGTCCCGCCATTCACCACCCTAACCGTCCCACATCCCTCCCCATAGTCCCCAACCCATTCGCCATTCACCACCCCAACCACCACTGAATCTATAACTAATTAAAAGCATTAAAAACAAAATAAAAAGAAAAACTAACCGGGGAAGGAGGTCACCGGAGAACGGCAGCGCAGGAGGAGTGGCGGTGGAGAGCTTTCGCGGGGGAGGGAGGTTTGAAATTCGCGGGGGAGGGAATGAAATTCGCTGAAATAGGGAAGAAGAAGGGGGATTTCTGATTTAATTTTGACATTTTGTGACGAAATAGCGACGGGTGTTCGTCCCTATTTCTTGTGTCATTGTTTTTCCAAACGTGCGATGACACGTTTCATCGGTAAATCGTCGGCACTGTTCAGTATTTTTAAAAAATAAATAGAAAATATAAAGTACTTACAAACACACATTATGTATATACATGTGTATAAGTACATCAACACATACACACTTTCACATAAAGAGGTACATAAAAATTTTGACTAACGTCAATCTTTATTTTCAACCGCATCCTCATACGCATCTTCATTTTCATCTTCATCTACATGCTTGTCGTCCTCTTCATCCTCGTATTCGTCTTCGCCTACATCTTCATATTGTCAGCCGGTTGAATGTTGAGATCCCTCGCCTATTTCTTCGACATCAACCTGAACGGGTCCCCCTTCGATGTGAACAGTTGCAGATGTAGACGCCCTCGCATATTCGCCGTGGCAGTATCATGTATGGTAATTGTGCATGAAACCTTGTTTCAATAAGTGAACCCTCACGTCACCCGGATCTATATATTTACGGTTCATGCATTTCTTACACAGACATCTAATCCGCGTTCCACTTTCATTACTCGTCGCAAAATCCACAAATTCTTCGAGACCTCCAACAAATCTAAGATTCCACACCCCGTTGTTTACTCTCTCGTACATCCACTTTCTATCGCTCCTCCTCGGATCCATTTTCTCGATATACCTTCAAAATAATAGCAGCTATCTTTTCTCGGTGTGGAAAACCTCAAAATCCCACACAATAAGATATCTTCCTTCTACATGTTTGTTGAAAGGTGATGATTTATGTGTTTGAAATGGGAGAAGAATGGGAGAATAGTGGAAGAAAGAAGATGGTTTTATGGTTCTGTGCCTGCAACTTTACCGACAACTTAGCGACGACATAGCAACGAACAAACAAACACAAATACCGACGCTTACAAAGAAACAAACAAACACAAATACCGGCGACTTAGCGACGCATTGAGTGACGAAACACGTCGTATGGTGTGCATGTATTAATGTCTGCATTCATCGATTACCAACAAAATACCGACGCCTATAGCGACGCACAAAGAAACACAAATACCGACGCTTACAAAGAAACAAAGAAACAAAAATACCGATGACTTGGCGACGCTTTGAGCAACGCAACACGTCGTATCGTGTGCGTGTATTAATGTCTGCATTCATCTCTTACCGACGAAATACCGACGACTATAGCGACGCACACTGTCGTACCTTAACACCATACGATGCGTTTCGTTGCTATAGACGTCGCTACAGCGTTGCTATTCCCCCAACGGCCGTGTCTGCACAGTGCCCGAGTGTTACAACGTACGATGACCTTACGTCGCTATAGGCGTCGCTACGGCGTCGCAACGGCCGTGTCCGCACAGTACCCGAGTGTTACAACGTACGCTTACCTTACGTCTCTAAGTCGTCACTATTCCTCACAGTGCCCGAGTGTTACAACGTACAATGACCTTACGTCGCTATAGGCGTCGCTACGGTGTTGCTATTCACCCAACGGCCGTGTCCGCACAGTGCCTGAGTGTTACAACGTACGATGACCTTACGTCGCTAAGTCGTCGCTAATTCATCGCTTGTTCAAACGAAGTGTCACGCTCGCACATCTTCCGATGTTGAGTAACGGACGATAATTGCGTCGCAGATTCGTCGCTATGTCGTCGCTAACTTTACCTATATATAACCCCACAGCCTTACATTTCACATAAACAAAGTTATAAAACTTCCTAAACAAAATACAAAGTATGCCCCGTCGTTATAGAAGAACCCCAAGATGTGGAGGGGCAAACAGTGCACCTCCACAATGGCCTCCTCCTCAACCACAACCATCGGTTGAGCGGAAGGATTCAATATTTGTGCATGACCCAATGCCACCAGAGGATCCTCAACAAGAAATGCCGGAACCGCAGATCAACTACCGTATGCTTATAGCAAACATGCAGCAGGAGTCGAGGCAACTGCACAGCATGAACAGAAGGTTGTGCAAGTTGAAAGCCAGATATTACAATCTGAAGTGCCTCCTCAAAGAGTTTGCGGAGAATGTGGCGGCCACTCTTTCTTCCGATGATGAAGAGTGAACGGCCCGTCTCCGCTTCTCTTTTAGATTTCTTTTTTTAATTTTTCGTCTTTATAATGTAAATTTTTATTTCTAAATGAATAATTTTTTTCCCAATCATCGCTTTCTTTTTTCTTAATTCATACACGTGTTTAATCCTCGACGAATCTGCGACAACACAGCGACGAATCAGAATATATAAAATACGAACGAAAAATGAAACGAAACATTTGCGACGACTAATTCATCGACTAAACACCGATGATATACCGACGAAACTTAATACAACGCCGAGAACTTACTAACCGACAAATTTATTTCCTTGTTTATCTGTGTTTATGTTTCTGGAATTTTAGCGACACATTAGCGACGATATAGCGACAAAACGCTACAAACTAAATAGCGACGAACAAAAGACATAGAGTAGCGATGAACCACCGACAAAACACCAACGAAATTGTAACGAAAGTATTAACCTGACTACTTTTTTGTTAGCGACAATATATTTCATCGTAGTTTCGTCGCAATTAACGACGAAACTGTGCTTATCGCTATTGCGTCGCAAATTAACGATGAAATACCAACGTACCTCGTTTCGTCAGTGATGTTTTCGTCGGTAATCGAAATTCTTTTTTTTGTGGGAAAAGGTAAAAGACAGGCAAACAATACCTCCACCCCGAGGGATAGGGAGTTTGCTTCAAGTGAGACCCCCAGCTCTATATCTACCTGCATAGATAGCACAATAATAAGAATATGTACTAGTGAATGGGTTTTATTAAATATAAATCAAAACCTTACCATATTAAAATATTCAACAATGAATATGCATAAATAGTTAAAAGACAAAGATCAAAACAAAAAAGTGCAAATCATACTAAAGTGTAGAGACTATCTAATTTTCTAAGTATGCTCTAAGGTGCCCCTATATCCTGTTTATCCCTCCTTAACCTTAATCCGCTGCCTCCATGACCTCATGTCCTGGATAAAGTGTTATGCATATCCAAGCCACAAAATGAGCTGAGAGTTCAAATATTAGATGACCAATATCTAAATTCATCAGTGTCACACACTTACATAAATTAGATAAGGCTGTAAAGGTAATATTATGCATAGATCCGTAATTAATTTGTATATATTTTGCATATTAAGATATGTCCGTATTGCATTCTTATTGGTTATTACAGAAACATGACTATGCGTAGTGGTCAAAGTGATTTGTTTGGAAGTAAGGGTTTCATGTCTGTGCTAAGTCGGCAAAACACAACATCGACCGGCCAATACCCTTTTAAATCAGAAGAAACGGACGAAAGTATGTCATACGTAATGACAGACCAAATGGCGTACCCATGTTTCCATAGATGATCTGTGTTTATGTTTTAGGCAAGTCAATGATTGTTCAAATATTATGCAATTGCATATCATTTGTACAAAACCCCATACAATCTTGTCCCATGTTCTTATTAGTATCGAGAACCATGGTATTGTTCAGTTAAAGATTTAACTCTCACAATGTGTAGTGTACTTTAACTATAGGATGGCCGAGATTTATGATGTGTATAAGGCATGTGAATTTGTTTCATATATGGCGCTATATAATTGTGTTTTTAGGCATTTCAATAAGACTTATAAGAGTGTTGCATATACTTAGGTTCATAATAAGTTGTATGCATTTTATTCGGTCTAGTTGCATTTGTATACATGTAGGCATAATTTCTAGGTTGTCTAGATGCAAAGTTTGGCCTAGATGTATGTTTATGCGTGTGTGTTTTTATGAGTGTATGTTGCATTTTTCCTTGATGTTAGTAGAAGGTGTAGAAGAAGATGTAGCAGGCAAAGTTGATTTTATTGTATTATATGACAACTTTGTACTAGATGAAACATACTTAGTCTTTTTATTCACTTTTTTGTTTTCTTCTTAATAGCCTAAGCCGATTTTATCATTACCATACTTTGTGATGAGATGAGTGTGTCTAACATGTTTCTACCGGATTTAAATTGTTCTAACATTTTTTCTAAGTTAAGTTTAGACGACTTAAATTGTGTTATTTCATGTTCACAACTTTCTAACTTAGACTTTAACATCTTATTTTCCATTTTTATTTTATGTTCATCTTTACTATATGATTCAATTTTATTCTCTAAAGAATCATGAGTATTAGTAGACTCTTGTTTAAGAGATTCTAGTTGATCTGAAAATTCAAAGTTGGACATCTTTAACTTGTAATTTTCTTCAACTAGTTTCTTCGTTTCTTTAGAGACCTCTTACAGTGATCATGCATTCTTAGGAATTCTTCATACATTTCATCAAATGTCATGTCACTATCAGAATCACTATCAGAAGAAGAACATACCTCGTTGGATACGAAGCAGACTTGAGCTTCCTCAGTTTCGGATTCTAAGTCGGATGAGTCGCTCCATGTGCTCACCTTCATTGCTCGTTTCCCTTTTCTTGCCTTAGACTCCTTTGTCTTTGTCGTCTGAGCTTCCTTGTCTTTGGCTTGTTTATTAGTGTTGTTGTTATTATTGTTTTTCTTCGTGGGACAGTCGTATGAAATATGTCCTTTTTCACCGTATTCATAACACTTTAGTTCTTTATTATACCATTTGTTTGTATTATTCTTCCTAGGTTGAGAAGAAGAAGAAGAGGAATTACGTTGTCTATTCCTATTTGGACGTTCAAAAAACTTTCTAAGTTTTCTAGCTATCAATATCAAGTCATCGTCTAATTCAGTATCACTATTACTATCATCGTTACTAGCATGTGTTTCAATTGTTTTGAAAGCTATTGACTTACCAGATGACTTAGACGATTCAGACTTTCATTGGTTTAATTTGACCTCGTAAACTTTAAGAGACCCGATCAATTCATCCATCTTGGTGATTGACTTTGTCTCCTCGATTGCAGTCACCTTTGGATCTGAGACAAGCAGTATATAATGAATTGTTGTTTCTTGGCCTTGTATTGTTCGTACGGTGTTGAATCTTGCTTTTCTTGAGTAGTGTAGGTCTGGCTCTGATGCCAAATGTTGGACCGTGCACCTGCAATAAACACCACTAAAGGGGGGGTGAATAGTGGTTAGCGGAAATTACACTTGTTAAAATCCCCTTTGAAAACAGAATCTGAGACCACCTCAGATTCAAAACCCGTTTTTCAAAAATTCACAAATAATTGTACACAACTCCAAAAATTATTAAACTTTCCCGAATTGAACTTCAATGAGTTTACAAGAATATGTCCAAAAATCACACAAAATTAAGATCGTTTGTCCCTTTAAACAAATAAAAAGATTCAGATGGTCAATCTGGACAGAATTGGACAAAATGTTGCTGATTTTGCAAAACGTGTTTTTCTTTGAATACTCAACCAAAAAGGTTGATCTTTATATCAAAACACTCCTTAGGATATGTAAATAAAGTTTCCAAAAGGCCCTGACCTTAAAAAATTCTTGAAAAATACAGAATTTAAGTTTTCTAAAAACTGGTCGGATTGCAGCCAGATTGGAGCAGTTATCTTACAAAGACTGAAAGACTAACTTTCCCTTACTCAAATCAAGTGACTCTTGTTGCAAATGAAAGCTATCAGTCTGAAGTATAACTCCACCAAAAAACACGAATTTTGAAAATGTTTAGCTATTTTTTCAAATTGTGAGAATTTGTGTGAAAATAATGTGTTACAAAGAAATGCATGACATATTTTATGACATGACACGTTATTGCATAAAACTTGCCTTATATAGTTCATATATAATGTTGTCGTACTAACGAGCCATGAAGCTTTAAAGCTTATATCAAATGGCAAGCATTTGTTCTGTTTGAACTATTTTCAGGTGACATCATTAATGAACTAAACTAGTTCATTAAGTGAATTACTTAGTTAATTAAACTAAGTAGTTCATTAAAGGAAGCTATATTTGGAAAAGGCACAAAGGCAACAAGTTGAAGAAAAGAAAGTTTCTACACCCCCTTTACACGCCGTTTTAAACAAATATATATATATATATATATATATATATATATATATATATATATATATATTCAGATTTTTTGAAAAAGGCAGATACACATATATTCCAACTACCGACACGTTATATATTTTACATACGTATGTTAACGTCACACCACTATACTTAACTCATATTTATGAGTATATTCAGGTCTTATATCATATGATGTAAGTCATGGTGATGACAAATTTATTACGACACGTTTAAAAGGTTCTAAACCAAAAATTGTCGTATCGGGCGAATACCGAAACTTCACCAACGTGTCACGTACTTGCCATAAATGGATGGGCAGCCCCTACTCTTCAAAAATGGCCACAAATTTCGTGCCTTACATGGTATGTGCTGCCATAAAATCATTCCATGTTGGCGCACACAAATCACCCTCAATTAAGGTCAAATTGTGGAGATTTCAATTTCAATTTTGTCACATGGTTAGGCGCCACTTTAATCAGACTTATGAGCTGAATATTAAAGTTTAATTTATGTATATTGTGTGTAACATAATATATATATATATATATATATATATATATATATATATATATATAATATGTGCAAAAAGTTGGAATTTAATTAGAGAAAAATCAGGTAATCGATAAACGTCGAAAATTCGGTTTTCTACGTACACGACACATGGAACATTTTTTGCATGGCATATATCATGTATCTAGACACTTTTTACATATTTCATACACCTCAAAGTGTTCTAAAAAATTCAATTAAGGGCTGATTGGAATATACCATGTGTGTATAATTAAATGTATGATCATGTCACATGCCTATACCAGCCATGTTGGAGCATATGTGGATCTTTGTTGGCATCTTGATTGGCCAAGAATGAAGCATGAAATGTTGGTGACTTAAAGAAAGGAACAACAAAAGGTAACATTTCAAACTTATGTCACATTTGTAACACATGCTGAAAATTTCAGCATGTGTGTAAAGAGCTGGCTGATTTTCTATCTTAATGAGGCATATTATATCATCTTGAATTAGGTGGATTAATTGGGGTATAGTATGGAAGTATTTTGGATATTTTATGGAATTAAAATGGTGATATCTTTGAATATCACACATGCTGAAAATTTCAGCATGTGTGGGAATGTATATGGCCGATTTCTAGGTCTTATTGGTGACTAATTTTTATTCCAAAAAATGATAAGAATGTCTTGTACTAAATGGTGATTGATTTCTTGGATTAAATCAAAGTAAACTTGGAAATATTTTGAATGAAATGCAAATGTTACACATGCTGAAATTTAAGCATGTGCAAGAGATGTTAATGGCCAATTTTTTTCATGCAGATTGGAGTTATTTGCCTATCTAATTTTGTGGGATGATCTTGTGACTTATGGTAATATTTTTATGGCCAATTGCACATGCTTTTTGAGGCTTAATTTCAGATTTATCTAGTCATCAAGTGATGACAACATTCATCCAATCAATGAGTGTCAAGTAAGCAAGAGCTTAATGATCATCCAATGAGGAGATACCAAGTAAGCAAAGACATGTCATAATGATGCAATACACTCTTCCAAGGACTTAAAAGATAATTTTCAAGAGGAGGAGAATGCTATAGGGGGCGGCCAATTGATAAAAAGGAAGGAAGAGAGCAAAACAAAAACAAGAACAAGTCTTGCAATTTGAATCATCAAAAACGTTTCTAGCCTCTTCTCTCTACACTTCTTTCTTTCTTCTCTCTAAAAGCATATTGTACTCATATTCATATACTTGAATAGGCTTCATATAAACCACCACATATTCTTTCCATTGTCGTCAAAGATTGATCAAGGTGTGATCAATCTTGCACTTGCAAGGTGTTCGTGTTCTTTGTATTCTCATACAAGGTTTGTAAAGGGTTAGAGTTGGTACGTAACTCCATCAACCCTGTGGTAAGGTGTTCTTTGTGTTGTGTGATTAGTGCTAACTGAGGAAGGTGTCATGGAAGACTAGAGTAGGTTGTTTATAACCGAACCAGTATAAAATTCCTGGTGTTATTTACTTTCAGCACTTACTTTCATTTTCAGCACTATTTATGGTTTTTAATCATGTTGGTAAAAATAGTAAATGAATTTCAAAAATCACGAAACTTATCAGAGTCATAATCTCACGTCTTAAGGTTCTTTTGGTGCAAGTTTCAACCCTTTTAGACAAGTATAAGTCATTCAAACATCCAAAGTTCTGAGACTAGTGCAGTCTGATTTTCAGGCTTGTAAAGGTTGAGACTTTGATCGTATTTGACTAACTTTCCAAAAGAATTTTTCAAAACTATTTCAACCCAATTAAATAAAACTAATAAGGGGTTAGTCTTTAAATTTTTAGAGCATTTGGAGTTACAGACAAATAGGAATTAATTTTCAAATCAGGCTACAGTTTCTGGCAGATTTGTGCAATCTGACCACCAACGCTTTTTCAAGAGGTTAGAGGTTGAATTTGGATATGAAATTTTTAGGCGATACTTAGAACATCTGAAGCTAAGTTATCTCCAAATTGCAGAATTTTTGAACACCTACAACCGAGTTTTCAAAACGTTTTAAAACTAGTCCTGAAAACAGAAACCGTTTTTAGAAATTGGATTTTTGGTTTAAAACTATTTTAAAAACCACATTTCCTGCACCCACTATTCAACCCCTCTTTCTAGTGATGCCTTGCACATCCTACAGATCCTTTATCTCTCCTCCTCTTTATATTGGCTACGAAAGGCTTTAGTTGATGTCTAAAGTGATTGGTTGCTCAAGCATATATTACTCCTTCTCTTTAGGGCACATGCCATTAGACATCTCTCATTTATCATATGTTGATGATTTGCTGATCTTTCTAGCTGCAAATCGACGCAATCTCTTGTGGTTGAAGTGATTCCTCACATCATATGAACGGGCGTCAGGCAAGAGGTTAATTGGCACAAGAGTCTTTTCCACTCGGGGTATATCTCAACAACGGGGCTCTTATAGTCAGTTGCTAGAAATGCGGCAGGCAGGTGATGACAACAGAAGCTCTTAGGAGCTTCGGCTATACCGCTTCATGTTATTGCGGGCACACGGCTGCCTCGTAGTGTCATTTCTGCTCTTGAACAGCGGTTCTCTCAGTTTTTCTGGGATCCAATTAGACGACATTGGGTTTCCTAGCGCAGTATTTGCTATCCGCTTCAGGAGGGATGTCTTGTTATACGTGACCTTCATACGGTACATGATGCACATGCATGTAAATTATTGTGGCTGTAGCAGACCACCGACAATCTCTGGGGTTAGTATATGCATCTTCGGTATGGCAGGCATAGGGATTATCCGCCACAGTTATATGATTCCCCAGGCTGGCATTGTACTTGTTCGATAAACACAATATGTTCTCTACGAGTTGAGCAGGTTGACGGTACCCCAGTGTGGCCTTCGTCTACGGGGGACTTTACTCCCAGACATGCATATGAGTTGGTTCGGCCAACAAAGTCCTCACTTATGTGTCATACATTTATTTGGTTGAAGACACAGTGGCCTGCTTTTCAGGTTTTCCTCTGGAAACTTGTTCGTGGCCCTTTACCTTTTCAGGATTCACTTATGCACTTCCTTTTGGTACTGCCATCTATATGTCTGTTATGTCGGATGTCCTCTACCTTAAGAAGTCATTTATTTTTCCAATGTCGTGAGTTCCGGGTTGTTTGGGATTATTTTGATTTGATGTTGGACATTAGAGAGCCTCCTCAGGCATGTTGGCGTTCACATTCACTGGCTAAATAATTTGCTGCACCGCGCTCTTTCTTAGGCGAGATTTAGAAAATATAACCCGGCATCTTGCTTTGTAACATTTGAAATATATATGCTGCTATTGTGTTTGATGATGGTATATGGTTGCAACTTCTTGTTATTTGATCTATCCAGAGTGATATATTTTTCTGGGCGAAGCCTATGTTTGGGTATAAGCTAGCAGCTTCAAACACCAGGCTTATTTTGTTGGGCCTTTCCCCTCCCCTTCGGTCTAGTAGGTTGCGGATCCTGCATTGGTCTCCTCCATCGTTGGGTCGCTTGAAGCTTAACACTGATGCTACTGTTGGTTGTTATTCGGCTGGTGGGGACGCTATTGTATGTGACTCCATCTGGTAGGTTAGTTCACGCTTTCTCATTCCCACTGGGACATGATTTCCTATTGTGTGTTGAGGCTTAAGCCGTACTTATGACGCTTATCTATTATATCCATTATTCGGCCATCTAATTATTGAGGTGGATTGCATGGAGTTGGTTTCTACCCTTGCTATTTTTGACGCCTATGTTGCTCCTGATATATATCGCCTTCGATATTTCCTCGCTCCCTTTACCCTTCGGTTATGCCACGCCCCTTGTGAGATTAAGAACGCAACTCATTTTCTGTCCCAGGCAGCTGTGCTCCAATCTACAGTTGAGTATTATGATTCACTTTCATCGCTTCCATCGCACATCCAAGGCTTTGTACTTACTGATGCATCTCTACCTTCCTTTCGTCATGTTATCACAGACATGTATCATGGGACTCATCCACCTTGACATCCAGTTCTCTGCTCCTGCCCGCCTTCTACTACCTCTATATGGGACATACTTTTTACTTCTTACATTTGCTTGTTTACTGTACTGTATCACAACACTTCAGCTGTATAAATATATATGTTTTACCTTCGACCAAGGTTTTTCCACAAGGGTGGTTTTATTGGGCAAGATGTTAATGCTACATATCATATACAGTTGAATGTTGTCTTCACTTATAGACTCATTTTGTTTTGTACCACGGGTTTCCTCTCCTATATATTAAGGTATTTAATAAAATTTAATACTTTTCACCAAAAAAACCAAACATACGTATATGTGTATATCTTAATGTGTATATATATGCACATATATACATTTATATACATTATAAATATATATATATATATATATATATATTTAATCAAAAGAAATTTGTTTTATTTATATAAGCGTCACTTGTGGCGGATATATATATATATACATATATATATATATATATATCCGCCACAAGTGACGCTTATATAAATAAAACAAATTTCTTTTGATTAAATATATATATATATATATATATATATATATATATATATATATATATATATATATATATATACACACGGGATGTCCACATTTCTCTTTCTGGCACTTTTCTTCCTTCGACCGTCTCCCTTGACGGAAAGCCGCTCCTTTTTGTTTTTCATAATGACGACTGCACAGCCGCCGTCTTTTGCGGCGGCGGTTTCCGGCGAATCCTCATCTCAGAACATCTCAATTTCACCAAAAACAGTCTCGAGATACAAAGGCTTCCCCATGATATCATTTCAGGATTCCGAGATTGATGCCCTTGCTGCGCCATTCAGATACTCATTGGTAGGCACTTTCTGGTATGGTTGTCCTCCTCTGAAAGTTATACGTGAAGTTTTTGAAAAGATGGGCTTTCATCATGATCTGCGGATCACTCTCAGCGATCAAACACATATACTTTTGAATTTTCATAATGAAGCTGATTACTTGCGTTGTTTTTATCGACGATCATGGCATATTTCTGGCTGTCATATGCGTATAACAAAATGGACTGTCGATTGATCCCGCCGCTGATGTCCCGATCGTCCCAGTATGGATTGCGTTCCCAGGGCTTCCAATTCACCTTCACCGTCGTGAAGCGTTGTTTGAGATTGTACGTCCCATTGGTTCTCCCATAAAGCTGGATGTATCTACGACAGACGGACTGCGGCCGTCGGTCGCTAGAGTGTGCGTTGAGGTAGACATTTCCCAAGAATTCCTACAGAAGATTTATTTGCAGGCCAAGAATAGAATTATCCTGCAGTCAGTGGTTTATGAAGATCTCCCACTATTTTGTACTTCATGTCGTCGACTAGTTCATGCAACGGGCTTATGCCCCACAAAAACTTCTACGTCTGTGCCACCTCCGTCGCCGCCTCCACCACCTCGCCTGCCAGCACAGAGGTGGACCCCGGTAAAGAAAAAACCAGCGGCAGAACCCCCAACGGATACTCCTCAGCCTGTGGTTCCTACCCAAGCTTAGCCGGTACTGGCAATTGATATTCCTCCAGCTGATGATCATACTGTGGCAGAACCTCTTGACCTCAGCAGTGACCTACAAGTTGACATAATATGCACAACTGTGGAACCCCCGCCACAGGATACTACAAATCATTGTGACTTGGGGCATTCTTCAGATACGGAATTGCCTGCAGATGATCAGAACACAGACTTGCCGAATGCTCCAGATGAAGTGATCCGGCAAATGCAGTTCATCCCTTCATCACCAGATGTGGATGTTTTGATATCACGTTTAGAGGAACCTGCTGAGGATGCATAATTTATACCCATAGTTCCTCGTCGGAAACGTCATGCAAGAAAAGATTTACCACCGCTACCACCCTCCACCATCTTGACGCGTAGTGCTTCGCACGTCTCTCAGGGAAGTGATACTACTCTTTCTCAATGAATGTATTAATATGGAATATAAGAGGCATGCGTGCCTCTTTGCCTAGGTTGCATCATTTGATACGTGAACATCACTTAAATTTACTTGCACTTATTCAACCAAAACATTCTCCATCTCGTATTGATAGGTTTGGTCTGGACCTTGGTTTTTCACATTATTATTCTTCTCAGTCAGAGCGTAAGTAGTTTTTCTTGCGTGATTCTGTGTTTCACCTTCTTGCAAGGCAGGATCAGGATCAAGTGGTTCATTTCCGTTTGCTATATCGTCTGCTTCAATTGACTTTTGTTTTATCGGTGGTATATGCCAAGCACACGCCATTTTTACGTCGTCCATTATGGCAATCCTTATGTGATTTCTCTAGGGCTTCTACATTACAATGGGTGGTAGGAGGGGATTTCAACACTTTTCGGACTCTTGATGATCATAGTGGACGTTCACACCCCTCACTTTCTGTATTACAAGATTTTAATGACTGTATTGAATCTTGCTCTCTGATGACTCCGCAATTTCATGGGCCCAGATTTACTTGGATGGATGGCAGGGGTCTAGGACGTGTACGTAGGAAGTTGGATTGGTTATTTATCAACTCTTCTTTTCAAGATACGTTTGAAGACATGCAACTAACACATCTGCCAAGTGTTTCCTCAGATCACACACCTTTGTTGTTCATATGTCGATTACACGTGGCTGGTGGCTGTAGTTCCTTTCGTTTTCTGGACTCGTGGTTACTTCATTCGGATTTCCATACTTATATGCTGAATGCTTGGACTTCTTATCCCACTACTGGTGGTATGTATGGATTTTATTCAAAATTATTTCGTCTAAAGAAGGACATCCAGCGGTGGAATAAAGAAATTTTTGGCAATATCTTTACCAACCTTATGCAAGCTGAAGCTACTCTCACTAGTGCTGAGGGCATCTGGGATGCCGATCCAACTGAAGCGACTCGTGAGGCATATCACCGAGCCAAGGCTGAGTATCTCCGTGCTTCCACATATGAGCTACATTTCTTGAAACAAAAAGCGCGTGTTCGGTGGCTAAAGGAAGGTGATGCAAATACGCGCTATTTTCACTCTATTGTCAAATGGCGACGGTCGCAGTTACACACACAACAAATCTGCACTTCTACTGGTGCTCAATGCACCTCTCCCACGGCCATCATGGATGAAGCAGTTTCTTTCTACACCTCTTTATTCGCTCGTGAGACAACAACTAATTGTGACGCCATCCTTTGTCATATCCCACGGCTGATCTCGGAGGAAGACAACACTAGGCTCACGCAACAGCCAATGGAGGAAGAGGTTAAGGAGGCGGTTTGGCATCTAGATCCTCAAAGTGCAGCAGGACCAGATGGCTTTAATGGTAATTTTTATCGTTTGTGTTGGCCGGTTATTCATGCCGATGTGGTTAAGACAGTGCAAGAATTTTTCCTTGGCATTCCATAGCCTTCTCTGATAGCTAGCGCGTTAATCACTCTGATTCCAAAGATACCGTCCCCAAATACATTCAGTGATTTTCGCCCTATTTGTCTAACAAATTTTTTGAGTAAAGTCTATACGAGAATCATTGCCACCTGTTTGAATATACTGCTTCACAAGTTCATATCTCCAGAACATACAGGCTTCTTGCTAGGACAGGATATCTCCACGCAAATTTTATTGGCATGAGAGATGGTTCACATGCTAGATAAGAGTGGCTCTCAGCGGTGTTTAAAACTGGATATGATGAAGGCTTTTGACAGAGTCTGCTGGGAATATCTGGACTTGCTGTTGAGACGTTTTGGCTTCTCAAATTTTTTCATTAGGCTCATTCTTAATCATTTAAGCGCCACGACTTTAGCAGTCTTGATTAATGGTCAGCCTTCTGCGTCATTTCGGCCATACAGAGGTGTCAAACAAGGTGACATGTTATCCCCTTTGCTCTTTATTCTTTCTTTTGAGGGTTTCAGTAGAGGCTTGAAATCTTTTGATGCCTCTGGCGAATTGCAACCCTTTCGTTTAGGAAGGGTCCCTTTCCATATCACACATTTGGCTTATGCGAACGACCTTCTAGTGTTTTTACGGGGCTCACAATGGAATTTACGACGTTTCTATGCATTCTTAACATCGTATGAAACAGTCTCTGGTCAGAAGGTAAATTTTCAAAAGAGCAGTTTTATTCCATCAGCCAACACATCGCTACATCAGCGGAGAGGTTTTGAGTCTATACTGAACATGCGATGTTTTGGCTTACCTTTTCGATACCTTGGATTGTATTTGCATAAGGGCATCAATCGTTCTAGATATTGTACTTCCCTACTACAGCATATTGATGATCGACTTCATAGCTGGCATTCTCGGTTACTCTCTTCAGCAGGTCGACTTGTTTTGCTTCGTTTTGTGATTTCGGCTATATCATTACATGTTCTATCAGCCGGATATTTGCCAAAATCGGTGATCAAAATTATAGAAAGGAAAATGACAACATTTTATTGGGGACAGCGGCATCATTGGGTTGCATGATCCACTATTACTACACCTTGTGAGGAAGGAGGTTTGGGTCTTCGTGATCTCTGCATGTTACAAAAGGATTATCATTGCCGCATTTGGTGGTCATATCAGCAGCATAATACACTTTAGAGTAAATATATGCATATAAAATATGGAAGCCGCGGGGATTATCTACCTAGGCTATCGGATTCACCTGTTTGGAGGATTATTTGTAGAATTCTTGCCACCTGCCTTACTCAGACTGAAGGCCAAGGTTCACATCTCAACTGGACGCCCTCGGCTTCAGGGGAATTTTCTTTACGTTCTGCCTATGATATCTGCCGGTCACCCCAACCAACGCTGCATTCTGCGAAATTCATTTGGTTTAAACACCATTCGCCTGCCATCCAACTATTATTATGGCGACTTTTTCATTCTGCTATTGAGGATTACATTGTTAAGTATAGTATTTCTCGTCAAACACAATGCCCATTTTGTAAGCATGCATCGTCTACGGTGGATCACGTGTTTTTATGCTGTGTTGGCATTCGACCACTATGGGATTTCTTTGCATCCGAGTTACATTGTCTTCACTCATCATCACTACACCTTCGCCAATATCTGTTATCTTGGTGGTATCGTTCCACAGTTTGGTCTCCCTTTGGGGTTTTAAAAATAGTCATTCCGACTATTATCGTGCACAATATATGGCGTGCTTATGCATCGTTAGTGTATGGTGATACGAGCTCTTTTGCTACGGTTTCACTTCGGGCTTCCATCCAATATGACATTGCTATGTGGGATAAAACAATTGACGGTTTTAAGCTAGTGGTAGGATCAACACGACTGCTTCTGTGGTTTCCCAGATTTCATCCTCCGTGACCGCAAGTGGTTCGCTGGCTCTCTCCTCCTTCAGATAGATTAAAGTTAAATATAGACGCAGAGGTTGGCAGATATTATGCTGCAGGTGGTGCTATTTTGCGTGACCATGCTTGTTTCTATGTGGGAGCGATCTCCTTTTGCTTGCCTCCAAGTACACCTCTCATTGCAGAGATACAAGCAGCAGTGTTTGGTTTGTTGTATTTCCTTCCACTGTATCGATCCCTTATTCTTGAATCGGATTGTGCTCAAATGTTGACACGCTTGACGCAGCCACAGATGGTTTTTGGGAACTATCATATGCAGTTATTATAGACATTAATTCATCGTCACCGACTGGACTTTGAACATGTTTATAGAGAGGCAAACATGGCTGCTCATTACCTTGCTCAACATGCAATGCTGGATCCTCGGATACAATCTTACTCTTGCCACACTCTTCAGCCATTAGTTCGTGGTTCCATAACACTGGATCTCTCATCCGCACACTTGCGCATCCCTTAAGTTTTCCAGGTCTTCCATATGGATTGGCATTCATCTCCTACTTCTGCCTGTACCCTGTGAGGTGTGGGCAGACTCGATATACTTTGCACTCTATTGGTATTCATGTTTTCATTATGTCTCGTATGCCTGTTTAACTTAGCTTTTTTCTTCACATGTGCATAGGCTGGAAAACCTATCTTGGTGGTCTTTGTATTCGATGCGGACGGGACAAACTTTTCTGCGAGGATCACACATCAGTTTTCAGAGACGGATACTCTAATGGCTGAACATGCATGAACTGCTCTTTTGCCTACTAGGCTTACATTTTCTTCTACAATATACTGTATCGCATATCAACGCTCCAATTATATAAATATGTGCGATTTTTCCTTCGCCAAGGTTTTATCCACAAGGGTGGTTTTACTTGGGAAGGTTTTAATGCGGTATATCATATATGATTGGAGGCTGATAATCATCATTTCTCTACATTTGCTATTCTCTTACGATGATTCACATATGTAATAAGGCTTTTCTCCACCACAAGTGAGGTCATTATTCAATAAAGTCTCTTTCGATTTAAAAAATACATTATAAATATAAATATATATGCATATATACATAGATATATATATATATATATATATATATATATATATATATACACGCACACACATATGTATATTACTTTTCTTGTTATACTTTGATTATGCTCTTCTGATCATTTATTTTATGTGTCAAATGCACACTCCGAGGAGCATTCGATTTTCATTGCTATTACATTGTATTTTCGCATAGCTCTATAGTAATAGTTTCTTTAATTCATTTGGATTTTTAGTGAGAGAGTCTCTCACGAAACATGTAACCACGATATTCCTCTGCCATAAGTGAGGGTCTATTTTATTAATAAAATCTCGGACGGTACTGCCCGTCTTTCACTAAAAAATATATATACATATGTATATAAATTTATACATATGCTGCGAAAAACCTTTAAGTCTAGCGGTTGAGTAGCATTTATCTCATTCCCGGGTCTCGAGTTCGATTCTCCTCCCTAATAAAAAAAATATTTATGCATATGCTTATATATATATATTTTTTTTTATGAAAGACGGGCAGTACCGTCCGGTGATTTTATTGATTTATGTTGCCCTCACTTGTGGCGGAGGAATACCATGGTTACACTAGCCCTAATTACGGAGGGAGACTCTCCCAAGCCAAATAAAACAGAAGACGAAAATTGTACAAAAACCGCAGTATCATAGCTAATAAAACTGATAATGTACATAAACATAAAATATGACTCAAATCTATTGAATTGCACTTGTAAAGTAGTATCCATTGCTGCCTTCGCCTTTGCTTATAAGATGCTAATGAATCCGTCGTTATGACCAGTCATTTTGCATTGGTGGAGTATCTCGTCGTGAAATACCAAATAAAGGACCAAAAAAAGATGATTAGTTCTGTATAATATGACATGGGGTAGAGGAAAGTAAAGATACCCAATACGTACCAACGTTGCCTGTATTCCAATATATCACAGACAACAGATAGCAAAGCCTTGCCAATGCCTCATTGCTTCCGAATGTGATGGTTGGTGAATATTCACCCCTTCGCCAATGCCCACAAAACTCAGAAGAAAATTCCAGATCATAAAACCAAATATTAATACCCATAAAAATCATATTAATGTGCGAAGTAGCAAATAATAGAAAGAGCAATATCAGAACGTACCAATGTTGCCTATGCCAATAAAAGACATAGGCAACTTCATCCAGAATGCGCCAACCCATTGGGAGACTTTTAGGTGAACTAAATTCGGAAGTTGGGCAAAGTGGAATCCATAACTATTGAGCCCCTAACTTCACTAGGCAGTTCGGACATATGATGATAGCATCTTAAGCCTGCTGCCTTCAGACCATAGCGCGAAAGTGAATGTGCTGCGGTGTTCACCTCTCTTGGACAATAGGACAATGTTGAACCATTCAGCTGCAAAAATGTTAGTGTTCTCCTACTGTCAGCCGCATATCTTCCTGTAAGTAATTGTGATCGAGCCAGATGACGTAACTATAGTTGACAATCTGTCTCAACATGTAGTTGAGCATGTGACTGGAGTACTAAATAATCGAATACTGCAGTGCCATGAGTTCTGCTCGCATTGGAGGCATAGTGGGTAGACAAAAAACAATAGCCGAAATAAACTGGCCAGCATGATCGCGCAATACTGCTCATGCTGCAGCGTTTGTGTGCTGAACTGTAGCATCAACATTGAACTTAAATTTGCCTACCGGTGGATGTAACCAGCGTATAAGTCGGGCTCGGCGTGTACGAAGGATTGGCAAAAAAGAAAGCGTGGATAAATGAGGTATGTGTTGTGCAAATTTTCTCCCCTATATAGATGCACACCATGTATAAATATGATCTCTAAATCTCTCAAAGAGTCTCGGTAACCAAAAGGTTTCATCTCCAAAACGCATTCGGGTGTATTCTTTCCAAATAACCCATACCACCAAAGAAGGAACTACTGATCGCAATTGGCCAATCATAGTATGTGATGATGCAGTTCGCCACCACCCCATAAGATAACCTCTTATACCGAACTGACAGGGTAGCGGTCCAGAAAATATTGACGATATTTAATGCCATAATTGCTTGATAACAGTACACTGCAGAAATATATGATCAACGTTGTCTGACTGAACTCTACAGAAAACATATTGTGTAGGATATATTACTTGCCACATTCACAGATTATCGGATATAGGTAAGGATCGCCTCCATAATTTCCATAAGAACAATCTTCCTCCCAATGGCATTGTATGCCACAAAATATGTGTTGCCTCGAGAAATTTTGGTTGATCCGAAAACCAAATGTTATAAGATAACTTTAGCGAAAATTGCCCTATGGATTCAACAGTCCAATTTAGGCCATCTTCGGTGTTTTGAACTAATGAAACTATGCAGTCATTACTTCTACAAATACGCTTCCATGAATGTGAGTCATATATATGTGCGTATATTGTATTCCGCTTGCCATATTTTTGCCGGCAAAATTCTGCCCATAATGTATGTGAGTGATGATATCGCCACCATAACCGACAGTCATAGGAATGCTGCAACACCGTCAGAGATCGAATACCTATGCCTCCATATTCCGTTGGCCAACATATAGAATCCTATGATTGCCAATGATGTCTATTATTCCAAAAGAACATAGACATTTTGCGATTGAGAAGAACAATGACACTTTTTGGCAATTTGGAGCTAGCAATAATATGCAATGGCATAGATGATAACACATGCCGTAAGAGAACAAGACGTCCAGCCATGGAGAGCAATTTAGAGGACCATGAGTTCAACACAGCATCAAAATGATTAATTAAAGAAGTGCAATAAGCAGCGCGATTGATACCTCGATATAGATATGATCCCAAGTACTTAATAGGCAAAGAAGTTTGTAGGCCTAATGCTTGCGCAACACGAGATCCCGAAACACCTTCTCCCACGACAAACTGACTTTTGGATAGATTGACCAGCTGTCCCGAGGCAGTTTGATACGCATCCAAGTATCGTCAAAATTTTTGTAAATTTAGCAATGTGCCATTCAAAAAAAATGACCAAATCATCGGCAAATCCTAAATGTGAAACAAGAGGAACTCTTCCAGAATTAAAACTGATTAATGCTCCATCCTTCATTTGTTGATTTAGTCCTCGTGAAAAGCCTTCTGAAGCCAGAATAAACAACAGTGAAGATAGTGGATCTCCTTGTGTGACACCCCTTGTGATTGGGAAAAAACCAGCTGGTTTTCCATTGATTAAGACCGAACAATGTGTAGCTTTCAAATTATTTATCAATAACCGAATTAATCGTGGATGAAACCCCATTTTTGTTAGAATGTCTGTCAAATAATCCCAACTGACTCGATCAAACGCTTTTGCCATATCGAGCTTAACCAGCACATGTCCACCGTGGATTGGTTTGTCCAGTACATGCACCATTTCTTGTGCTAATAAAATCTGCTCAGTTATGTCGTGACCTTTCATAAATCCTGCTTGTTCTGGAGAGATCAATCTCGATAATATAGAAGAAAAACGTGTGGCTAAAATGCGTGTAATTACCTTTGCCAGAAAATTCGTCAAACATATTGGCATAAATTGAGAAAAGGATAGTAGACAGGACACCTTAGGTATTAAAGTGATAAGTGCTACCGCCATTTGCGTTGGCGGGGGGATCCCTATAAAAAATTCTTGTACCGCTTTATGAACATCCGATGAGATTAACTGCCAGAAATGTCTATAGAAAGATCCCGGGAAACCATCAGGGCCTGCTGCACTTGTAGGACTTAATTCCCACACAGCTTGTTTCACTTCTGTTAGCGTAAGCAAAGCCATTAGCATAGAATTATCCGCATCAGAAACCTGTGGCTGTATATATTGTAATATGGAGTCATATCCGCATGTGTGTTCCGCGGTGAATAGCTCTTTAAAATATCGAATGGCCTCCGTTTCAATAGCCTGTTGCGTATCACATTCCTCTTTATTGGCATTGAGTATCCGGAGTATGCATTGTTTACGTCTCCTCTCTTTAACTATTTGGTGGAAAAAATTGGTGTTTGCATCTCCTTCTTTCTTCCATTTGATATTGGCCTTTTGTCTCCAAAATGATAAAGCTCTAGATTGAGCTAAGCGTAATACTGCCATTGACTGATGATAATTCATTCGATTTTCATCATTAGTGTTTGCATCATATTGTCTTTCCCACCTTGTGACTTCCTTTTTTGCGTTAGACACAGCGTCGAATATATTTCCGAAAACATCCTTGTTCCATGAAATCAAGCATCGTTTTAATTGAACAAGTTTAGAGTAGAATCCTCGCATTCCCCCAGTAGTTGGGAAAGATTGCCAAGTATGTGTGACCAACCTGTCAAAGTCTTGATGTGTCTCCCAAGCCTCTAAATATCTTAAAGAATACGGCGATCTTGCCATTTGTTCCAAACATTCCAAAAATATAGGCGAATGATCCGAAGTTGTCCGGTTAAAATGTTGATATTGGACTGATGCAAATAAATCATGAAAACCAGTGGTACAAATGTAACGATCAAGTCGACGTGAAACTCTACCTAATCCTCTTCCATCACTCAATTTGAATGGTCCACCCTGGAAGTTAATGGATGCAGCGAGCAACTAGAAATGAAGTCATTAAAATCATGTAAATTTCTCAGAGATGGCGTGGTCGGCCATGATGCTCCTCAAGAGATAAAAATGTATTCAAGTCTCCTCCTATTAACCATGGCAAGTCCAACGATGAGTGAAAATTTGTTAAATCTGCCCGTAGAGGCCGTCGTGCTCCAACAGTATGTAGGCCATAAACAACAGTGAACCAAAATTTATCACCAGTAGACGCCCAGCAAAATTTGAACGAATGGTTTTGAACTCCTTGTCTTTGATCATGTAACTTTAAGGATGAATGACGCCAGAATAACCATATGCGGCCTTCACAAACTGACTGTGCTTGTGGAAAACCCAATTGTAATCGATAAGGGATTAAGTGGCTCTCTCTTACTTTTGGCTCAATTATAGCAATGATATGAAAACTATGTCTACGGTTTAAGGATATCAAGCGAGTGATGGATGTTCTTATACCTCTGATATTCCAGATTAGAATCTTCATTGATCAGAAAGAACATCAAAGGAGTTATTGGGAGCAGCCCTTGAACGCGTTATGGGTGGCGAACCAAGCTCTAAAGGTTGATTAGGTCGACGAAGTAATCTTAGTGGAACTTGCTGGTAGTCATCTTTTCTTGAAGTAGATGGTGTATTAGGATCGGTGGATTGAGCATGAGCATATGGAATTATCTCCAAAGAAGCATCATTTGTATTCGATGAAGTCTGAGCATAAGTAGTATTTTCCAATATTTCATTATCCGAGACTGATCCAACATTATTATTGTCAGGAATATCAAAAAGAATGGTATCATCTGCCCCTATAAATCTATCGAGCTGCTGGTGTTCTGAAATGTCTTTTTGAAGCATATCTGGGGACTGTATTAATACCTGCGTAGACTCATGCTTATCATCTGTATGTGGCTGGGACTGTGTCGTCATAGGCTGTGGTGGATCTTTTTTAGGTGTCCAACGTTGAGCATGATCCTTTTGTTTAATCGTATGTTTTTGTGGTTGTTTTGAGACTGCAGAATTGATTTCTTCAACCTCCTTTTCTTTCTGACAAGTAGATCATTATGGCCAAGCCTGGCACAAGCCTTACAATACAATGGGCGATCCTCATAGATAACCAACTGTGAAATGCAACGGGTGGGTGTCTGTATAAAGATACGTTCAGGTAATTCTTGGGATATATCCAACTCAATACATAAACGCGCAACTGATGGACGTACATTATCAGCAGTAGCCGAATCCAATTTCGTAGGTGTGCCTAACATACGCCCAATTTGAAATAGTGAATCTCGCTTATGAAAATGCACAGGTAGTCCTGGCAGAGAAACCCAAACTGGGACTATCGGTACATCAATGGAGGGATCATAATCGGGCGTCTATTTCGTTACACGCATATATCGTCCAGAAATCATCCAACTTTGTCTGGAAAAACATCGTAAATAATCCTGTTCTTGTGAAAAAGTCAGCAATATATGATTTGAATCCAGTAATCCAACACTTACATTGCCATGAAACCCGATGCGTTCAATTGTGGCTCGGATGGTAGCCAATGGAGGTCTCCCATACCAAAATGAGCCTACCAATGAAAACTGATATGGTGCCGCTAGTGAAGCGATTTATTCATCTGTATATGATATCATTGGGTTTTCCTTGTATTTCTGGATTGGCCTGGTGGGTATGGTTGAAGAAGATTCGATCTTGAACAATGAAGCAAAGGATTTTGATGTTTGCTGCGATGGCGGCAAATTGTGATCGGCCATAGTTGCGATCGCAGGATATGAGATAAAATTCAGAGATAACGATAGGAAAATGATGATCAGAAATAGAGAAGAAAGCAGATTGCGATAATGCAGAAGGATCGTCGATGAAGATCGTCGCTGTTGTGCCGGCGCTATGCATATATATATATATATATATATTCATATTGATATATATACACATATATATATACATATATATATATATAGACACACACACATGCATATATATATACACATGTGTACATATATGTACATGTATGTGTATGCAAACATGTGCGTGCATGCGCACCGACACGCAAGCTCACACACATATATACATACATTCATGCATACATACATACACACACAAAAACATATACACACACACACACACATATATATATACATATATATATACACATATACATATACATATATATACACACACACACACACATATGCACTCATTTTCAGAGTTGTATTCCCGGCTATAAGGCCGTCCCTTTTTTTCTTTTCTGCGAGTATGCTCTCTGTTTCTCTGTTTTTTTCCTTTTTATTCGGTTAAAGCATGAAAGCTTTTCATTGATAACGTTGGTTGTCCATATATTAATGTATATAGCGACAAATACTAGTCGAAACATGTCATAGCTAATACATAACCTTAAAGACAAAATACAAGATTTTGATAGGGAATTCACTAAACAATTCTTCCATTCAAGTATTGTGAAGTCATCCTTCTATGAAAGGACCAATTGCCGCACATAAATAATAATAAATCAAAGAATCTATTGACTCAGTTATTTTGTCTTATAGTTTTTTCTCCTTTTTTAGCATTGCATAAAGATAGTAAATTTCTTCTGATTCTTTCGTAAACGATGACAGGTTTTAAAAATAAGATAGTCATTCGAATCATATAAGCTAGTTGTTTTATAACTTCACTAGTCAACGCAACAAAATAATAAACTAATCTCCCTCGAACATTGATATCAACAGTTTTGTCGGATATACTTGTACGCGAGCATGGTCCGCATTGCTTTCTCTCCATTGAACCATGCATAAATTTTAAGATAGGATTTCCCAAAGGATCAGACTGAAAAGAAAAAGGCATTGTGTTATGCAGATACAACAACAAAAATCATATCCAGTATATCCCAACGACATCAAAAGCTATCGTTAGGGTCTGGACACCATAAAAAAAGCCGTATAGCGACATACATATTTCGCCGCCATTTTGTCGCTAAATGCGACGAAATATGTATGTCGCTATACGGCTTGTCGCAAAGTGATTTTCGTCGGTACGACGTCTTTATATTGCGACGAAAGCAAGGTCGTCGGCGGTTCGTCGTAAAATTGCGACGTAAATCTGTCAGGTCTGCGACCTGTTTTTTCCGTCGTCGGTATATCTTTTTCGTCGCTATTTTAAAATGCTTTATTTTTTTATATGCCCGGTCTGCGACATTTATGTTTCATCGCAAGTTCGTCGATATTATTTAAATTAATATTAAATATTAAATTAATATTAAGTATTAAATATGAAATATTAAATATTTATAATTTATTAATAATATAAATATTATTATTAGTTAAATAGTTTTTATTATTATTTAAGTTTTATAATATAATTTATTTTGTATATAAAATCATTTTTACGAATATTATACAGAAATACGGTATTTGCGTATTGAAATTCTTATAATTAAACAACACAAATGAAATGGAATCCATATAAATGTCAGATAAAATATAAAAGAACAAAGAATATGTCAATACAATAAATGAAATAGTCAGTACGAAAAATCGAAATATGAAATACTATGCAGAGGAAGGTGGAGGGGGATCATGCGGAGAAGGCTGACCATCCTGAGGGCGAGGCTGAGGTTGCGAGGAGCTGGAAAGGAAAGAGCGGAGGATCTATGATAGCTGCGAGAGTTCCTGCTTCGTCTCCTGCTGCGCCTGCTTCGTCTCCTGCTGCGCCTGCTGAAGCGACTGCTGCAGCGCCTGCTGGGTCTGAGTGAGCTGCGACCGCAGTGCCTGTACACTCTCTTCATGCTGTGCCCTGATGGTATCCATCTCATGCTGCAGCGCCGCATGATCTGCGTCCAGGCGCGAAATATCCTCTGGCGTCGCAGAAGGCGCGGAGGTACTGGCCTCGGAGGAAGCACCTGAATGCAGAACTTCGGGAAAGAATCGCGGCACTGCTGATCCAATCCCGTACACCTCCCTCTTCTTATTCTGAGGGCCGATGGTCCGAACCGCATCCCAATAAGCACGGTTCTTGTCGGCCACTTCTCCCCTCTCTGCCAGTAATCTGTTGTACTCGTCCTGAAATGAGAATAAGAATTGTTAGGGTTTAGGGTTTAGAAATAAAACAAACTAAGGAAAAAACAAATGATATCGTAGACTACTTACACTGATGTTGCGGGCCTTCGCCGTGATCCAGTCCTCCGTCCCGTTGGAAGCTTTCTTCCGATGCGTCTTGTAGAAGAGATCGTAGGAGGGTGGCCACTCCCCTGTCTCCGCGTGCTGCAAGAATGAAATAAAATATGTTAGTGAAGTCCAGAATTTTAAAAATTTCGGCATGACATATTCGTTTATCAGAGGTATCCCGGCCTTAAAGGCCTCTCCCAAGTCAAATCAAAAATAAAAAGAATAAGGCAAAGGAACACATATACTACTTACATTAACCATATACGAATACCAAAAAAAACAACAGCGGAACATAAGAAATCAATGAATCTAAGTAATCCACTTAAGTCAATGAATCTAAATAATCCAATGAAATCAATGAATCTAAATAATCCAATATTAAAATACTTACCATAGCACGCATCGTGGTGGCGTGGGAAACCGAACCACCTGAATGTGTGGCAGGTGCTGGGGCCTGTAGATTGCCGCTGCGCCAGTTCGCCGCGTTCCGGGAGCTGCGGGCTTGGTTAGCAGGGTCCCGCCATCCTTCTATCCACCCCGCCCAGGTGGCCTCAGATACGTAGGGAGGCCTCGCAAAAATGGGGTCATGCTCCCACTTGGTCTTGAGCGAGTTGACGAAGTCCCTGTAGCGTTTGGCGGCCCTCTGGCGCCAGGCCTGCTCCACGTCGTGGGTGATGTCGGCTGGCTAGCTGTACGCCTTATGCAATTATTATACAGAGAAGAAATAAAAATGTGGTTAGAAAAATAATGCTGGGGGGTGCAGACCTATCGGCAGACGCCGAATGATGGGCTGAACCGGTGGGTGTGGGTGGCGTAAGAGATCTGGAGGGTGCGGACCTATCGGCAGGCCCTAAAAGGTCTGCGTCTGCAGCCAGAGCGGCGGTCGACACCGAACCAAGTAGCTCATGCTGAGGAACGAACAGATCGAACTGTCCTGAGAGGGCCTGTCTGGCTGGTGGGTAGGTGGGTCGAGTAGGTAAACCCTCACTAACCATCAGATCTGTAAGGGTGAAAAATTTAAAAGGCACATTCAACAAGTTTAGGGTTGGTTGGCCAAACAAATAAGATGTCCAAAAAATGACAAGTGTTTACATACATTTAATGCAAGATATTAATAATTTTGAAAATTTCGGCATGACCTATTCGTTTATCTGAGGTTTCCCGGCCTTAATGGCCTCTCCCAAGACAAATCCAAATCCAAACAACATGTCATGATTAACCAAACTACATAATCAAACTTCATCATCAAATTACACTTCAAAGTATACATCACTTGAACTTGAAACTTAAAGCATAAATATGCATCACCTCTAAACAAATTACACTTCAAAATATACATCACCACTACATCCTTATGATACATCACTTGTAACATGAATTATGCATAAAAATGGTAAACTTAAGAGAATTATGGGCTGTCCAAAGTAAACAAAATTCAGTTTAACAACAAACAGGCTTCAACCATAAACTAGCTAAACAAAATACATGGCTTCAATAATATACATCATTTGAGATTCAAAGTTGAAAAATAAATAAAAGCTACTTAATACATCACTTGTAACATAAAATAGGCATAAAAATTGAGAATTTAAGAGCATTAGGGGCTGCCCAAAGGATGCCCAAAAATACCTTAGCCACATGATCACCAACATGCTTACTTCATATGTCGTAGGACATGGAAACCCAACCCAGCGCCACCACCCCACTGCCCTACACCACCCCACTGCCTTACCCACCCCAACACCACCCAGCCCCACCAGCACCACCCAGCACCAACCTGCACCACCCAGCCCCACCCACAGCCACCCCCAACCACCACAACCCCACCATTCACCACCCCAACCGCCCCACATCCCTCCCCATAGTCCCCAACCCATTCGCCATTCACCACCCCGCATCACCCAGCCCCACCCTGCCCCACTCAGCCCCACCCAGCACCACCCAACCCCACCCACAACCACCCCCAACCACCACTGCCCCGCCATTCACCACCCTAACCGTCCCACATCCCTCCCCATAGTCCCCAAACCATTCGCCATTCACCACCCCAACCACCACTGAATCTATAACTAATTAAAAGCATTAAAAACAAAATAGGAAGAAAAACTAACCAGGGAAGGAGGTCACCGGAGAACGGCAGCGCAGGAGGAGTGGCGGTGGAGAGCTTTTGCGGGGGAGGGAGGTTTGAAATTCGCGGGGGAGGGAATGAAATTCGCTGAAATGGGGAAGAAGAAGGGGGATTTCTGATTTAATTTTGACATTTTGTGACGAAATAGCGACGGGTGTTCGTCCCTATTTCTTGTGTCATCGTTTTTCCAAACGTGCGATGACACGTTTCATCGGTAAATCGTCGGCACTGTTCAGTATTTTTAAAAAAAATAGAAAATATAAAGTACTTACAAAAACACATTATGTATATACATGTGTATAAGTACATCAACACATACACACTTTCACATAAAGAGGTACATAAAAATTTTGACTAACGTCAATCTTTATTTTCAACCGCATCCTCATACGCATCTTCATTTTCATCTTCATCTACATGCTTGTCGTCCTCTTCATCCTCGTATTCGTCTTCGCCTACATCTTCATATTGTCAGCTGGTTGAATGTTGAGATCCCTTTCCTATTTCTTCGACATCAACCTGAACGGGTCCCCCTTCGATGTGAACAGTTGCAGATGTAGACGCCCTCGCATATTCGCCGTGGCAGTACCATGTATGGTAATTGTGCATGAAACCTTGTTTCAATAAGTGAACCCTCACGTCACCCGGATCCATATATTTACGGTTCTTGTATTTCTTACACAGACATCTAATCTGCGTTCCACTTTCATTACTCGTCGCAAAATCCACAAATTCTTCGAGACCTCCAACAAATCTAAGATTCCACACCCCGTTGTTTACTCTCTCGTACATCCACTTTCTATCGCTCCTCCTCGGATCCATTTTCTCTATATACCTTCAAAATAATAGCAGCTATCTTTTCTCGGTGTGGAAAACCTCAAAATCCCACACAATAAGATATCTTCCTTCTACATTTTTGTTGAAAGATGATGATTTATGTGTTTGAAATGGGAGAAGAATGGGAGAATAGTGGAAGAAAGAAGATGGTTTTATGGTTCTGTGCCTGCAACTTTACCGACAACTTAGCGATGACATAGCAACGAACAAACAAACACAAATACCGACGCTTACAAAGAAACAAACAAACACAAATACCGACGACTTAGCGACGCATTGAGCGACGAAACACGTCGTATGGTGTGCATGTATTAATGTCTGCATTCATCGATTACCAACAAAATACCGACGCCTATAGCGACGCACAAAGAAACACAAATACCGACGCTTACAAAGAAACAAAGAAACAAAAATACCGATGACTTGGCGATGCTTTGAGCAACGCAACACGTCGTATCGTGTGCGTGTATTAATGTCTGCATTCATCTCTTACCGACGAAATACCGACGACTATAGCGACGCACACTGTCGTACCTTAACACCATACGATGCGTTTCGTTGCTATAGACGTCGCTACAGCGTCGCTATTCCCCCAACGGCCGTGTCTGCACAGTGCCCGAGTGTTACAACGTACGATGACCTTACGTCGCTATAAGCGTCGCTACGGCGTCGCTACGGCCGTGTCCGCACAGTACCCGAGTGTTACAACGTACGCTTACCTTACGTCTCTAAGTCGTCACTATTCCTCACAGTGCCCGAGTGTTACAACGTACAATGACCTTACGTCGCTATAGGCGTCGCTACGGTGTTGCTATTCACCCAACGGCCGTGTCCGCAGAGTGCCCGAGTGTTACAACGTACGATGACCTTACGTCGCTAAGTCGTCGCTAATTCATCGCTTGTTCAAACGAAGTGTCACGCTCGCACATCTTCCGATGTTGAGTAACGGACGATAATTGCGTCGCAGATTCGTCGCTATGTCGTCGCTAACTTTACCTATATATAACCCCACAGCCTTACATTTCACATAAACAAAGTTATAAAACTTCCTAAACAAAATACAAAGTATGCCCCGTCGTTATAGAAGAACCCCAAGATGTGGAGGGGCAAACAGTGCACCTCCACAACGGCCTCCTCCTCAACCACAACCATCGGTTGAGCGGAAGGATTCAATATCTGTGCATGGCCCAATGTCGCCAGAGGATCCTCAACAAGAAATGCCGAAACCGCAGATCAACTACCGTATGCTTATAGCAAACATGCAGCAGGAGTCGAGGCAACTGCACAGCATGAACAGAAGGTTGTGCAAGTTGAAAGCCAGATATTACAATCTGAAGTGCCTCCTCAAAGAGTTTGCGGAGAATGTGGCGGCCACTCTTTCTTCCGATGACGAAGAGTGAACGGCCCGTCTCCGCTTCTCTTTTAGATTTCTTTTTTTAATTTTTTGTCTTTATAATGTAAATTTTTATTTCTAAATGAATAATTTTTTTCCCAATCATCGCTTTCTTTTTTCTTTATTCATACACGTGTTTAATCCTCGACGAATCTGCGACAACACAGCGACGAATCGGAATATATAAAATACAAACGAAAAATAAAACGAAACATTTGCGACGACTAATTCATCGACTAAACACCGATGATATACCGACGAAACTTAATACAACGCCGAGAACTTACTAACCGACAAATTTATTTCCTTGTTTATCTGTGTTTATGTTTCTGGAATTTTAGCGACACATTAGCGACGATATAGCGACGAAACGCTACAAACTAAATAGCGACGAACAAAAGACACAGAGTAGCGATGAACCACCGACAAAACACCAACGAAATTGTAACGAAAGTATTAACCTGACTACTTTTTTGTTAGCGACAATATATTTCATCGTAGTTTCGTCGCAATTAACGACGAAACTGTGCTTATCGCTATTGCGTCGCAAATTAACGATGAAATACCAACGTACCTCGTTTCGTCAGTGATGTTTTCGTCGGTAATCGAAATTCTTTTTTTGGTGGGAAAAGGTAAAAGACAGGCAAACAATACCTCCACCCCGAGGGATAGGGAGTTTGCTTCAAGTGAGACCCCCAGCTCTATATCTACCTGCATAGATAGCACAATAATAAGAATATGTACTAGTGAATGGGTTTTATTAAATATAAATCAAAACCTTACCATATTAAAATATTCAACAATGAATATGCATAAATAGTTAAAAGACAAATATCAAAACAAAAAAGTGCAAATCATACTAAAGTGTAGAGACTATCTAATTTTCTAAGTATGCTCTAAGGTGCCCCTATATCCTGTTTATCCCTCCTTAACCTTAATCCGCTGCCTCCATGACCTCATATCCTGGATAAAGTGTTATGCATATCCAAGCCACAAAATGAGCTGAGAGTTCAAATATTAGATGACCAATATCTAAATTCATCAGTGTCACACACTTACATAAATTAGATAAGGCTGTAAAGGTAATATTATGCATAGATCCGTAATTAATTTGTATATATTTTGCATATTAAGATATGTCCGTATTGCATTCTTATTGGTTATTACAGAAACATGACTATGCGTAGTGGTCAAAGTGATTTGTTTGGAAGTAAGGGTTTCATGTCTGTGCTAAGTCGGCAAAACACAACATCGACCGGCCAATACCCTTTTAAATCAGAAGAAACGGACGAAAGTATGTCATACGTAATGACAGACCAAATGGCGTACCCATGTTTCCATAGATGATCTGTGTTTATGTTTTAGGCAAGTCAATGATTGTTCAAATATTATGCAATTGCATATCATTTGTACAAAACCCCATACAATCTTGTCCCATGTTCTTATTAGTATCGAGAACCATGGTATTGTTCAGTTAAAGATTTAACTCTCACAATGTGTAGTGTACTTTAACTATATCAAAATATACTGCAGCATTAAATTGTTCTTTCGTTCAAATTGCTGATAATACATTATAAATTAGAGAATGGAAAGCCTAGCACACCCAAATAATTCAATATCAATCAAGATGCAATATGGAAACTATCATAATCTACAAGATATCTGGAAATTAATTGCTGATATATAGTATGATATCATAAGCGGTCATTATTGGTGTTACGTCCCATTTTCTATACCGAATATAATAAATTAAAACGTTGTGCCACGTTAAGTAGTATATGTAAGAAATGTGGCACATATTAAATAAATAAAAGATAAATTATGTAACAAATGATTTAATTTGGGATAATTAAATGAAATTAAAAATATGGCACATTTATTTTACTACTCTTAAATTAAGGAAATTGGACATAGAATAATAAGATAAGTTATTTTGTCATATTCTACCCACCCAAACCCCCTTGTAGCCGGCCACCTTATGACAAAAGGAAGAAAAATATTTGGTTAGATCAACACTCCAACAATATGCACAAAGGGTAGAAATTTATGCCAAAAATCAAACGATGAATTTTTGTCTTTTCTTCCTCATCAACCAATCATTCCTCTTACAAAAGATCCACCATGTCATTTTCTTACACCATTCAAGAAGACAAATAATTTTCACCCATTTCTTCTCCCAAAAGCCTTCATCTTGTCACATTATTTCCATTGAACAAATCATCCCTCCTTCTCATCATCCCTTTGCTGACTATTCCATGACAAAAGGGGAAGAAATATTTTCTTACAACACTCAACCCTCTCCCACTCACAAGACATGCAACCCTTCCATTTAACCACTTTCTCCCTACCCAACGATTTCCATGATGATATTCTCCATTTCTTGTAGCGTCAAAATCGGACATAAGGCAAGATCACTTCTTGATTTCATTTTCAAGCCAATACTTTATTTTCACCTCAATTTCTAAGGACATACTCTTCCTTGACTTTGGAATATTATGGAATAAAACAAAATGAGTCACTAAATTGGCTACGCTTCTTATATTGTGAAGTAGCAGTTGATTGACACACAATTTTTATTATGGGTCATCGGAAAACAACCTCCATATGTTTCTAACACATGGGTATAGTTGCGTACATCCGATCCTCCATACCCCGCCATAAACGGAAGCCTCTAAGACAATGGGGTAATGTTGTTGTTGTTGTTCCTAAGTCCACTAGGAAGAACCTTTATTATCTTCTTCAAGGAAAGAATCAACCTCTTCCCTCCCTACCTCCAAAACTTTGAGCCTCAAGGGGAAAAAAGGAAAGAATTTCTTCAAGTTTAAGAGAAGGAGAAGACATAAAGGTCTACGTAATCTTCAGCCATCACTTACTGTAATCTACAACCATTAATTATAGTTATTTCTCCTTCCATCATCTTTCTAATTGCTCATCACTTTTCCCTCACTATGAGTCCAGGGCCGTGAACTCCACCAAGGTAAAGGAGAAAAATTCTCCAAGTTAAGGTGAAGAAATCTTCCAAGCTAAGACTTAAGTTCAAGAAAAAGACAAGTACTTCACCTAGATCCTTCATGAATTGTGAAAGTTAGAAGTATCTATGTGAATACTAACCTTGGATCATTCATGAAGTCTTTTCAATGTTTTAGTAGCATGGATATGCGAAAGGTATGTTAACATGTAAGATATGGTGATATTGTGATGTGATGTATTCACATATCTATGATTATGACTAAGATGAAATGGAAAATAATCTTGCATCTGCAAATGAAGATGAGTCATATGCTCTTATGTGATTGCATATAGCATCTAGTGAAAGAATACGGATGTATGTGTCATATTATGAAAGGTGTACTAAGAGTCTAGCTTTGAGACATCTTCTTATGTATCTTTTTATGATGATCATCATCTATATGTTTTCCTTGGTGTATTCAGTTTCCATAAGCTTTGATGTTTTTGATTTAGCATGTCTATGGTGCATCAAACTCATGGCTGTAAGGCTTGACTACAAAAGTTTGTTTCTTGATGATCATCATGCTTATATTATGCATGTGCACACCCGGGTGTGGGCAATTTGTGGCCATCTCTTTTGATCTTGATCATCCATCTCCATAATGAAGTATAATCTTGATGGTCATGGCTAAAGAAGGAACATTTTCACGGTTTTTATCATCCTTTATGTTGTATGTATTTTTCATCATGAACATCATCATGATCTAAGCACTTGAAGTCAAAAATTTGATGAAAACAAGCATGCATGTGGTTATGTCATACAAAATAAGTATGATGTATGATCTTGGAGAAAAAGGAATACGTAGGATGAGTTGCATGTTACGTATCATTAGACCATGAATTTAGGTTAAAGACCATTGCATGTTAAAAGACTAAGTGGTATAATTATGATATATGTACGAAAGGTGATTTCAGTGGTGATTTATGTGGTTGTGTGGTTAGAAATACACCTATGCCGAATGCTTGTCCTTGATACCAATAAAATTTGTTCACATATCTACATAGATATATGTATATGAAAATATGTGTACTATGCATCTTTTGACTTGCCATTGGATGTTGTGAAAGTGGGTAGTTTAAGAAAGCGATGATAGGTGATAAAGTCCAAAGTGGACTATTTTGGGGACTGTGGCCGAGGATTCAAATTGGGGTAAGGATGGTACTTCCTTCAAGTTTATGACATGCATACTGTAGATAAGTCTTGGATTATGATGATAAAATTTTAGAATGACTAAGAGGACCCAACCAAGAAGAAATTGACCGTACAAACAAAAGGTTTTGGAAAAATGTTTTCATCACATCATATGTTTAAAAGTTTCCTTGCGTAACAAACAATACCGATAAAACGATTGATTCCAATGGCACGTGTTATGTTATTGGCGGCCTCATGAGTTCGGGACAGGAGTGGTAGGTGTCATGGGCATATGTTATCGTTTTGACCAAGTGTAACATCTTGTCTGGGACAAATGATATCTGTCATTTCGAGTCACCATTAGGAACATGTACATATGATGTAACACCATGTTTGGAACATTTGGATTCATATTTGTACATATGACTATATGGAAAATTGTTTGGTATATCGTGCAAAAGCGTTATAGCCATCATATGAAAGTTTCATGTTTTGAATGTTTATGCAAATGTCATGTTAGATATGTTTATGAAAAATAGACAATGTTATATTTTTGGAAGACCGAATTTCATGAAATTTTCAAGCTATGGCTTTGAAACATCCTTGAGCCTATGATGGTATTAAGTTGATCAAAGAGGAATTTATGCCATAGAAGTACACTTGATACGAATATAAAGAATTATGACCCTAGTATAAGATATGAATTCGAAAGTTAAGAATAGATATGCTTAAGGTTGTATTCATGTGGATCTAGATAGAAGAAGATCGTTGGCTTTGTTATGTGAATGTTTATATGAAGGTGTTATGTGTATGATTGCTCATATGGCATGTCACTTTACTTATAAAATGGAGACGTGTTATGTCCTTCATTTACGCATCTATTGTTTTATCACCCCGTCTCTCCATGTATGATCTACATGGTGAATTCAGACAGATTACTTGTTAGGCGATTCATTATCGCTGAAACTTTCTTTTTACAACCATTGCAGAGAACAAGGAGTACGACTCGAGATTTATAGAGGACCTTCCTCGAATAGTTTACCTGTAACCAAAGAAGTATGTCCAAGAGTTTATCTTTTAGACATGTTAGACATTCTGATTATGATGTACTTAGAATGTTTTGTGACTTTGCTATATTATGACTCGTACAGATTTGTGACGAAATATAATGTTATGCATGTTGATTGTAATTTGTTAATCTTTATGTCCCTTCTGCTTTATCGATCCATGTTTTACGTCGACATGCACATGAACGGTATCGACACTTTGTACTTCTCGTAGCAGAGCATGACAGGTGAACTGTGCCGAGACCATAGACTCGGGCGGGGTGCTATAGGTGGTATCAGAGTCTAGGCTCTAGATATACGGCGGAAATATAAGTAATGATCTTGGAATAAAGTGGTGATTTTAGACGTAAGGAATAATCTTAGAGTGAGAGTGACAGCCTTAGACTAAGACAACTAGAACTGTTTAGAGATAAACGACCAAAAGGACCTTATCTTTACTTAATTAATAGACAGATACCTTGGAACCTTAACAACTAAAACTCTTCCCTATGGGATATGGATAAACAACTCGAATCAAAAATCTCTTTATGTATATATGATATGTTAAAGCTAACATGAATGTTCCCGATAAGATGTCTTTGCGACCACGAGGGAGACCGTACAGTGATAAACACACACAATTACCTTCTTAGGAGCAGGTACCCCCGCCTCCAGAGCTGGTACCACCGCGACAGGAGCATGCGCCACCGCCACAGGCAGATGTACCAGGATGACTTTCACAGGCACTACTTGATGCCCTAATACACATTGGTCAGACTGTTGGTAATAATCAGAATGTGCCTCTGCCTCCAGCACCACCACAGCAGAACGGTACTCGTTTCTTCTTCAGGGAGTTGAAGAGAGATTGAGTTCCTAATTTTGAAGGAGGTCCTGACCCGAATGAAACAAAAAAGTGGTTAGATGAGATTGAGAATTGCTTCGAGTTGATACAGGTGCTAGATGAGATGAAGGCACAGGTGATCTGACCTTTCCTGATTGGAGAGGCCAATTAGTGGTGGAATACTATATCCAGCCACTGCCATGGCCAGTTACATGGAGCTGTTTCTTGGAGGAGATTTATAAGTTCTACATCCCACCCTTCGTGACAGTATCAGAGTACGCCAACCATGCTCTTGGCAGATATGTTACATCTACTATTGTCTATGGGTGACGAGCGACCATAGATGATCAAGTTTGAACAAAGACTGAATCCACATATCCGTACTCGGATTGTCAATGCAATTCCAAACAACTTTGGAGAATTGTTGGATGCTTGTTATTGTGTGGAGCTATATATTCTGAGACGTGATGACAAAGCAAAGGGCAAGAGGCCCCAAAACTATAGAGATGATCGGTCTGGACGACGGGCCAAGACACCGAGGAGATAAGGTGGCTGACCCCAGCATCGACAGCAGCCTCAGTGATAGCCTCAATGCCAGCAGCAGCCCTAGCCCAGCCACAGCCGCATCGTCAGCAGTCACCGCCAGCTATTCCTTGTTGTCCGACTTCTCAGAGATAGTACACCAGAGAGTGCACATTGAGGAGTAGTGCCTGTTATAACTTTGGCAAGATGGGTCACAAGATTAGGGCCTGTCCAGAGCTAATGAATGAGCCACAGAGAAATGCTCCACAGTAGAAGGACCATCCACAGGCTAATGCCCAATACATGTGATGATAGATGCTGAAGTTCTAGACACCTCCGATGTAGTGACAAGTATATCGAATTACGCAATTTAAATATGTTTGTTAATTACCTGTTTGAAACCCTATACTTGAATTATAAATTGTCCTAGGTGCGATATTAGTAAACAATATACACGCAAATGTGCTATTCGATAATGGTGCAAGCCATTGTTTTGTATCTAGATGGTTCGCCAAGAACCTTAGCAGCTATCCTACATGGATGGAGACGTTATACCGCGTTCAAGCAGATGGTGATCAAGTTATTATTTCCCACCATCTGTAGAAGAACTGCAAAATTGTAATGGAAGGGCAGCAGTTCGATGCCATCTTAATTCCTATATAGATGGGAGATTTTGACATCATTCTGGGCATGGATTGACTGTTCAATAATCATGCCTATTTCGATTGCAAGAGGAACCGAGTAGTGATCAAAGACCCAGCCAGAGAAGAGGTTATTTATCAGGGTAACAGTAAGCTGAAGAAGATTCCGAAGAACGTGTACTTGACTGCAACCCAAGCACACCAAGCTTTAAAGAAGGGGGACGTAGGTTTTTTGGTATACGCTCTCAAAGCCATGCAAGAAATACCTTCGCTTGACAGTATTCCGATAGTCAGAGAATTTCCATATGTCTTTCCGGATGAATTGCCTGGATTACCACCAGACAGTGAGATAGAATTTGAAGTCAACATTAATACCGAAAGGAGACCCGATCTCTAAAGAACCATACCAGATGACCCTAGCAGAGCTAAATGAGTTGAAAGTACAGTTGCAAGAGTTGATTGAGAAGAAATTTATACGCTCTAGTGTTTTATCTTGTGGTGCACCGTTACTATTCGTAAAGTAGAAAGATGGCAGCGTGAGGTTATGCATCGACTATAGAGAATTGAACAAGATCACCATCAAGCATAAATATCCGCTACCCAGGATCGACAACTTGTTCGATCAATAGAGGGTAAGTAATTTAAATTCTTGTATATTGCAATTTATACCCACCGCATGTGTGAATATGAACTGTAACCCTTGCATAGAGGGTGCCAAATAGGAAGGTTGATCTCCACTCTGGATATCATCAACTGAAGATCAAAGCAGAAGATGTTGCTAAGACTACCTTACGTACTCGATATAGTCATTACGAGTTCTTAGTGATGCCATTCGGGTTTGATAACATGCATGCAGCCTTCATGGACTTAATGAACACTATTTTCTGCGAGCAGCTGGACAAGTTTGTGGTTGTGTTTATTGATGATAGTCTAGTATATTCACCGGATGAAGAAGCCCGTGCCGAACATTTAAGGATCTTTCTGAGTATATTACAGGAGAAGAAGCTCTATGCAAAATTCAGTAAGTATAAGTTCTTGCTGCACATAGCATTCTTGTGCCATGTAGTCTCCGAGGAAGGCATATCAGTTGACCCTAAGAAGATTGAAGACATAACCAAATGGCCAAGGTCTACGAACGTGATAAAGGTCATAAGTTTTTTGGGACTTGCAGGATAATTGGAAGTTCATCAAAGGGTTCTACAGAATTGCAGTTCCTCTGACTAGATTGATGCAAAAGAAGACAAGATTTGGATAGACTTCTGACTGTGAAAGGAGCTTTACCGAAATCAAATAGAAGTTGACTTCTGCCCTAGTTCTCGCACAACCTAATCCTGGGGAAGGATTCGTAATATATAGTGATGCATCCAGAAATGGACTAAGTAAATACATAAACGACTCTATTATTGTGGAATTCCTTATAAAATATATGTGCATTAATCCTTTTCTTTTAGGTTGTGTATTGATGCAGAAGGACAGAGTAATTGCTTATGCATTGGGACAGTTGAAACCTTACGAGCAGAATTATCCTACTCATGATCTGGAGTTGGCAACAGTGGTGTTTGCTTTAAAAATATGGATACATTATTTGTACGGTGAGAGATGCGAAGCGTATATACATCACAAAAGTCTGTAATATCTTTTCACCCAGAAAGAGTTGAATATGAGACATCGTAGGTGATTGGAGTTGATCAAATATTATGACTTTACAATCCACTATCATCCTTGCAAAGCAAACAAGGTGGCAGATGCATTAAGCATGAAATCAAGTCACGCGAGGCAGACCCCACCTGAAAGAGAGATGGTCGGAATTGGATTAGACAAGGTCAAGTCTACTTCTAATATCCTAGCTACGTTGGTGATCTCCCCTACCCTGATTGACCGAATAAAGGATGCTCAGAAAGGTGATGCCGAGTTGTTGAAGATTGTCAAGAAATTGCAGAATGAGCACATAGATGATTTTCAAACTCAGAATAACGGTGGTATCCGAGGAAGATTGTGCGTACCCGACATTGATGAGCTTGAGAAAGAAATTCTGAAGGAGGCACATAACTCTCGACTGTCTATTCATCCGGGAGCCACTAAGATGTACCAGGATCTTAAAAAGAACTATTGGTGGAAATGTATGAAACGTCAGATTGTGGAGTTTGTTGAGAGATGTCTTTCATGCCCGCAAGTTGAAGCGGAACATCAGCAACCTGTTGGTTTCGTACAGTCACTGGAGATTCCTGAGTGGACGTAGGAACACATCACCGTGGACTTTATTATTGGACTTCCTAAGACTCACAGTGAGAGTGACACGATTTGGGTAATAGTGGATAAACTTACTAAATCGGCGCACTTCTTGCATATGTCGATTCAGCCCTCAATGGAGAAGCTGGTGAATACGTTTGTGGATGATATATTGAGCTTACATGGGGTGCCAGTGATCAATGTATTTGACCGAGATCCACGCTTCACATCACGATTCTATACAGCATATCAATGTGTGATGGGGACTGAAATCAAAATGAGCACCGCGTTCCACCCCCAGAAAGATGGACAAACTGAGAGAACCATACAAACACTAGAGGATATGTTGTGTGCTTAAACATTGGATTTCAAAAGTAACTAGGATAAGTATGTGAAGTTGATGGAGTTATCGTACAACAACAGTTATCACAGTTCCATTGGGATTGCACCATTTGAAGCATTTTATCGGCGAAAGCGCGGATCTCTGATATATTGGGACGAGATTGGAGAATGAGTTCTCACGGGGCCCGAACTAGTGGAGCAAACTAGATAAAATGTCACGTTGATACGCGAAAGGCTGAAAGCAGCCCAGGACCGCAATAAGAGCTAGGCAGATTTGAGACGGCGACCCATCGAGTTTGATGTAGGCGAGAATGTTTATTTGAAGGTCTTGCCTACGAAGGGGGTGATGCGATTTGGGGTTAAAAGAAAGGTGACCCCTCGATTCATCAGCTCTTACGAGATTTTAGAAAAGATCAGACACGTGGCATATCACCTAGCTTTGCCCCCTACTTTGTCACAGATGCACGACGAGTTCCATGTATCGCAATTGCAAAGATACGTGCATGGCCCGAGTCATGTTTTGGAGCATCAGCCATTAGTGATCCGAGACGATGCTACCTATGACGAGGTCCCACTACGTAATCTGGACCGAAAATGTCAGAGCTAACACATAACTTTAAAGACAAAATACAAGATTTTGATACGGAATTCAATAAACAATTCTTCCTTTCAAGTTTCCTGAAGTCATCCTTTTATGGAAGGACTAATTGCCACACATAAATAATAATAAATCAAAGAATCTATTGACTCAGTTATTTTGTCTTACAGTTTTTCTTTTTCCTTTTTTAGCATTACATAAAGATAGTAAATTGCTTCTGATTCTTTCGTAGACGATGACAGGTTTTAAAAATAAGATAGTCATTTGAATCATATAAGGTAGTTGTTTTATAACTTTATTAGTCAACGCAACAAAATAATAAACTAATCTCCCTCGAACATTGATATCAACAGTTTTGTCGGATATACTTGTACGCAAGCATGGTAAGTGTTATGCAGGTGCAAACCACAAAATGAGCTGAGAATTCAAATATTAGATGACCAATATCCGCATTCATAAGTGTCACACAATTACACAAGTTTCATAAGGCTGTAATGGTAATATTATGCATATATCCGCAATTAATTGGTATATATTTTGTATATTAAGGTATGTGGGGCATTGCGTTACGTTCTTATTGGTTATTACGGAAACCAGACTATGCGTAGTTGTCAAAGTGATTTGTTTGGAAGTAAGGGTTTCATGTGTGTGATGAGTCGGCAAAAAACATCGTCGACCGGCCAATACCCTTTTAATCTGAAGAAACGGATAAAAGTATGTCATATGTAATGACTGACCAAATGGCATACCCACGTTTCCATACATGATCTGTGTTATGTTTAAGGCAAGTCAATGATTGTTCAAATATCATGTAATTGCATATCATTTGTACACAACCCCATACAACCTTGCCCCATTTTCTTATTGGTATAGATAACCATGGTATCGTTAAGTTAATGATTTAACTCTCTCACAATGTGTAGTGTACTTTAACTATGTCAAAATATACTGCAGCATTAAATTGCTCATTCGTTCAAATTGCTGAAAATACATTATAAATTTGAGAAAGGAAAGCCTAGCACACCAAACTAATTCAGTAACAATCAAGATACAATATGGAAACTATCATAATCTACAAGATATCTGCAAATTAATTGCCGATATATAATATGATATCGTAAGCGCTCAATGTTGGTTTACAGAAGGAAAAAAGGGCTCATTACATTCTTAGAACTACTTAAAGTGTTACCTAACATAAAATAATTTACATATTGGTCTAATATTTTCATTCTCTGCAAAATTTGTTGTTTTGCGACTAAATAACAGAACTATGTCATTTTCTTTTGGGTTTGAGGATTGTTGTGGAGACGATCAAGGCTTCAAAAATAAGATAGTTGATGGAATCGTTAAGCACAGTTGCTTTATAATTAAATTTGCACTGAACGCAAGAAACAGTAAATAATCTGAATTGAACAATGATACAAAGAGTTTTGTCTTATGCATTCGTATACGAAGATTTCCATATATTCTCAATACATCTACTTCTCTCCGATATATCGCACGTATGAAATTAGAGATACTATTTCTTAAAGGGTGTTTCTCATGTATTCGGTTCCTTATTTGCGCAGGATCAGGAGAGAAACCGGATCGCTTTACAATCTAATGTATGTAATTTTTGTTTTTTATGCAAGAGGTTGTTTTCACGGTAAACTCTTGGTATCATTGTTCAATTGAGATTAGTTTACTGTTTCTTGCGTTCAATTCGTTCATTGCAAATTTAAATATAAAACAATTGTGTTTAACGATTCCATCATCTTAGTTTTAAAGCCTTGATCGTCTCCACAACAATCCAAAACAATTTGATCTCTTTTATTTAATACAAAATATATATACAAAATAACTAGCTATGTCAACCACAAGCTTCATCCACAAATTCCGGGAAAGCTGATGTTTCCAACATGTTAGCCAGTTTCTTTGATGATCAACCTAATACGACTAAGGAAATATTTCAAGATTTTAAAATTGCTGTTCTAGTGCAAGCAACGGGCGAGAAGTTTGCCTGGAAGCAATTTTCTAAATTGCTCTTCTTGTGTTATAATTGAAGACAAACAAAAGTTATATGACGTGTAAATGTCATGTGTTATGTACATTCAATAAATTAAATTAATTCGTATTATCCTTATTAGTAAGATAGTCCAATTTATTTTAAACAGTATTCTTATAAATTTGATCATATATGGTAAGAGCTAAGTCAATTAATGGTGTCAGGTTCGTGACAATAACGCTAAAGGAAGACGGATAGAGTGTTGGTATGTGGTTTGTAGTTCTTTTGATTTTGTTCAAACGCTCTCGAGTTCTCCAAAGTGATAAAGAAGGAGATGAGAAATAGTTGGTGAAGACTGGTTTGAATCTATTCGATTCTACCCCACTACCATTTTGTTTCAAAAGTGAATTTTCAACAGTAACCTTTCTTATTATCTTCAACAAGGAACAAGAACAATGACAATACTTACACTCACAATTAGTGTAAGCAACAACTACATCAACAACAACTTATTGCATAAAAAATAATTTGTACAACAACAACAAGAGCAGTTACAAGCAAGCAAAACCCTTGCTTTTTCATAACTTCATCAAACTTCTACGCGAAGAACTTTCACCAAATGGTTTTTGGGAAAGTAATGGGATTACACTTTCAAATGAGTATAGAGAACAAGCAATGGATTAAATGTGTTCAGTTTGTGTTGTGCTAAATTCTTAGTTTGACAATACAATAATGGATAAGCAGCAAAGGCTTAGTAGATTTTAAGCACTTTTGCACATTTGTGAGCTTTTTACAATAATATAAGATGAAGCTTGAAGAGGATAAAATTGTGTAAATGTGTCATCTGAACTTCTTTAATATATAAAGGGTGTGAGACATGTTTTTTCAATGTCAATAAAAACTTCAACTCAATCAAGTGTCTTGAAGATATCAAAATAACATTTAACTACCCTATAGTTGGATTTGATGCTCAATAGCCACTCTAGAATATTTTATACATGTTTACAATAGTCAAGAAAGAATTGTACATGTAAGGGAAAAGCCCACAAGAAATTTGAATAAGATTGGAGAGAGAAAACACTTTAAATCTTCCTTTGATTTTGTTTCAACAACTATAAAAATTTTGAATTCTAGGCCACATATCGAACTATATCTCCTGTTTCAATGTCTTCAGGTTGAGAGATCGATTTCTTACAGTGTGGTTTTAATTTTTGCACCTTGCCTACATCGATCCATTGATTTTTTTCTTTGAGAGGCTGATGCATAAATCGATCGATTGATGTCTTCAGACTGAGATATCGATGTTGGACAGTGTGATTTCAATTTTGAATCTTAACCACAACGATCGATCCATGTCTCTCATTTTAAAGATTGATGTCAGATCAATCGATCGATGTGCTTCAACCTGAGAGATCGATGTTGGACAGTGTGGTTTAATTTTTGTACAGTCCTTACTAGATCGATCTATGTCTTATTTTAGAGAACTGAAGTATACATTGATCGATCTATGTCTCAGAATGTATTTTTCTCTTTTTGTTGTATTTTCTAAGCATAAAATGCCTTTTTTAAATCCTTTTTCAAATATCTTTTAACTTCATGAAAAGAATTTCATATTCCAACAATCCCCTTCTTTTTGACGATTTAAAAACCACATGATTTTAAAAGATATTTTTGTTTGAAAAATGACATTTGAGCTATTCAGAGCTTTCAAGCTACAATTTTATGCAAAATTATATATCTCCCTCTTAGCCAATCCATTTATGCTCCCCATCAATACATGATCCTGGAAAAAACTAAACCTATATCAAGGTTACTTCAAAGTTTCCCCTCGACATATGAGCATCCAAAAAATAGTAGACATGATGTATATCAAGTTCTTTATATTCATTTCAGACTCCCCCTCAACACAAGCGTTCTTTATACATAGATTATACTCTAATGTTACATTCGTAACACATACTTCGTCAAATATTCTCCAACATATATCAACATCCAAACTACTCCCATATACCACATATACCAAGCATACTAACCACGCCTTTCATATACCAATCATATCCATATGCAAATAGTACATATACATCTTCTCTTGTTTTTGAAAACATCAAAATAATAACCACAGAATAAGATGTAACACATAGTCATAAAAGTTAACACAATCGTTGAAATGTTTAATACATATCAAAAGTAGTCTAATTAGCCTACTAAAACTATAGGATGGGGTTAACTACGACTCTTCATTTGATGAAAAACAAAGCCGTTTGGACTTCAAATTTTGATATTTTGTCTTTCGGTCTGCTAGTTCATTTTCCAATGTGTTAACTTTGTTTTTGAGAGTGGCTGCTTCCACCTCAAGGACATTGGTGCGAATTTGGTCTTCAGTCTGTTTTTCTCCCCATTTATCTAGAGTTCTATTTATTTCTTTAATTTCTGCCACTTCATCCTCTCAGGCTCAAGTTGTTGACTCCTTCCATGTTGTGATTTTTTGTGAGACTTGTTGATTTGCTAGATGTTCGCCTTGGTGTAAAAACCCTTTTATGTGATTTTATCCTTATTCGATGCACCCAAAGACAAATTTGATTTGTTAAGCATCCGATATATGAGATTGCTATATAGAAGATCCTTACTTTTCTTTGTGGCTAGCTTTATGACATTCACAAAGAAGATTTTTCCAAAGCTTAATTGCTCCCTATTGGCAATTTGATGAGCAAGAAAATCTAGGTTGCAATGGAACATGGCCAACTTACCATTGACTTAAAAGATGACAATGCTAAGTAATGGCCGAAGATTGTAGCATATTCTGTATTCATTATCAGCATTGATTGTATCATTAGTTGTACCATAAATAGCACTTACCAAATATGTTGATATCATGTGTTATAATGATAGAGGATACGTTAGCATAATTAGCGGATTACATTAGCATGATTAGAGGAGCATTATAGGAAAGCAATTGTACTTATATTCTTGATTGGAAATGAATTGAAGGCAACAAGGATATTCTATCTTTTATGGTATCAGAGCCATAATCTCTCCTTCCATCTTCTCCACATCGCCGGCAGCCCCCAACCGCCGCCCGCCGCCCCTCACCTTCTTTCAACAAAAAATGGCCGACACCAAGTTTCATCCTGCACTTGTTGTCACTAACATCAAAAACTTCATTCCTATCACCCTTGAAATGGAAAAGAGTCAATATTCATCCTGGTCTGAATTGTTCAAAATTCATTGCCGCGCGTATCAAGTCCTTGATCACATCATCTCTCCCTCATCTGACACTTCTACGTCCAAAGACAAAAGTGCTCAAGACACGGAACTCTAGACCCGTCTTGATGCCATTGTATTACAATGGATATATGGTACTATCTCCTTTGATCTACTGCATACCATTCTTGCTCCTGATCTCACCGCTAAAACGCTTGGGATAACTTGAAAAACTTTTTTCAAGATAACAAACACTCCCGTGCAGTCTATCTTGAAAATCAATTCTCAAATACTCGCCTTGACAACTTTTCTAACATCTCCTCTTATTGTCAAGAATTGAAATCTATTGCAGATCAATTATCTAATGTCGGTTCTGCAGTTTTTGATCAACGTTTGGTTCTCCAACTTGTAAGTGGTCTCAGCGAGAATTATGACGGTGTAGCCACAATTATCCAACAAAGTAATCCCCTGCCCACCTTCTATGAAGCCCGTTCTCGCTTAATTCTTCAAGAAACCCGAAAATCCAAACAAACTGCCTCTGCCGCCAAAGTTGCTGACACAGCCCTCAACACCACCGCTAAAAACACCACTACCTCTCCAGAACCTAACCCGCCCCCCTCCTCACCCAAAACCTACTCCGGCCGTCCTGCTTATCGCAGCCCCTCTCCCCGCGGGCGTGGCCGTGAACGCGGCCGTGGCCGCAACAACCGTCCTCCCTGGCAACCACCATTCAACTCTTGGCAATCCTATGCTCCATGGCGATGTCCATCACTGCCTTGGTTTAACCATCCCTGCCCCTATCCAACTGCACCATCCTCCCACCCATCCCAACCGGGTCTCTTAGGCCCTCGCCCTACCCAAGCTCATACTGCTACTCACTTCTCCTCTCTATACACACCCACTGATATTGACCAAGCCATGCACACCTTAACACTCAACACCCCAGACCCTACTTGGTACATGGACACCGGCGCCACCTCTCACATGACATCTAACTCAGGTATGCTCTCGTCTTATTTTAATAAGTCCCCCTTAAATTCAATCATAGTTGGCAGCGGTCACTCTATTCCTGTCCATGGTTTGGGTCATGCCCGCCTTCTACCACCCCTACCCCCCTCTCCACTTATCAAATATTCTTCATGCCCCTCAACTTGTAAAGAATCTTATTTCTGTTTGTTGTTTTACCACTGATAACAATGTTACAATTGAGTTTGATGCTTCTGGTTTCTCTGTGAAGGATCGTCATACGGGCACTCAAATTCTGAGATGCAATAGTGCTGGAGACCTCTATCCCCTCACACCAACGCCAACCCCCTCTCCATACACTGCCCTTACTGTTGTGTCTGAAGATCTATGGCATAATCGACTTGGTCATCCTGGTCGTTCTATTCTTCAAGTTTTATGCAATAAACATCTTATCAGCTACAATTCCAAATGTAATAAAGCTACTTGTTCTTCTTGTGTACTAGGCAAACATGTGAAATTGCCATTTTCTCATTCTATCAATAACACATTTAGGTCTTTTGATATTCTACACAGTGATGTCTGGACTTCACCAATTCTGAGTTCAACAGGGCATAAATATTACGTACTTTTCATTGATAACTACTCTAAGTTTTTTGTGGACATACCCTATGGGTCACAAATCTCAAGTGTTTTCGCATTTTTTGACACTTCACAAATACATTCAAACTCAATTTGGTTCTACTGTTAAATGCTTGCAGTGTGATAACGGCGGTGAATATACAAACTCCAATTTCCATAACTTCTGTCAACAAAATGGTATGACACTTCGATTGTCTTGCCCACATACATCACCTCAAAATGGTAAAGATGAACGCACCATCCGTACAAATAAACAATGTCATTTGTACCCTCCGTATTCACTCCGGCCTCCCTCCATCCTTTTGGCACCACGCCCTCTCTATGGCCACATATCTTCTCAATATACTACCTCACAAAAATTTATCTCACCTCTCGCCAACCCAAATGCTATACAACAAAGACCCATCTTACTCATACCTTCGCGTTTTTGGATGCCTCTGCTATCCCCTTATACCCTCCACCACTATTCACAAACTCCAAGCTCGCTCTACACCTCGCATTTTTCTGGGATATCCCTCCAATCACCGGGGTTACAAATGCTATGAAATATCTACGGGCGAACTATTAATCCCCCGCCATGTCATATTTGATGAACACACCTTTCCATACTCGACGATCTCCCCAATCTCAACTACTCACTACAACTTCCTCAACGACGACCCTTCCCCTCTTATTCACAATACCCTTTCTCAACCCACTCAAACAACCCCCTCCCCCTCCCCCAACCCATGACCACCCACCCCTACGGCCCCCACTCCTCCACCACCCACATCGGCCCCCTCCCAGCCGAACCCCCCATCATACTCGCACCATCACGACCCGAAGCATGCACGGTATAGTTAAGCCTAAACGCCAACTCAACCTTCATACGACGCTTTCCCCCTCTCCTCTTCCCCAAAATCCCACAGACGCTCTTCGTGACCCAAATTGGCTCGCTGCCATGCATGATGAATTTGATGCACTTATTAAAAATAAGATGTGGGTATTAGTTCCTCGTCCTCCCAACGTCAACATCTTACATTCCATGTGGATTTTCCGTCATAAAACTCATTCTGATGGTTCTTTTGAGCGTCATAAAGCTCGTCTTGTAGGTGATGGACGCTCTCAACAACTAGGCGTTGACTGTACTGACAATTTCAGTCCTGTGGTTAAACTGGCCACCATTCGCATGGTTCTTCATTTAGCATTGTCAAAATCCTGGCCCATTCATCAACTTGACGTTAAAAATGCTTTCTTACATGGTACGTTACAGGAAACTGTTTACATGCATCAACCAATGGGTTTTCGTGATCCGCATCATCCTGATTATGTTTGTCTCCTCAAGAAGTCTCTTTATGGTTTAAAACAAGCTCCTCATGCTTGGTATCAACGATTTGCTGACTATACCTCCTCTATTGGGTTTGTTCATAGTCGCTGTGATCATTCTTTATTTATCTATCATCATGGTACTGACATGGCTTATCTCCTTCTATATGTTGATGACATCATTCTCACTACTTCCTCTGATGAACTTCGCTGCAGCCCAATGGCCCTTCTTGCCTCCGAGTTTGCCATGAAAGATCTCGGTCCATTGAGTTATTTTCTTGGTATTGTGGTTAGCCGCCATTTGGATGGCTTATGATTAAATCAACAAAAATATGCCACCGAGATACTAGACCGCGCGAACATGGCGAATTGCAAGCCTATATCCACGCCTATAGATACCTTGGCCAAGCTAAGCCAACATAAAGATGTCCTTTTTGACGATCCCACACTCTATCGCAGTTTAGCTGGAGCTCTTCAGTACCTCACTTTTACACGTCCAGATATCACCTACGCAGTTCAACAAATTTGCCTTCATATGCATGCTCCCCGTGATATTCATATGATTGCCCTTAAACGTATTCTACGTTATCTCAAAGGTACACTGCATTTCGGTTTGCATCTATCAAAATCTTGTAACACTAATCTTCTTTGCTACACTGACACAGATTGGGGTGGTTGTCCTGACACGCGTCGTTCCACATCTGGGTACTGCATCTTCCTTGGTGATAACCTCATTTCTTGGTCATCTAAACGCCAACCAACATTATCTCGCTCCAGTGCTGAGGCAGAATATCGAGGCATTGCTAATGTTGTGGCCGAATCTTGTTAGGTTCGGAACCTACTTCTCGAGCTAGGTTGCCCTATTACACAAGCCACTCTCGTTTACTGTGACAATATTAGTGCTGTTTATCTCGCAAGTAATCCTGTTCAACATCAACGTACTAAACACATTGAAATGGACATACACTTTGTTCATGAAAAAGTCGCTCAAGGCTATATTTGAGTTCATCATGTTCCCTCTCGGCATCAATTGGCCGATATTTTCACCAAAGGGCTGCCCCGTATTCTGTTTGATGATTTTCGATCCAGTCTCAACGTTCGCGAACCTCCCGCTTCGGCTGCGGGGGTGTAATGGCCGAAGATTGTAGCATTTATTGTAGCATATTCTGTATTCATTATCAGCATTGATTGTATCATTAGTTGTACCATATAACGATATAACGATATGTATCTCATCTCCACAGGTCAAATTCATCTAAGCCCTCATTTGGGTACCCTAAGTATCTCGTTTACATTTTTTACATTCCATTCAATATATGTGCCATCAATCATAGAGTTTAAAGAGAACAAAAAGTGAACTCCAATTTTGATCATCTAACCAATCGATGATTGATTTCAACTTATTATTACTTAAACCTTAGATAATTTCAACAAAATTATTGATCTTTTATTTGTTTCATACTTTTCAAGCAATTCTTGTGGTCTAAGAGAGATGTAACTAGAGTTACTTGGAGTGTGAGTTCTTCTAAGACTCCTTCATATTCTCAAGACTTGAGCCGCAGAAAACTTTTAATTGTGTGTCTATTGCAAAACTCAGCGAGTTCTTCAACTTTTGAGAAATTTGTTCCCTTTTTCGTAATGGCCCCCTCTTTTATGGCCCTTGATTTTGGGATCCGTGTGAACTAAGGACAACTGGGGAGGATTGCTGGACTCCTCTTCATCTCCTTGAAAGGTCTTAGGCCTCTTTATGGTGTTCTTGCTCTTTGTTGAAAATTTCCCCAAAGTTTGGTAGTTCTAGGTTAGGAGGAAGCAGAAAATTTTGAATAAGACAAAATCAGGGCTGTAAATTTCAAGTTGATTGAAGAGGAATTAAAGTACTTTGTTGAGTTTTGAAGAGAATAATTGTTTTTGGAGAAAGGGGTGTTGGCTTAGGGTTGATCGGTTGGAATATGATAGAGGGGATGATGATCTTTTCATACTTTAAACACCTTTTATAGGCCCAGTAAGTGCTAATTTGATCGATCGATGTTGGACACTAATGTCTACATTGATCAGTCGATCTCAAAGATACATCGATCGTTCGATATAGACTTTAGGTATTGACTTTTCAAGCATTGTTTATCATTCTCAATATTGTTCTAATTGTTTTAAATGCCTTAGTGGGAAGATATTTTTGTGAATATATCCGCTAATGAATCATTAATAGGAACAAACTCAATAGAAAACATACTTTTTTGGACACAAATCCCAAAGGGATGCCTCATTTCGATATGTTGGGTTCTTCTAATGATGAACTGGATTTTAAACTATGCTTATAGCTGAGGTGTTATAATACAAGATACACGCTTTGTCAAACTTAATTATAGTCATTGAAGGTACTTGTCATCCAAAGTAATTGTGCACAAATGAGGCGGTCGACACATATCAGGATTCTGTCGTAGAAAGTGACACAATATTTTGTTTCTTAGAAAACCACGAAACCAAGAAATTTCTAAGGACTTGACATGTCATGGAGTTGCTTTTTCTATCAACAAGATTTCCAGCATAGTTTTAATCACTATACCTTCTTAAGACAAAACATCCATTCTTAGGATACAACAACAACAACAATCATACCCAGTATATCCCAACGATAGCAAAAGCTAACGCTAGGGTCTGGGGAGGGTGAGCTCCAAGCAAACAAATACCTCCATCCCAAGGGATAGAGAGTTTACTTCCAGTGAGACCCCCGACTCTATATGTCCCTGCAGAGATACCACAATAATAGGAATATGTACTAGTGAAGTGATTTTATTAAACATAAACGGACATCTTCCCATATTAAAATAGTCATAACAGTGGATATGCACAAATAGTTACAAAACATCCACTCTTATGATAAAACAACCCAAAATTCAATGTACCTTTCAAATGCATAAAAATACATATGATAGAAACTAGATGTGATTCATTATGCATACTCTGAAATCTTGCACATAAGCACACAACATGTAATATATCCAACCTGCTAGCCGTTAAATAAAGTAAACTACCAATCATACCCCTATACTTGGTTGCCTTGACCGGCTTTCCCTTTAATCTTTATCAAGCCTTGCACTTGTGCTCATTGGTGTGCTCCATCCTCAAATTTGTATTTCTGGAGAAGATCGTTAGTGTATTTTGTTTCAGATATGTACACTCCATCTTTGGTTTACTTGATTTGAAGCACTAGCAAGTAGTTGAACTTACCCATTATGCTCCTCAAATTCTCCTTCCATAGCTTAGAAAAATGCTCATATAAAGAATCATTAGTAGCACCAACTATAATGACATCAACATATATTTGAACAAGTAAATGATTGCTTCTTTGTTATTTAATAAACAAGTTAGTATCAAATTTTCATCTTGAAAAACTATTTTCAAGAAGTTTTTCAATATCTCATATCAAGCTCTAGGATCTTATTTAAGTATATAAAAAGTCTTTTTGAGTTTAAAGACATGATTTGGATAATCATGATTTTCAAAACTCAACGCTTGAGCCATATATACTTCTTCTTGAATTATGCCATTCAAGCAACATGATTTTACATCCACTTGATATAAATTAAAATATTTATAGCATTTATATGCTAAAAGTATTGTAATAGCTTCCAACCTTGCCACGGAGGCAAAAGTCTCATCACAGTCAACACTTTTTTAACACAATTTTCCTGAGACACATTCTTTCTCCCCCGCCATCTTTTTCTCTCTCTATCATTATTAATCAAATTAAAAAACAGGAAAAAAAGGTCAAAGAAAAAGACTGCACGTGAAGGAGGCCATAATAGAGAAAAAGAAAAGGAAAGGGGGTTGCACATGCGTGATATCAGCACTACAACAGGCAGCCCCTTCTCTACTCCATGCTCCAACAGCTAGTTCACCATCAGCGTCAGCGGCCAGTCTCGTCGGCATGGGTTCTGAGGCTGTGCAGGGAGCAATTTTATACACGGTTTCCTTTTCAGTTGTTCTTTTATACTATTATACATGGATATGATTGATAGTATGGATCTGTAGCTAAAGTTTTTATTTTCTTGACTAGTTTTTGTTAAAGTTGAATTTTTTTGATACTTTAATGTATTAGTTTTCTCTCTTTAATTTGTTTAATTTATTAGTTGAATTTCAATTGTTAATTATTGTTGGTGTTTTTATTGCATTGATACATTAGCTACCTATTGATAGAGCATATAATTAAATTTCACGAATCGGGAAGTGAAGAATTTAATTAAAATAAACTTATAGTAAAATTTACTAGGGATAGATTCGAATTTTATAGAGGATTTTTTGGACTAAATAATCAAACTTATTGAAACTAGGGAATTCTATAAAGATTTAATGCGATTTATTGGATTAACATTCATATAGAGATCTGGAGTTTATCAAATTAATTAGAGTTTTACACCAAAGGATTGGATTAAATTAAAATAGGAAATTTCATTCTTAGCGGCTTAGAAGAGAAACTAGTTAATTATTTTGGGTTAAAGATCGGAATTACTCTATAGAAAAGAATTCAACTGGATTACAAACTAGTCACCCTTCCCTCTTTCCCATTCTAATATGCCAATCCAGATAATTATATTTTTTTGGTAAACGAATATATTTATTGATAAGCTTCACATATGGTGGAGGAACACCATATTACATCAGGTACATTCGTCATTGTAAGAAAATAAATGAAATAGAATACATATAATGGTGTATCTCCAATCGTATATGATATGCCGCATTAAAACCTTGCCAAGAAAAACCACCCTTGTGGATAAAAACTTGGTGAAGGAAAAAAGCGTACATATTTATACGGCTGTCATTGATACCAAAGCTATGGAAACATGAAGGCATGATCATGTAGAGATAATGGGGTTTGAGTGATTTCAAAATAAGTGACTTAAATGCATGATATATATAAACGTGTACATGTATGCATGATACTTTGCCATTACTTGCCTTATTTAGCTTATATATAATGTTGCCGTACTAACGAGCCATGAAGCGTTAAAGCTTACATCATATGGCAAACATTTGTTGTGTTTATACTATTTTCAGGTGCCACCATCAATGAACTAAACTAGTTCATTAAGTGAAGTACTTAGTTTAATAAACTAAGTAGTTAATTAAAGGAAGCCAAATTTGGAAAAGGCACAAAGGCAACAAGACTAAGGAAGGAAAGTTTTTCTCCTCCTCCCCTCTACATTATACACGCCTAATACATATATACTACATATATTTTTAGATTTTTTGAAAAAGGCACATACACATGTATTCCAACGTACTACCGACACGTTATATATTTTACATACGTACGTTAACGTCACACCACTATACTTAACTCATATTTATGAGTATATTCAGGTCTTATATCATATGATATAAGATATGGTGATGACAAATTAAATACGATACGATAAAAGGTTCTAAACCGAAATTTGTCGTATCGAGCGAATACCGAAACTTCGCCAACGTGTCACGTACTTGCCATAAATAAATGGCCAGCCCCTATACTTCAAAAATTGATGAAAATTTTATGCACATGACAGAATATTCATCCAAATATACTTTCCATGTTGGCACACACAAATTACTCCACATTAAGGCCAAAATGTGAAGATTCCAAGTTTAATTTTGTCACATGCTAATGGCACCACTTTAGACCAGCCAAGTGCTGAGATTTAAAGTATGCATTATATATATTATGTATAACATAATATATATAACATGTGCAAAAGTTGGAATTTAAATTAGAGAAAAATCGGGTAATCGATAAATATCGAAAATTCGGTTTTCTATGCACACAACACATGGAACGTTTTTGGTACATCATGTGACACGTATCTAGACACTTTTTACATATGATATACATCTTAAAGTGTTCTAGAAAATTAAATTAAGGGCTGATTGGAATATAACATGTGTGTATTATTAAATATGCATTATTTCACAAAGTTAGCAAAAATAAATTTCAGCACATGTACATACATATCCAACGCCACCTACAGCTGAGATGAAGCTTATTTGGAGCCTTGATGGCATATTGATTGGTCAAGGATCAATCATACAATGTTGGTGAATTAAAGAGAGAAGCTACAAATGGTAAGAATTCAAAGTTTGTCTCTCTTATATCACATGCTGAAAATTTCAGCATACTACAACAAGCTGGCCGATTTTGTGACTTAAATGTGATATAACTTGTCATCTTTTATTGTGTGATTGATTGGAAGAAGAAATGGAAATGATTTGAATATTATTTAAATTAATAAAGTGTGATATTTTATATATCACACATGCTGAAAATTTTTCAGCATGTGTGAGACTTGTGTGGCCGAATGTATGCTCTTAAAAGTGTCTATATTCATTTCTCATGTGATAGGAATAATTACCATAAATTGGTGATTCATTTTATAAAGAAAAATCAAAATAAATTGGGCATTATTTTGAATAAAATGGAATCATGCACATGCTGAATTTTCAGCATGGCAATATCATAGTATGGCCAAATTTTTGCCTTAGTTGGGAAGGATTTGATTTCTTGCAATTTATGTGATACATCTTATGATTTATGGAAGTTATTTTGTGATGATTTTGGCACATGTTTAAGTGTAATCCTCAGATTTTTCCAAGACATCCATGATGACAACATTCATCCAATAAGAAGGTGCCAAGTAAGCGAAGACTAAGTGATCATCCAATAAGAAGATGTCAAGTAAGCAAGACCTTGTCACAATGATGTCTTACATCCTCCCAAGGACTTAGAAGATAATTTTCAAGAGGGGGAGGAACCACCTAGGGGACGGCCATACACATTAAAAGGAAAGAGAAGAGAGCAAACAAAACAAGCACAAGCATTGCAAATCAAATTGATCAAAAAGCCTAGCTCTTCTTCTTCTACATTCTCTTTCTTTCTCTCTTCTTATAAGCCTATTGTATTCATATCTTTCAATCTTGAATAGGCTTGATATAGACCACCACATATTCCATATCTTTGTAAAAGATTGATCAAGGTGTGATCAATCTTCATTCTTGCGAGGTGGTGGTGTTCGTGTGAATTGTACTCGTCATACAAGGTTTGTAAAGGGTTGGAGTTAGGTGTAACTCTATCAACCCTGTGGTAAGGTGTATTGCGTGTGTGTGATTAGTGTGAACCAAGGAAGGTGTTCCTTGAAGACTGGAGTAGGTTGTTTATAACCGAACCAGTATAAAATTCTTGGTGTCATTTACTTTCTGCATTTACTTTTCAGTTACTGCACTGATTATCCTTCTTGTTCGCATTCGTAAAAATAGTTAACGATTTTCAAAAATCCCAAAAATTTTAGTAAATATACTCACACGTTCTAGGGTTAATTTGGCATAAGTTTCAACCCTTTTGGATAAGTATAAGTCAATCCAACATCAAAAGTTCTGAGACTAGTGCAGTCTGATTTTCAGACTTGCAAAGGTTGAGACTTTGATTGTAGTTGACCTACTCCCAAACGAATTTTGCAAAACTGTTTCAACCTACTTCAACATAGTGTATAAGGAGTTAGTGGTCAAATTTGCAGAGTATTTGGACGTTCACACAAATAGGAATAAATTTTTCAAAACCATCTACCGTTTCTGGAAGATTCGAGCAATCTGAGTACCAACGGTTTTTGAAGGGGTTAAAGGTTGAATTTTAATTTGAAATTTTTAGGGGACTCTCATAACATCTGAGGCTAGGTTCTCTAAAAATTGAATAATTTTTGGAGACCTATAACCTGGTTTTACAATTGTTTTAAAACTGGTCCTGAAAACAGAATCTGTTTTCAGAAGTTGAATTGTTTAGGTTCAAACAAATTTTAAAAACCACACTTTCCGCACCACCTATTCAACCCCCCCCCCTCTTCTAGTGGTGCCTTGTAGATCCTACAAGTGGTATCAGAGCGCAGGAACACTCACTTCAAGGAATCCAACGATTCAGTGAGATGGCAACCACAAATCTCAAAACCGAGCAAGAAGGTATGTCGAGCCAAAGGCCTCCACTTTTTGACGGTGAGTCGTTTATTCAGTGGAAACTTAGAATGAAGCTTTTTCTTATGGCTATAGATATAGATCTTTGGTCAATCATTGATGATGGTCCTTATGTCCCATCTAAGTTATCCACTGTAGACGAAGTCACATTAGAAGTCGTTAAATCTAGACAAGAATATACGAGTGATGATAAAAAGAAACTTAGTATAAATGCTAGGGCTATGCAATTACTCTTAAACGGATTAAGTAAGAGTGGGTCTAGTTATGTGTCAAACTGTTCGAGTGCACAAGAAATATGGAGGATACTAGAAATGAAATACGAAGGCACGAGTCAAGTAAAAGAGTCAAAAATTAACATGCTTATGTCCACACTTGAGTCATTTAAATTATTGCCTAATGAGTCTATTGTAGATATGGATCTTCGTTTGACTAACATCTACAACTCTCTTGAGTCTCTTGGTAAGGCTTTTACCACGCAGGAAAGGGTACAGAAAGTCCTACGAAGCCTTCCTTCTGAATGGGACCCTAAAGTGTCCGCAATAGAAGAAAACAAGGAAACTAAATCAATAAAGATGGAAGAACTAATCGGATCACTTAAAGTTTATGAGAATAAACTCACCATACGGAAATCGGAATCATCTAAACAAGGTAAAGCTATTGCTTTCAAATCAAATGAATACGTCTCCCCTCCCTCCGATCACGTAGATGATAATGATTCCGAATCCGATAATGATGACCTAATTCTATTGGCTAAAGGACTGAGAAAATTTATGAGAAGGTCATTTAGAAATAAAAACAAGGGCACTACAACTAAGAGAAATAAAAACAAGTCAAATGATAAAGACATTAAATGTTACGAATGTGGCAAACTCGGACACTTATCATATGATTGCCCCAATAAAGAAAAGCAAACTACTAAATACCCTGACAAGGAGCGGAACAAAAATAGACTCGTCTCAGAACCCAAACAAAGGAAACGTGCTCTAAAGGCCTCCACCTGGAGTGATTCATCGAATTCTGAAACTGAGACCGAAGAGGAGACTGCACAAGTATGCTTTGCATCCAAAGCATCTAATGAGGTATCATCTGATTCTGACTCTGACTCTGAACCTTCTTATGATGATCTTTTCAGTCAGTATTTAGAATTGCACATATTCACTAAGACTCTCGCTAAGGAAAAGAAGCGATTAATTGAAGACAAGAAACTGTTAGAATATTCTAACGAGAATCTTGTCGCTCAATTAAGCGATTCAAAGAAAGAGTCATCATGTGTCATTACTGCATTAAAGACAGAAATTTCATCATTGACCACTCAAAATAATGAAATGAAATCCGAGATTTCAAATTTGAAATCAAGGAATACCGTTTTAGAGAAAATGATGAAATAGTTTGATACGGGGTCCAACATGCTGCATCGCATTATATTATCACAAAAGCATGACAGTGAGAAAACTGGAATGGGATACGTTGATACTAATGAAGTATCAACCAAACCAACCAAGTTTGTTGTGTCTAAGAAAGTAGACACCCTTAAGCCTCAAGTGGCGTCTAAGATGACGCAAAAGCCGCCCCTTTCCTCATCACGCCCCACTTCATCTTCATATTATGTGAAATATAACGTTGTACCATATAGATATGAAAAGAGAAGAATAATGCATACACGAAATTCATATCATCCACGCACTATGCACAAACACACAAGGACATATCAAAAACGTCCTTCATTCAATGAGTATAGAGGAGTCCTTGGGCAAAGGCCCAAAGTGCATGCACCACATTCTACTATATCGCACCTTCATCTACATTCTTGCCATTTGATAGACCGAGAAGGATCACCCAAGTATGGGTACCGAAAGGTACTTTTACCAAGATGTGAGTAATTAACTCGAAAGGACCCAAAGTTAAAAGGGTACCTAAATCATCTTTGCACATTGCAGGGAGCCCACACATCGAAAGATACATTTATTAAGTGGTTCCTTGATAGTGGATGCTCGAGACACATGACGGGTGACCCGAGCCTATTCACCAAACTAAAGAAGGTCACAAAAGGCGGATCCGTGACCTTTGGAGACAACATCGAAGGCAAGATCATCAGAAAAGGTACGATTGGAAATCCAAACACTCTCCAAATCTCCAACGTATTTTTGGTAAGCAACTTATCCTACAATCTTCTTAGCATTTCTCAATTTGTTGACAATGGTTTCAATGTGTGTTTTACTCACCCTTATTGCAATATAATAAATAAAAATGGAGAAACCGTTTTAAAAGGAAAACGAGAAGGTAATATTTTTACGCTTTCTATGGATGATGTAGTAGACGCTAAAGTTAAGTGTTTTATGTCAAATGAACCCAATGTGAATTTATAGCATAGACGTTTAGGACACATTGGCATTTCCACACTAGAAAAACTTCAACGAAAGAACCTAGTACGGGGATTGCCTATGCTTGATTTAGACAACTTTCAGTTCTGTGAATCTTGCATAAAAGGCAAACAAACACGTGAGTCACTTAAGCCTAAATGAAATAAGCACTACTAGAATCTTAGAACTATTGCATATTGATTTGTTTGGTCCTAGTCGCACTACAAGCCTTGGTGGGCGCCACTATGCATGCGTGATTGTTGATGACTTTTCTCGTTATACTTGGACTTTATTTCTTGCACATAAGGATGATAGCGCCGTTGAGATTGCAAAATTGATTAAACAACTTGAAAATCAATACGGGGTAAATGTGAAAAAGATAAGAAGCGATAGAGGCGGTGAGTTTAAAAACAAAGAGATGATTTCGTTTTGCGAAGAAAAAGGAAATAAGCATGAGTTTTCTCCGCCTAGAACACCACAATTAAATGGAGTAGTAGAAAGAAAGAATCACACATTACAAGAAATCTCTAGAACTATGTTATGCGAAAATAAATTGCCTAGATTTCTGTGGGCGGAAGCCGTAAATTGTGCATGCTATATTGTAAATCGCCTATCTATAAGAAAGAAAATAAACAAGACGCCTTATGAGATTTTAAATGATCGCATGCCTAAGATTGACTATTTTTGTGTGTTTGGATGCAAATGTTTTGTTTTAAATACAAAAGATAATTTAGACAAATTTGAATCCAAATCAATTGAGTGCATTTTTGTTGGATATTCTATAAATTCGAAGGCATATAGATGTTATGATCCTCTCACTAGACAAATCATGGAATCTATTCATGTGAAATTCAATGAATTTGGTGAGATTGATAAAGATAAGGAATATGAAGATGACTTTGAACTGAAACCCGTGTTGAATGAAGATGATGATTCTTTTGATATGCATGATATGAATGACACACTAGAAATGCATGATCACATAGAAATGCATGATAACATAGAAAATAATCAACCAATATGGCATAGAGATCACCCACATGATCTCATCATAGGCGACCTCACTCACGGTGTGCGACCACGTAGAAGAATTACTTCAGATGAAATAAATGAATTTCATGCTATGATTTCTGAAATTGAGCCCAAAAATGTGTATGATGCTTTGAGTGATTCTTCTTGGATTGATGCTATGCATGACGAACTTAATCAATTCGTTAGAAACGATGTATGGGATTTAGTGCCACGACCACAAGATAAGACTATAATAGGCACAAAGTGGGTGTTTAGGAATAAAATGAATGAAGAAGGAAAGGTCGTTAGGAATAAAGCGAGACTTGTAGCACAAGGCTATAATCAAGAGGAAAGAATTGACTACGATGAAACATTTGCACCCGTAGCACGATTAGAAGCTATACGACTCCTACTTGCTATTGCTTGCATGAAAGATTTTAAATTGTATCAAATGGACGTAAAAAGTGCTTTCCTAAACGGATTCATACAAGAAGAAGTATACATGAAGCAACCACCCGGTTTTGAAGATTTGAAACATCCAGATCACGTGTACAAACTAAAGATGGCACTATACGGCCTAAAGCAAGCACCGAGAGCATGGTATGATCATTTTGCTACTTTCCTTTTAGAAAATGATTTTAAACGTGGTACTATAGATAGTACACTAATTTTGAAACAAGATAAATCAGATTTACTTATTATCCAAATCTACGTTGATGACATTATTTTTGGCTCTACCTCACATAGACTTGTTAAAGATTTTGAAAATTGCATGAAATCTTAATTTGAAATGTCTATGGTTGGTGAACTTAATTATTTTCTTGGCTTGCAGATTAAGCAAACGAGTAAAGGGATTCACATAAGTCAAGCAAAATATGTTAATGACATGATTAAAAAGTTTAATTTTGAAAATTTGAAACCATCCCCCACCCCTATGAGTGTCACTACCAAATTGGACAAAGACGAAAACGGTAAAGACGTTGATAATGGCTTATATCGATCTATGATAGGTTCTTTGCTATATTTAACTGCTAGTAGGCCTGATATCATGTTTAGTGTATGCATGTGTGCACGTTTTCAAAGTCAACCTAAGGTGTCACACTTCAATGCGGTAAAAAGAATATTCCGTTACATTAAGCACACGCCCACCTTAGGAATTTGGTACGATAAGGATTCTACATTTAACTCACATGCTTACACTGATGCAGATTATGGTGGCTGCAAAATAGATAGAAAAAGCACGAGCGGAACTTGCCAATTTATAGGAACTTCACTCATTTCATGGTTTTCCAAAAAGCAAGCAAGTGTTGCTTTGTCCATTACTGAGGCTGAGTACATGGCACTTAGTCTTTGTTGCACACAGTTGTTGTGGATAAAAAAACAACTTTCGGACTTTGGAATTACCGTAAATAAAATTCCTATATATTGTGATAGTATGAGTGCCATAAATTTGTCTAAGAACCCCGTGTTACATTCTAAGGCTAAGTATATAGAAGTATGCTATCACTTTCTTCGTCATCACGTAAACAATGGTGATATTGTCATAGATCACGTACGCACAGAAGCACAAGTAGCGGATATTTTTACAAAAGCCTTAAATCAAGCCACGTATGAATCTCTTCGTTCTAAATTAGGCATGATTCCCGTTGATATGATTTGATTTGACGTGATTTGATTCTCTTTCCTCATTGACCGGAATCTTTTGATTTACTTTTCAAAATAAAGGGGGAGAGAAAAGCATGATTTAATAGGGAGAGAGAGACACTAATTGATACTAATTGCATAAATCAAGGGGGAGCCGGATTTGAAATTCGAAATTCAAATTTCAAATTTGTGCATGTTTCAAGGGGGAGCGATAGCATTTAAATCACGTGCATAAGTTATTTTGAAAATCATCAAAAGGGGGAGATTGTAGAGATAAAGGGATTTGAGTGATTTCAAAATAAGTGACTTAAATGCATGATATATATAAACGTGTACATGTATGCATGATACTTTGCCATTACTTGCCTTATTTAGCTTATATATAATGTTGCCGTACTAACGAGCCATGAAGCGTTAAAGCTTACATCATATGGCAAACATTTGTTGTGTTTATACTATTTTTAGGTGCCACCATTAATGAACTAAACTAGTTCATTAAGTGAAGTACTTAGTTTAATAAACTAAGTAGTTCATTAAAGGAAGCCAAATTTGGAAAAGGCACAAAGGCAACAAGGCTAAGGAAGGAAAGTTTTTCTCCTCCTCCCCTCTTAATTATACATGCCTAATACATATATACTACATATATTTTCATATTTTTTGAAAAAGGCACATACACATGTATTCCAACGTACTACCGACACGTTATATATTTTACGTACGTACGTTAACGTCACACCACTATACTTAACTCATATTTATGAGTATATTCAGGTCTTATATCATATGATATAAGATATGGTGATGACAAATTAAATACGACAAGATAAAAGGTTCTAAATCGAAATTTGCCGTATCGGGCGAATACCGAAACTTCGCCAACGTGTCACGTACTTGCCATAAATAAATGGCCAGCCCCTATACTTCAAAAATTGATGAACATTTCGTGCACATGACAGAATATTCAGCCAAAAATACTTTCCATGTTGGCACACACAAATTACTCCACATTAAGGCCAAAATGTGAATATTCCAAGTTTAATTTTGTCACATGCTAATGGTACCAGTTTAGACCAGCCAAGTGCTGAGATTTAAAGTATATATTATATATATTATGTATAACATAATATATATAACATGTGCAAAAGTTGGAATTTAAATTAGAGAAAAATCGGGTAATCGATAAATATCGAAAATTCGGTTTTCTATGCCACAACACATGGAACGTTTTTGGTACATCCTGTGACACGTATCTAGACACTTTTTACATATGATATAAATCTTAAAGTGTTCTAGAAAATTAAATTAAGGGCTGATTGGAATATAACATGTGTGTATTATTAAATGTGCATTATTTCACAAAGTTAGCAAAAATAAATTTCAGCACATGTACATACATATCCAACGCCACCTACAGCTGAGATGAAGCTTATTTGGAGCCTTTTTGGCATATTGATTGGTCAAGGATCAATCATACAATGTTGGTGAATTAAAGAGAGAAGCTACAAATGGTAAGAATTCAAAGTTTGTCTCTCTTATATCACATGCTGAAAATTTCAGCATACTACAACAAGCTGGCCGATTTTGTGACTTAAATGTGATATAACTTGTCATCTTTTATTGTGTGATTGATTGGAAGAAGAAATGGAAATGATTTGAATATTATTTAAATTAATAAAGTGTGATATTTTATATATCACACATGCTGAAAATTTTTCAGCATGTGTGAGACTTGTGTGGCCGAATGTATGCTCTTAAAAGTGTCTATATTCATTTCTCATGTGATAGGAATAATTACCATAAATTGGTGATTCATTTTATAAAGAAAAATCAAAATAAATTGGGCATTATTTTGAATAAAATGGAATGATGGTCATGCTGAATTTTCAGCATGGCAATATCATAGTATGGCCGAATTTTTGCCTTAGTTGGGAAGGATTCGATGTCTTGCAATTTATGTGATATATCTTATGATTTATGGAAGTTATTTTGTGATGATTTTGGCACATGTTTAAGTGTAATTCTCAGATTTTTCCAAGTCATCCATGATGACAACATTCATCCAATAAGAAGGTGCCAAGTAAGCGAAGACTAAATGATCATCCAATAAGAAGATGCCAAGTAAGCAAGACCTTGTCACAATGATGTCTTACATCCTCCCAAGGACTTAGAAGATAATTTTCATGAGGGGGAGGCACCACCTAGGGGACGGCCATACACATTAAAAGGAAAGAGAAGAGAGCAAACAAAACAAGCACAAGCATTGCAAATCAAAGTGATCAAAAAGCCTAGCTCTTCTTCTTCTATATTCTCTTTCTTTCTCTCTTCTTATAAGCCTATTGTATTCATATGTTTCAATCTTGAATAGGCTTGATATAGACCACCACATATTCCATATCTTTGTAAAAGATTGATCAAGGTGTGATCAATCTTCATTCTTGCGAGGTGGTGGTGTTCGTGTGAATTGTACTCATCATACAAGGTTTGTAAAGGGTTTGAGTTAGGTGTAACTCTATCAACCCTGTGGTAAGGTGTATTGCGTGTGTGTGATTAGTGTGAACCAAGGAAGGTGTTCCTTGAAGACTGGAGTAGGTTGTTTATAACCGAACCAGTATAAAATTCTTGGTGCCATTTACTTTCTGCATTTACTTTTCAGTTACTGCACTGATTATCCTTCTTGTTCGCATTCGTAAAAATAGTTAACGAATTTCAAAAATAACGAAAATTTCCCGAAATATACTCACACATTCTAGGGTTAATTTGGAACAAGTTTTAACCCTTTTGGATAAGTATAAGTCAATCAAACATCAAAACTTCTAAGGCTAGTGCAGTCTGATTTTCAGACTTACAAAGGTTGAGACTTTGATTGTAGTTGACCTACTTCCCTAAAGAATTTTGCAAAACTGTTTCAACCCACTTCAATATAGTGTATAAGGAGTTAGTGGTCAAATTTTCAGAGCATTTGGACGTTCACACAAATAGGAATAAATTTTTCAAAACCATCTACCGTTTCTGGCAGATTCGAGCAATCTGAGTACCAACGGTTTTTGAAGGGGTTAAAGGTTGAATTTTAATTTGAAATTTTTAGGGGACCCTCATAACATCTGAGGATAAGTTTTCTGAAAATTTCATAATTTTTGGAGACCTATAACCTGGTTTTAAAAACGTTTTAATATTGGTCCTGAAAACAGAATCTGTTTTCAGAAGTTGAATTGTTTAGGTTCAAACAAATTTTAAAAACCACACTTTCCGCACCGCCTGTTCAACCCCCCCCCCTCTAGTGGTGCCTTTCAGATCCTACAGATCAAAGTTGTTTTGCAGAAGTTGCTATTGGTCCACTGGAATGGTCGAGTTGTTGAAGAAGTATGATCCTCGTGTAAGTGTACCTCAGGAAAAATCAATGTAGTAGTTATCACCATGGCAATGAAATAATAAATGAGTACAGAAGTATCAAACAAACGCGTACCCCGGTCGCCCTGGCTGAAGATATGCCAGGGCGACGACCGCTTAAGAGCGCTCGCAAATGACCACTTCCGGTTGAACTGACACTGGCACTGGAATATTGCTTGCAGGAACATCCTCATCAGCGAAATTTTCATTGTTGTAAACCATAACAAGAGAAACACAAACATCAGACAAAGAGATGTATAGCAAGATAGGATGTGAGACAACACTGATAAAACGAGATAACACACAGTAAGAGAATGCACCAGCGTTGCCTGTGCGCATTAACACAGGCAACGACTTATGTATGTAGCCGATGTAGCATGCAGCATTTGTCAATGACGAAGGGCCGGCAGCTGAAGATCCATGAGTAAAGCACCACGTACTTCACTGGGAAGTGATTGAGTGGATATATAAGAACGATGACCTGCTGTTGTAAAACCATATCGAGCTAATCTGTGTGCTACAGAGTTCGCTTCTAGTGGACAATATTGTATGGTTGCATTGCTGAGATTGAGAAAGAGTGTTGCGCACAAGATGTCCATAGCGAGGAATCCTGTGAGTGTGCGAGTTCCCGCTAGCAGAGAAACGATCGTTTGGCAATCAGTTTCTATGATTATGCTGTTATGTCGCTGCGCATTGTAAATCAATGCGTATGTCATGGTTTGCAGCTCTGCTCGTAATGGAGTCATCAAAGGTAAAGCAAAGCAAATTGCCGAGAAGAAGTGACCATCAGATGAGCGTAAAATCGCTGCACCCGCAGCCAGCCGCTGCCCAACGGAGGCATCTATATTTAACTTTAGTTTTCCTGATGGTGGAAGTTGCCAGCGGACTATAGTCAAGCGCTTTGAGCGAATTGGGGGCGAATATTTTTGTTGGACTAGATGAGGTAGATTCTGAGCAAACTTCTTCTCATTTACTGAAGCGCAACATGTGTAAATAGTCATTTTGACATTGTTATGTAGGTGTTCGGGATTGAAGGTCTCATCACCAAATCTACATGCCGCATATGTTTTCCATATCTCCCAAGTTACTAACGAAGGTACTACTGCTCGAAGTTGGCCAGACATTGATGATTTCAAGGAATCTCTCCACCAATGTAAAAGATGTGCTTTGATTGTGCTTGACTGTGACATTGGACTAGAGAATGTTATCGACATATCCATCCATAAAGGCCGAATGGTTGAACAATGCAGGAAGACATGGTCTTGATGATCATGCTGTTGTCGACAAAAAATACATTGTTATGGCATTGAGGTGGTCCAGCGGTGCAAGTTATTTACCATCGGCAGGGAGATGTTCCATAATCGCCATAAGAATATTTTTTGGCTTGGAGGGGAAGATTTCCACCAAATTTAATTGTATTCAACTTTGCAAGGTTCTTGGGCAGCGATTTGCAAATAGGCTGAACATATAGTAAATTGGCCATTTGAATCCGGGATCCAATGGAGCATGTCATGCGTCCTTTTAGTGTGTAGCTCCATATACGCATTGACTTTACAAATACGCTTCCATGTAGAAGAGTCATAAATGTGTGAATATACTGAGCGGTGGCCGTACATGGCCCTGCTGAATTTGGACCATAGCGTGTTTGATTGGAAATATTTCCATCAAAGTTGACAGTCACATGATTTTTGCACATGTGAAAGACTCCGAATTCCGAGCCCTCCAACTTCAACATCCCGACATACTGAGGGCCAAGATTACCAGTGGTGCCTACCGTTCCAGAGAAAGACTGCCGTTTTGCGACTCAAAGTTTTTATAACCCCTGTTGGTAACTTGGAGTTGGCTATAAGATGCGTTGGGATTGTGTTGAGCACATATTTAAGAAGCACTAGACGACCCGTCATTGAAAGCAACTTTGTCGACCATGAGGACAATTTAGAATCAAAATGATGAAGCAAGGGGATACAGTACCTGGCTCTGTTGATGCCCTTGTACAAATACGAGCCTAAATATTTAATGGATAAAGACGTTGAGCGCATACCCATGGCCTGTAGCGCGTTATGAGATAAGGCTCCTTGGCCTAGAACAAGTTGACTTTTGCTGTAATTTACTAATTGGCCCGAGCTTGTTGGTATTCATCTAAAAAGCTTTGAAAACGGTCCAGATTTCGCGCGGACCCGTTTAAGAAGATTAAGAGATCATCAGCAAATCCCAAATGCGATACACATTGCACACGGCCTGTGTTGAATCCCGAAATATATCCCGTTTGAACATGACGTTTTAGACCTCTTGAGAAACCTTCAGAAGATAGGATAAACAACAACGGCGATAAGGGATCACCTTGTTTGACTCCTCGGCCAAGAGCGAAAGAATCAGTCAACGCACCATTGAGAAGAATAGAGCAATTGGTCATACTTAAATTGTTTATGAGGATCCTGACAAGGCGTGCATGCATGCCCATTTTACATAATAGTAGTTGCAAATATTTCCAACTTATGCGGTCGAAAGCCTTGGCCATATCTAACTTGACAATGATTTGCCCTCCTCTTGTGCGATTATCAAGAACATGAACCATTTCCTGCACAAGCAGGACCTGTTCTATGATGCCCCGACCTTTCATAAATCCTGCCTGCTCAGGTGAGATTAGTTTCGGAAGAATGATGGCAAGGCGGGATGCTAGCAATCGTGTAATAACTTTAGAAATAAAGTTAGTGAGACATATTGGACGAAAATCCGCAAAGGTTTGAGGGTTTACAACCTTCGGTATGAGTACTATTGTGGCCGCTGCTGTTGGCTTTGGCATTCGAATACCCAAATAAAATTTCTGGACCGTCTTGTGAACATCATGCTGAATAATATGCCAGAATTTTCGATAAAAGGATCCTGGGTAGCCATCGGGTCCCGCTGCACTTGAGGGACTCAGATCCCAAACCGCTGTCTTGACCTCAGTTAATGTTGGAATCGCTTGTAACATAAGATTATCATTTGAATCAATCAAGGCAGGTATATACTGTAGTATGTTGTCAAAATCAGAAATAGGTTCCTCTGCAAACAATTTTGAAAAGTACCGAATAGCCTCGGCCGCAATATCAGTTGGCTGTGTGTATTTTATCCCTGCGGTTGACAAAATTCTTGTGTATGTGCTATCTACAACGCTTATCTTTGAATGTTTGATGGAAAAATGATGTGTTTGCGTCACCTTCTTTCGGCCACTTAACATTTGCCTTTTGCTTCCCAAAAAGAAAGGCAAGGTGTTGAGCCAGTTTGAGTTCCGCTATTCGTTGGTAATATAGTGCTCGCGTGAGCTCCGTAGGTGCCTCGTCGTGTTGAGTTTCTGCAGTTTTCACCAATGATTCCGCATGGGATATGGCATCAAATATATTACCAAAAGTATCTTTATTCCAATGCCTTAGGTCCCGGCGCAAAAGAGACAATTTCCTGTGTAGTCCCCACATGCCCCCAACTGTTGGGTATGTTTGCCATCTATATGCGACGAAATCATAGAAATCTACATGTGTTTCCCAAGCATCTAGGTAGAGAAAGGCAGATAGATCTCTTGGGCTGTCAATGTCGCAAGACAAAAGTAACGGAGCATGGTCAGAAGTTGCACGTGATAGGTGTTGGACTTGCATAATTGGAAATAAGTCCAAAAAGGATGATGAAGTGAGGAAACGATCAAGGCGTCGGCACACACGGCCTAAACCGTGTCCATCAGACCAGGTAAAATTTGATCCTTGATAAGGAATCTCCTGCAAATGACAACGTTGGATAAAATCATTGAAGTCCTGGAGAGTCCGTAGTGAAGGTTGAGATATGCCACGATGTTCTTCCAAAGTTCTAAAAGTATTGAAGTCCCCGCCTATTAACCATGGTATGGTATTTACCGCATGAAATTGGTCCAATTGTTCCCATAATATGTAGCGCTCTAGAATAGAATGGCGACCATATACCGATGTCGGCCAAAAATATTCTCCAGAGGCAAGCCACCGAAATTTTATCGAATGATGTTGGTGTCCATTAATCTCTGCCTCCCAACTCAAGATAGATTCCTTCCAAAAAAATCCAAATTTGATCATTACAAACAGATAGCGATTTAGAGAAACCCAATTGCAGTTGATAAGAAATTAAAGAAGTGGGCCTAAGTTTTGGCTCAATGACGATTAACGCATGTATGCTATATTTTCGTGTTAGTGATAATAATCGAGTAAATGATGTACGAATGCCACGAACATTCCATAATAATATCTTCATTGTGACAAGACATCAAAAGAATTTGAGAGGTGGGCAGCACGTAACCTTGTTATTCTGGGAGATGTGGGGTTGTCATGGGCTCTCCTTAGAATTTTTGGCCACTGGGACGGTTGTGGATCAGGAGGGTGGACCACTGTTTGGTCATCCAATGAGTATCAACATAAGCGGCCTCAATGGTATGAGCGATTTGCTCTTCGCACCTCTGATGAAGATCATCCAATCGGTTTTCGTGGTGAGGAGGGTCTATGTCACTGTCCGAGTAAGATCCAGCTACAAATTTGTCCGGAATATCTCCTACTATACAATCATCAACCCCTTTTAGTCTGGATATGTCCTGAGCATCAGAAACTCCTGGGGGTGCCACCATGTCTGGTGATGGGGGGATCATTATTTCTGGGGCTTCTGTCATGGGCTGCAATAGAGGTAAAGCTGCCTCTACATTTTCTGCAGAAATTTCTGGGCGCTGTGGTTCAATTGATGGTCCCTGTTTTTTGGGTGTCCAATATTGACTTTTAGATTTGTCCAATGGCTGTTTAGGGTTTGCTGTACGCTTAGCCGTTGGCTTATCACCTGAAACAGTGGACTGTTTCGTTTGGTCACCGCTGTCTGCAGCGATATGGCCCAGTCGAAAGCATTGGTCACAATATTTTGGCAAATCCTCGTACTCCATCGTCTGCATGATAACCCGTGAGGATGTCTAAATGAATACTCGATGAGGAAGCTCTTTAGAAACCCAGTTCAATACACACACGTGCAACCGAAGGGCGGTTCATCGCAGCAGTGGCTGAATCTAACTTCAGTGGCTCTCCTAACATTGCCGCCACTTGAAAAAGAGCATCTTTACGATGCATATGTATTGGGAGACCTGGGAATGACACCTAGATTGGAACAATTGGCACCTCAACTGCGGGATCATAATCCGGGGTCCATTTTGTGATTCTCTTCTGTTTGCTAGAGATGATCCAACCTCTTCTGGAGAAGCATCGGATGTAGTCCTGTTCGTGATCAAAATTGTTGTACCCCAACCATACTGTACTTGGAACTATGATGAAATGGCGTAATGAAATGTTAGATATTCCGAGTACACCTTATTAAGTTATATTATTGCTTCTTTAATTAAATCCCCTTAAAGTAGATACTATACAATTAGAGAGGTGAGCGTTATAAAGCATATAAAATGACCAGTTTGCCCCTCTAGGGTCATGAAGTTTCGGCCAACAGGCCTTTGAGGACCTTTGAGTAATTTTTAGAAGGCTAACCTAAAGCGCCCTCTTAAAAGCAAGACTAAAAGCCTACACAATAAATTAGATATTGTAAGTAATAGTATAATTATATAAGTATGTATTGAGAAATGAGGGAAGTAACAAAAATAACCCCATACACCCCAAGAAATTCGGCCACCATGATGAGGGATCTAGAAGACTCCATGGTCTTCTCTTTCTTGGATATTTTACAAGCCAAGAATTAAAATAATTTCAAGAAAGCAAGCATGAAAGACATAAATTAATAAAATAGTGAAAAGAGAACAAGCATGGGAGACAAGCATGGGCAAAAAGTAGTCATTTTACAAGACCAAGACTACTTTTCTTACTTTTTATGCACCATTTTGCCCCCTCCTTCCCCTAAACCCGCCGGCCCCCTCTTTCTTCTCCATGAAGATTTCTTTAAGTTCATCCATGGAAGCTCCATCTCCACCTTCAACTCCTAACAACCCTCAAGGCTCCTATCAAGACAAGAACTAAAATCTTCTTACACCCCTAGACTCTCAAACTTTCGGCCCCATTGAAGCTTGGGAGTGTCAAGACTATCTTCATCTCCAAGCCCCAAGAACTCATCTAGGTAAGTTCCATGTTGACTATCCTAAGTGATTTCCACATTGCAAATGATAAAGCTCACATTGTATCTCTTGTTCCATGCCAAAACCGTGACCCCAAGGAGGGTCACTAGGGGAAGATTTTGCAAGAAACTAAGAGGAGCTAATTTCTTGGTGGTTGGATTCATTGCTATCCCCATTCAAGTTTCATGTTGGTAAGAAAATCAAAGCCTAAATCTAGTTGTGTTTCACTTAAGATAATAGCTAATTGTCCTTCTCTTTCTTATTCCAAAATCGTGGGTTATGATGAAGTTTGAGGAAGACTTCACTCTATTCCAAACAAGGCTCAAGCTAGGAGAAAGCTCTAAGATTGAAAGAGGCAAGTATACTCTAGCCAATCTTGCCTTATTTGTGAAGTGCATGCTTGAATGACTAGCCATTTTTAGGTTATGAATCTTAGTTGAATATGCTAAGTACAAGACAAGTAAACTAGTTGTTATGTGAAAAGTGGTAGCATGAAGGAAAGATTTGTTACATGAATGTGTTGAGACTGTTTTTGATATGATTCATGAACAGGTTTCTTATGGTTTAAATCATGTCATGAGGCTTGAAAACATTATGTTTAAGTATGTATTTGATGGATATTAAGTCACCTTAAAGAGTGAAGTTGATTTGAAATGTTTGAACCATAAAAGTGATGATGTGCTGAAATCACTGGACAGATTTGTGTTGCTGGTTGTGTGGCCTGAGAACGAATCTTAGAAGTGTTAAATTAAGCTAAGTTTTGGCATGACACTAGCTCTATGTGTTGAGTAAGTGTGAGAGTTGGAATTGCAGTAAAAAGAGTTCTGGTTTATTTTTAATAATTCGTTTGGTAAAACTGCTCACACAGAAGTACTGGAGCTGGACAGTTTTGATGTGTCATGTTGTACGATCTGAACATTAACCTTAGGAGTGTTCAAATTGGCTATTATTTGGTATGATGTTAGCCTCATATGTATATGAAGTGTGAGAGTTGGAATTTCATTAAAAGGAGTTGTGGATTGTTTTTAATGAAATTTTTAGTAAGGGTTGGTCAAACAGAAATACTGAAACTGGACAGTGTTTGGTAACGTGTTGTATGACCTGAAAATGGACCTTGTGAGGGTTCAAATGTGCTAATTTCTGGTATGGTGATATACTTATGTATTTATTAAATGTGAAAGCTGGAATTTCATTGAAAGGAGTCGTGGTTTATTTTTAATGAAATTCTTAGTAAAACTGCTCAAACAGAGTTGCTGGAACAGGACAGTTTTGAGTAGTAAGTTGTGTGGCTCTAAAATGCACCTTAGGAATGTCCAAACGGGATGATTTTTGACATGGTGATATTTTGATGTGTTTGTGACATCTGTGAGTTGGAATTTTGGTAAGAAGAGTTGTGGTTTGGTCACAATTCAATTCGTGATTTAACTGGTCATTCCAGTTTCTGCAGGTACCCAGTTTGGGAATGTAATTAGATGACCCCCTTAAGCTTATTGGATTGCCTTGGAATTTTTATGGTAACTACCCAAGACATAGAGGTACAAGTTCATGTAAATAAACCATCATAAAACCACCATTTTGATGATTAACAACTGAATGGAAGTTGGAGTACAAAACTGGAAAACAGGACAACTTAATGTCTTAAGTTGGGAGGCTTTGTTCTGGATCATTTAGGCTTAAATGTGATGTTTATCCTTATGAATATTATTCCTAGGTATGTTAGCTATGTTTTCCAGGTGTTGGATCAAAGTGATTAAGGTTTGATGATCCATCAAAATGAGGTAAGGCGGTACTTCCCTGCTGATTTCAGCAGTATCTTTGATGATACTTGATGTTTTGAGGTCGTTAGACATTCCAGAATGTTACGAAATTTTTATGGCATGTGTCTAAGGCTTCATTATGCATGTGTATGACATGAGTTGATGAAAATGAGCACGAATTGATGAGCATGAGGCTGTATGAACATAAGATGATTGCTGGACAGTTATTCCAGTCGATAAGACAAGTCCGTGCACGCATGTTATGATGCATTTGTCCACGAGTTGCATGTTGCATATCATGCATCATATTGTCCATGTTTACACAATTTATGAAACTGATTTTTATGCTAAAGATTGATGTATTTTCATATGATAGTCCGTACATGCATGTTATGATGTATTGGTCCACGAGTTGCATGTCGCATATCATGCATCGCATTGTCCATGTTTATACAATTTATGAAACTGATTTTTATGCTAAAGATCGATGAGAAAGCGTTTTTGAAAAGAGTTTTTCATATGATTTATGAAATTGATTTTATGTCATCTAATGATGAGAAAGATCTTTTAAAAAGAAGTTTTCGGATTTGAAAGAAAGATTCACTTGGTACCATTCGTTTCTGGCCAGCATAACCCGCTCAGATCCGGGGTTAATTGATCTGATATCTGTTCTGGACCCGCTCAGATCCGGGGTTAATTGATCTGATATCTGTTCTGGACCCGCTCAGATCCGGGGTTAATTGATCTGATATCTGTTCTGGACCCGCTCAGATCCGGGGTTAATTGATCTGATATCTGTTCTGGACCCGCTCAGATCCGGGGTTAATTGATCTGATATCTGTTCTGGACCCGCTCAGATCCGGGGTTAATTGATCTGATATCTGTTCTGGACCCGCTCAGATCCGGGGTTAATTGATCTGATACTCTGTTTTCATGATGATGATTTCATGGTACCACATGATGATGATTTTTACGATGACATGATATTATGCATTGCAGCATGCGTACCCCATGCGTACGATACATCATAACAAGTATATGATTTGAAAGAAGGAATGAAAGAAAAGATTTTCATGGTTCATTATGCATGTATCGACGATGATGTTTTGAAAGAAAAAAAAAGAAAGAAAGAACGAGGTTTTCATGTTTTCATTATGCACTGCATTTGCATAATCATGCGCATTGCATATGGTCACGGGTATGATGTTGAGTCTAGTTTCACTAAGCTATGATCATCTTTGCTTCATGACTAAGTTACGATCGTGTTGCCTTAGCAGCTATTGACTGAAGGGATGAGATACTAGCTAAATGCTAGGAGAAATGTTACTTAAGTTACGATCTTGTAATTTTTCATTGCCTAAGTGATGATCTTATTACAGTTGTTATGTAAGTTATGATCTTATTTCCTTTATGACTAAGTGATGATTCTATTTCCTTAGTGGTATTGAATGGAAAGACAGGTATGATGGAAAAGTCCAAACTTTGGGGATCTGGTTCTTGTATGTACTTCCCATTTAATGCATGATTGTTTATGGTGTACTTGCTGGTGACTTTGTCACTCACCCCTTATTTTTCCTCCCAGAGTTTACAGGAAACGGGGTAGCAAGGATTGAAGACGAGCATAGGGTCCAATCCCATAAGCATGTGAGTGGATGCCAGCTTAGGGATTCTCTTATGACGGATTATGTTGGAGTCACTGACTGCGGATTTATTTCATGAAAAGAACATGATTGTAAAGTTATGTCAGATGTACAGAATGTTTTATTGAAAAGTTTTAATTCTGCCTAAATTTTACTACCATGTTAAATGTTGGCATGGAAGTCCACGACTTATGTTATGGATTTTCGCATGTTATGCATGACGCTTTGTACTCTCCTGAGTGAAGTACGGCGGGTGCACCGCATCCGGACGAGGCCGGGTGTGGGGCGCTACAAAAATGGATGACGATGAGTGTTGCGTCTAAAAGGACAACCTTTACTGCTCATGTGAAACATATTCGATCCATGGCGGCCCAAATGGTTGCTAATGGCGGCCGCCCATAGCAAAAAGTGCCCACCAATGTGAATCTATATGGTGCGGTTAATGATTGAATTTCTTCATCTGTGAAGGTGATCATGGGGCTGCCCTTATATTTTTGGACATCCTTCTGTTTGAGTGGTTCTGATGTTGGTCTGAACAATGAGGCGAAGGATCGCATGAGTGGAGGGTGAGGTGCCGCGATCGCGGCAGATGGGAGTTGGTCTGGTGGCATTGAGGAGGGCTGTGTGGATGAAGAAGCCGCCATATGGTGATGGCAGATGCGCCGGAGTAAGAGATGGCAATGGAGGTGAACGAAGAGAAAACAGCGACGGCGGCTACGCCGATCGCCATTCCAGACAATTATAGATACATACATATCTCTATATATATATATACATACATACATAGATATATATATATATAGACACACACACACACATATGCATCTACACACAAAGACATATTTTTTTTAGTTAAGGACAGGTGGCACCGTCTAGTATTTCATTAATAATGAAGCTCTCACTTGTAGTGGAGGAATACCGTTGTTACATATTTTGTGGAAGACTCTTCCACCATAAAAACAAAAGTAATTGCTGGAAAGTAAACCAAGTGTTTATGTGTGTATATATATGTATATGGTATATGTATATGTATGTATGTATGTATGTATGTATGTATCTATATATATATATATATATATATATATATATATATATATATATATATTAAAAGAAAGATTTTATTAGAGAAAACCTCACTTATGGCGGAGGAAAACCGTGATACAAAGCGTTCGAATATGCAAACCTATGAATTAGAAAGGTAATGATGATATATCTCCAGTCATATACGATATACCGCATTAAAACCTTGCCAAGAAAAACCACCCTTGTGGATAAAACCTTGGCGAAGGAAAAAGCGTACATATTTATACGACTATCACAGATATGAAATATGAGACCAAGTAAATACAATGATATGGCATCTTTTGTCCTCTGAAGGAGTAGCATCCCCTGGTCATGATCAAGCACCCGACATGATAACATATATGTATGCCTGGACTGCCGCCGAAAAGGAGTGAGAAGGCCCCATAACAATGTCCGAATTCTTGTGGCAGCACGTACAGCGTTCTCGTGGAAAGAAACCAGCAACCAAGTCGTCCATGCAACATACAAATCACAGCATACGTGAGGCATCATTGGGAAAAGTAATGAAAGGACACCCGCCGCAAGAGTGTAAAACATACCCGGTCTGCCTGTACCCATAGAGGCACAGGCAGGGAAGCAGAAAATGAGCCAAGTCAGTACGAAAATGCCAGCTAATCGCGTCCATCGAATGTGTGAGACTCCAAAACGCCCGTGCAGCAGCATTACCAAAACAGGCATCAAAAATACACAGTAAAGTCATAATTTGTAAATATAATATGAAGATGAGGAGCTCACCAAAGCTGCCTGCACTGACAAGAGTACAGGCAGCGACAACATGTGTGTGCCAATCCCGTTGGAAGACAATAAGATACTTTCGACATGCAGAGGTTCGAATCGTCCTCGGCCCCCCACATCGTGAAAGGAAGGTGAGTGGAAGAAATATGTGCGCATATGTAAAGTGAGTGGCAACGATGAGTAGATGAAGGAATACAGAAAACGTACCATGTCTGCCTGTACTCATATGAGCCCAGGCAGAGGATAAAAATATGCGCCAATCCATTCGGAAGACTTGATGATTAACCCATGCGCAAATGTGCAGATGTGAGATCGAGTAATAAAGCAGCACGGACCAACGATGGCAAGTGCTGACTATCAAAGGAATGTTGTCTCTGGATGAAGCATAGCGTGTTGAGCTAAGTAATGAGCTGGTATATTTGCTTCACGATACACATGAGCGATTGATAACTGATTATGCTGAAATAGCAAGTACAGTTGGGCCAAGTGGTAATTGCCAAAGATGGGCTGCGTGGATCTCAATCTCGATACCAAAGATTCACAGTCAGATTCTATAATAATAGTGCGGTATAAAGGAAGAAAATATAAGAGACCAAAGAATGTCGCCTGGATTTCTGCCAATAATGGCGTACAGCACGGCAGGCGGAAAGATATGGCCCGCACACACTCCCCAC